>FR989927.1:19490511-20090511 GCA_905404155.3 Plebejus argus
GCCAGCTTTCATTACATCAGTCATTTCATAAATTAGTTATTAAACATTTTAATTCTGATGAAAACTAGCCAAGTCAAATCTAATCTAGTTTAAGATCTCTCTCGCACTTGACCGTTTTTTTTTGTTTTCGGATTTTTCTCTACGCTTACACACAATTATGGAGCTGGATTCCAAATTTCAGCCTTCTAGGTCATCTGGAAGTGGGTTAGAATTTTGATCTATAGGTCAGTCAGTCAGTCAGTCAGTCAGTCAGTCAGTCAGTCAGTGATAAAAATGTAGATTTTCGGGCGTTAATATCTTAATAACCGTTTGAGCTGTGCTCATGAAATTTAGAGCATATATTTATCTCGCAAGTCTCATTATATGAGCCAAATTTGAAACGTTTATGTGAAATAGTTTCTGAATTATGATGGGGTCAAAAGTAGCTGCAAATGGTTCGTGTAATATTACACACGATGCTGCTCGCCATTCTGTTATGCTGGAACTTGGCTGGACACGCGACCGCGTGTCTAGATACAGGATGTAACAAAAATAAGTGATAATACTTTAGGGTGTGTACGTGTTCCTTGTAGAGAGTTCACTGTGAAAGTAGCAGCGCTGAAAGACAACATTTTTTTTCACTTTTGTATGGGGAAACTCGTGACGCTCGGGCTCTTGCCCTTGCTCACTTATTTTTGTTACACACTTTATAACAGTAGTACTACCAACCCGTGCGTAAAGATTCTTCTTTTTTTAGGGTTCCGTACCCAAAGGGTGAAAACGGGACCCTATTCATGAGACTTCGATGTCTGTCCGTCTGTCCGTCTGTCCGTCTGTCTGTCTCCAGGCTGTAACTCAAGAACGGTAATAGCTAGAGAGTTGAAATTTACACAGATTGTGTATATCTGTTGCCGCTATAACAACAAATACTAAAAGCAAAATAAAATTATTATTTAAGGGGGGCTCCCATACAACAAACTTGATTTTTTTACCTTTTTTGCTCTATATCAATGATAGAACTGGTAGGCCCTTGAATTTTTCACAAAATCCTTAGTTTTACTTGTATTTTAATATAATTTAATAATAATATTAAAATAAAATAAAAAATTAAGGGGGGCTCCCATACAAAAAACACAATTTTTGGTCTAATTTTGCTCTATAATGGTACGAAACCCTTCGGGCGCGAGTCCAACTCGCACTTGGCCGATTATTTAACAAATTTTTAAAAAATCTTATCTTTATGAGCGATCGCCTGCTTACTTTTTTAATAAAACCATAAAGTTAATATACCTAGGTATATTAACTTTATGCTTTTAACATCAATTCAGTAAATTTATTTAATATTATTTTATGGCCGATTATTTAACAAATTTTTAAAAAATCTTATCTTTATGAGCGATCGCCTGCTTACTTTTTTAATAAAACCATAAAGTTAATATACCTAGGTATATTAACTTTATGCTTTTAACATCAATTCAACAAATTATTATTTTATTATATTATACGAGCTTTTGCCTGCGGCTTCGCTCGCGCTAAGAAGTATTATTATATACAAACTTTCATCCCCTATTTGAACCCCTTGGGGTGGGAATTTATCAAAATCCTTTCTAAGGGGATGCCTACGTCATAACATCTACCTGCATGCCAAATTTCAGCCCGATCCGTCCAGTGGTTTAGTCTGTGCGTTGATAGATCACCATGTCAGTCACCCTTGAGTTTTATATACATAGATTATTATTATTATTTTATGATTTTCCCGCTAAAACAAACATAAAACCACGCCCAATTAAATGAAAATAAAAATAGATTTTTATTAATAATGTATTTTTATTTCCTTTCGACCAGGATATTTTTCGACCGTTAATTTTTCATTTCCATTTTTTTCATTCCAATTTTTCATCCATCGTCTCAGCTATAGCGTGAAGTGATACGCCATAATTCATACAAGATACACGTACCCATTTATAACATAAGCAAGTATGGATTGTTTATTTACTTACACCTATGGTATATAATAGCGTCCGTGACTTTTTAATTACGCACAAAGTGTGAAATACTGCAGTAGTCGCGACATATAACCTGTGGAATGTGGATACCTCGATCATAGACATAGAGTATGTCAATATCAACCAGCTAATTTTAAAACATTTCAACTCATTACTCATCCAGCATTATTCCTAATTTATATTTTGTAAAAATAACTGTAAACTGTACCGTTAAGCACCATCATGCTAAACTAACAAGTAACAGGCATATCGATAATAATTTATCTTAAATTCTATACCTAGATCTTCGTAATGTAGATTGTAAGATTTCATTCGTAGCTATAAACTATATTAGGGATTTACTATATTAATATTATGTTTTTATACTTAAGGCCATCTCCCGAGCCATCGACCTTGACCATATATTTGACGCGTTGCCGAAATCGCACAAAAATTCTATTTTTTTACTTAAATTATGTAGTTCAAAATTGATCTAAAACAATTCAAACATGGAATATGTAGGTAATGTCATTGTCGTGTGTCTATTATCGTGTGTTTCAAATAAACGTAATTTGTAAATACTAGGGAGATGCTGAAAGTATGCTTCAATTTTAATAAAATTGGTATTACCCATGGTATTACTTTGGAAGCTGTATGTCATGCATGAGTATAATAAACAAAAATATGAAATTAATAACGGTGAAAGGAATGTTGATATACTGAAGATTATTGGTGAATGGTGTGTTTTTATTATGACTTTGTAGCTTTCAAAATATTATAAGTTTATATAAGGCTCTAAATACTGTAAATTACATCATCTCCATAGGGGGACGGCCTTAAATAATAATTTATAATATTATAGCTTATGCAAATTCTTTACCAGACAAGTTACATAATTATAAACTGAAAGTCTATTTGTGGATCTTGAATTTAGACTTGTATTCTTCTGTTTTGAAAGTAGGATTAGAAACGGTATATTAGTAAGCGCGTCGATCGAAAAGATTGGCTAACAAAATTGAATAAGCTGTGTCGCAAAATATTTAATGTAAATTGTAAAGGTTGATTCAGATCGCAACGCGACGCGTAGATGCATTTCCAAATTTATATGGATTTGACAGATTCGCAAGACGTCTCAGACAATTGAAATCTGTCAAATCCATACAAATTTATGCCGCGCCGCGCCTCGCCTCGCCTCGTCGCGTTGCGGTCTGAATTGACCCTAACGAGACACAATGAAATATAGACATCTACATAGTGAATCTCACAAATTCGTTAACACAATAATAATTTACTTTTGACGAATCTCTAGAATACCCTGAATACCTTTGAGATGATTCCGTGCGTTAGAAACTAAAAATTCCTAACAGCTTTAAAGACAACATAACTTAAAGACATTTTAGAATCGTCTTCCTATATTATGAAAGTAGGATAAAATTTTCTTGCAGCCTATACTTACTTTAAGTGCTAAATGGTAGAGGCAAGTGTTGGTGCGATGTGAAAGTGACAATAAGTTTCGCTCTCTGTAGAGGTTGCGAGTGAGGTCACTGACTCTACTTTCCCAAAGCTTATAATATCGGCATTCGGCATAAAAAAGCCATTATGACTTATTGAATGTGTCTTATCACTATGTTGTGTAATATGGCATATGCTCGGTTTGAAGACCTTTAGGGGCCGAAGATTCGAGACTCAAACTCTACAAAACGAAATTAAAAGTGGTTTTCTCAGTAGGAGGTACTAACTATTGTAAATATTGCTATTAGAATACGTGCAGCTGTATCTGGTAACCCTTAAAAATATTTTTTTCTGCAAAAATTGAAAATATAAAAGTAGAGTTTTAAGTAGAATCTGTAAGTCATATTATGTAGAGTTAACGCCTCCGTGGTCTAGTTGTATAGAGCGTGGCTCTTGACTCGGAGGTCGTGGGTTCGATTCCCGCGTTGGAAACATGATGAGAGAATGAGTTTTCTGATCCCAAGACTTTTTGTCGTAGGGCTAGGGTTCCATACAGACATCAATATTATATTATATTGTTAGTAACATTATACACGTCACCTCACACACGATCAACCAACAATAATTATTGTAATATTTAATTAAGTTAAGAACCTGTAGGTCTTTATTGTATACTTACTTTTATGTAACAGTGCTCTATTACACGACTGTATGTGTTCTGAATAAAGAAAATAAAAATAAAAAAATGATATTTCTAAGTTTGGTTAGGACATGCAGGCTGATCACCTGATTGTCTGACAAGTAAGATGATCCATGCGTCGGATGGGCATGTAAAAAGTCGGTCCTGCGCCTGATCTCTCGCCGGTCGTGTCGGTCTTCCGTCCCACTGGGTTATGAGAGTAAAGGAATAGAGAGTGCTCTTATGTACTGCGCAGTGCGCACACACTTGGGCACCATAAAATTACTCCTGTGTAGCTGGCCTGGTTGAGTTACAGCCTGGAGACAGACAGACAGACAGACAGACGGACAGACAACGAAGTCTTAGTAATAGGGTCCCGTTTTTACCCTTTGGATACGGAACCCTAAAAAGGACTGCTACATTATATTATTTATAACATAATATTATCTCTGTTAATATAATATCTGCTTAATTATATTATATTAATTGTTATATTGTGATGTCAAACTTGGCCTCAGCTCAGCTATACAGCATGACTGGTGAGTCAATACCGATATTTAAGGAGAGTATTCAGTACTCGATTCTCATTATAAATATGTAATAAAATTAGGTTCTTAATTTTTTTTTAAATTTCCCAAAAATTAATGTATCATGGATACTAAGTAAATTACGCGGCTAGGCAAGTAGGCATACTATGCGGCCGGTGCAGAGGCGTGCGCTACCAAAGAAACACCACACAACTACCCCTCCCGCCCGCGGTGTCCATGCGTTGGGTAAATAATTATTTAACTTTAAGCTACATTTACTCAGTGATCAATTGATATTATTTTTTTATATTATGTTTTTCCAACTAATATAATAGCCAAATATCACGTCCTCAAGTATTGAACATGTCTCACCAGTCACGCAGTATATACGTAATTACGTAGCAAGCAAGCTCGCTGCACTGGTATTCTGCAACATTCTGGTAAATTAACAAATGACAAAAAGGTTTTTTGTCCTTTGTTAAGATACGATTTACGAATCTCTACAATTATTGTACAAAAAATACAAACATAAAACAACAGCTAAGTAATAAAAACCGCAGAAAGGAATAAAGATTCAAACATCTTTAAGAGTAAAATTAAATAATGTACGAGTGTTATGCACTTAAATAATTAAAATTAAAAATATAATTGGCCATCGTACATTCTATACACAATGGAGTTTTTCTTTGTCCTTTACTTTGTAATGTTATGGAATCTTAGATGAAATAAAAATTTAAGACAGTTCAACCTGAGTCCGGCTGTGTACTACATATCAAGGAATTTTTATAGGCAAAATAAAAATACTGGTTCAACCCGGGGGTCGCGGGTTCACTTCTGAATTCTGATACCTCATGTCTCCAGGCTGTATCTCAAAAATATTTAAGGGCCAGGTTTTCATCATAAATAAAATGTTCAATAACTTTATGAAATGACTGATGTAATGAAAACTGGCCAAGTTAGATCTAATCTACTTTAATAGTTAAGACCTCACATTATTTAAATAATAGCAATTGTTATAGCTGATATTCAATAAAGTAAAGAAATAGACTCTATTATTTCTTCATAATGTTATTTTGTTCCTATAAAATACATATTCCGATTTTCCATAGAACTTGACACTCATTTAGATCTCCATAATCTCCATATTCTTTTTACGGCGAAGTCCATTATAGACAAGCATAATGTTTGTATTGAACTTGGCTCTCGTGTTTTACATTTATGGTTTTGGTGGGATTTAATATACAGTGATTTTTACTACTTATGCGTAGTAAAAAGCATTTAATATTAAATTATTGATAATTTAATATTAAATGCTTTTTACTACGCATAAGTTTAAGTTAAATCTTGTTTACAGAGCTCTGTCTTCCATTTTTTTGGTCTGTGACCTGTGCAGAATTATAAGAAAAAGCCATTATTGTTTATTACGTCGAAGTAAAAAGACAATTACATAATGTTTTATGATGTATAATAACAACCTACTCGTGATTTTATTCTGAAGAATCTCAGAATACCTAATTATAGGTAATGATTATAATACCTATAAAATTATTGATGGTCATTCAAACTTTTAAAATATGAGTTATTGGACGCTATCACATAAAAATTAGCAGGTCGGATGTCTGTCAGTACGAATATCGACGTTAAAGACATTAAAATAACAATCAGCGCGCCTTGTACAGTGGCGGTATGGTGGCGGTTATGACGCTCGCCGCGTTCTTGATAGGGTGAAAATGTATGAAAAATTTTTAGAAAGTCTCTTATTTTTCTTATAAATGGAAAAGTTATATATTTTTTATATTCATACTGCATAATATGCTGCATACATATTCTATATATTATTCGTACAGGGGACTAAATAAGCAAAATTTTTTTGTATAAGTATTTATTTTCCTTGGTTCAGTGTATTTAGCTATACTGGTTCCTAATCAGACCCCCTGCTGAGTAGAAGGGGGGTGGTCACAAAACCAAACCCCCCCCTTCTACTCAGCAGGGGGGTGTTGTCAGGCAGTTGTAAATTGTAAATAGTATCAGATAAAGCCGAAAGCGTAAACCATAATTATTACTAGTAACAATTTTTTTTGTAAGTATATTTAATTTCCTTAGTTCAGTGTATCTATGCTGGTTCCTAATCGGACCCCATTTTTCAATCTTTTGGGATTATTGTGATGGTTAAAACATATATTTTATGTGAAAATTTTGTATGCGGCTTCATAATTTTTATGGTGTAGACGTGGAGATGAATATATACAACGATATAATATATATAAATATTATCTTTCATTTGAAACCAAAATATCCTCGCAGTGTGACTCCTAATTCTTTAAAATGGTACCTGCAAAAATCGCTGATATTTGTGAAAAAATGTGATAGCGTCCTGTATGACAATACAACTTATATCAATTAAAAACTGAAGAATGGATTTTAAAGTGGTTTGAATACTCGCCATGCCGTCTCTCTACATATTCGTAGTTGCCTGTATTGGTCTATCTGCATGGAGTATAATAATAATATGGACCATGGGCCAAATGGAGGTCAACATTTCAGTTCCCGCATCGCTTCTAAGGTTATCCATACTAATAATAAAAATGCGAACATATTGTGTAATGTGTATATCTGTCTGTTACATATTTACGCGTAAGCCGCTAAAACCGATTTTGCTGAAATTTGGTATGGAGATATTTTGAGTCCCGGAAAAGGACATAGGATTCTTTTTATCACGTAAAAAACGCTTGCCGCGCGATAAACTTTGGCGCAACGGAGTTGCGGGCGTCATCTAGTAATATTTTATAAACAATAATAAGCTAATTATTTCAAGATTGCATAAAATATTTTATCAGATTATTACTTTGGCAAAAAGATAACGATAAATAGTACGGCCCTACTTAACTTAAATAATAATGACGTTTCAAAGTGTCCTTAATTGTACTTGAAAATACTGTATTTGTTCAGAATATTTAATTAATTGTTTATAATAGTAATTATAAGTTACGATGGGGCTGGCACGTCATACTTATATGGCAAAAGCCCTATATTTAAATAAAGATCAAAAAAACAATACAACGACTTATTAAGACTATAATATACTGCGACTTCGTTTTGGAATAATAATGTTTATTGCATTGAAAGAAAGCATCGTAAAGATTTTTTGTTTCGTCGGTATTCTCCATAGGATTATAGACAGTGCTTAAAGTGTTCTACGAATAACAATTTAGACCTTCAAGTTATGTAGTTTGTATCTTATGTAGTAGGTACTAATACTTTTTACTAGGTATTTACTACTCGTCAGTCATCGCGCACTTTGCGGTTTGGCAACATTTTCTAACGGTCCAAACTTTTGTTATGCGCTACATGTTCTTTGACTCATGGCATATTGTTAGTCGTCAGTTAATTATAGTCACAGATTCTTCTTTGTATCATTTAAACTCAAAGTATGAATTGAAATGAATTTTCTCCATGTTGTTAATTATTACTCTTACCAAACCTCTTACCGCTACATTCGACGTGTGGATTTTTTATAACTGCGCTTCGAAGTTCAAAGTTTTGAATTTAGAATTCTTAAGTCTTGCGAGAGTGTGCACACTAGAAATGGAGAAGAGATTTCCGCATCCGGAATAGAAAAATGCTACAATTAAAATTTTTCCAATATAGGTACCTATTACAATTTACAACATATCTGCTTAGCCGCATAATGACACGGTAATTAACAACAACAATTATTAGGTAGCTATTGTTAAGTTTTTTGCTAATCTTTGTTCATTGTTATCAGTCACTCCAAATTATTATTAATCTTTTATTTTTTGCTGGCGCTGGGGTCGCTATCTATATTGCTATGCAAAATCAGAAATTGCCAAACTGACTTCGTTTATCGGCTCTGGTATTATCTACCTGATTTCACTGTATCTATGTGGTCCCTAATTATCATACATTTTTATTGATTTGTATTAAACTTGATTCAATCTAATACTATAAATTCGAAAGTGTGTCTATCCATAAAAATCCTGTATGAAATTTGGTATAGACTATTCACTATACCTAGAGATGTTTGAGTCCCCAGAAAGGAGATAGGATGGGTTTTATCCCATAAAAAGTTTGCGCGTGATAGGTCATGAAATTGTGGTTAATAATGTAATAAAAATAATGCAATTAATTACATAATATTGGAAAGCCCAGGTATAATTATTTAAAGGTTAAGGAATTATTTTTAGGAATATACAGCACGACTGGTGAGACATGTTTAATACTCGAGGACGTCATATTTGGCTATTATATTAGTTGAAAAATAAATAAATAAAAAAATATTTATCAATTGATCACTGAGTAAATGTAGCCTAATGTTAAATAACTGTTTACCCAACGCATGGACACCGCGCGCGGGAATGTTTGCGCGCAGCGCGGGGCGGGGTGGGCCGTGCCGGCTGCATAGTAATTTTTGATTCATTTGTTTATAGTGAAATTTTGTCAAATTAAGTATTAATTTTATTACATAATTAAAATGAGAATCGAGTACTGAATACTCTCCTTAAGTATCGGTATTGTCTCACCAGTCATGCTGTAGATGGGGAACCTGCACGTGTGATTGGGGAAACGTAGCTGCACGTCAAGGCATATTTTGATTGGGAAACAACTCTGGCCTGTGTCATTTTTTCAAAAACAATAGGCCAGCTGTGGTTTAGAGCGTGGCTCTTGACTCGAAGGTCGTGGATTCGATTCCCGCGTTGGAAACAAGTTATTATTTATTTCCAAGTTTGGTTAGGACAATGCACGCTGCAGATCACCTGATTGTCTGACAAATAAGATGATCTATACGTCGGATGAGCATGTAAAAAGACGGTCCTGCGTCTGATCTCTCGCATGTCGTGTAGGTCGTTATGAGAGTAAAAGGAATAGAGAGTGCTTTTGTGTACTGCGCACACACTTGAGCACTATAAAATTACTCCTGCGTAACTGGCCTGGTTTCAATGAAACCGGCCACCGTCGACCGGTGTGGGAGTTATTATTATACAATATTATATTATGTTGATAATATGATAATATTATGTTATCAGTTATTATCAGTCATTATCATAATATTAGTATTGATCCGTGTGCGAATTAATAATATTTTATATTTACAAATATAAAACATTATTTCGCACAATTATGTACTAGTAAGTATTAGGTACTAAGTATGCAATACATAATTTTAAAGGTAATAATTTTTGTTGACTTGTTTTTTGATTTGAATGATTTTGTATAAAATGTAGAGACTTCAACTCTCTTTCAAGTTGGAACATTATTTATATTTTATACTATTGCGTATCTAGAAAAAGTTTATCAAATAAATTAATATAAAATATAACAAAATTTTCTTTTCCCTATGAGTTGTGACATAAACGTAGAATGAAACTAAAATGCGAAAATTCTATCCTATGGAATATGGATATAGGATACTAATTATCATAAGGATGGGAAATAAATGTCGATTTTAAAAATAAATTTTAAACAAATCACACGACGACTCAATATATCAGAGAATAATACAAAGGTTTTGTTTTAGTTTGCTCATCACGAACGCGTAGTAAAATAACAGTAGTCCGCGAGCCGCGACCATTACCCGCATGCAATTCGTTATTTTAGCTAACCTCATTATCATGCTCAACGGTACACCACTGACTTAATTTTGTATAATACTATCAGATGTGCTCGCCACGTGACACGTCTAATGATTATAAAGTTTCATCCATGCTAGACGAAGAAAGGAGTAAAATGTATTGCGCTGTTTTCGTGATTTCTACGTTATGGAGATTTAAAAAACCTAAACAGTAATGATAATCGAAGTGTCTTAAAAATTAATAAATTTTGTAATTGATGTAATTATAATTAACTTTAAACTTATTTAGCTAATGTCAAGACTTTTGCCATAAGCGTATCTAACTAATTGCATTACAATCTCCTTTGACATCAATAGGACGTCCATAAGATTATTATAATTTAACTTGCTAGGCTATCTTTAAATCTTCTTACATAATATTGCCCCTATTTTTGGATTGATTTGGAGTTCGACGCCCAAGTTTCGGAACCTCGGGCCGGTTTTCACCACCTTTAAAAATTAAAAGTGCCACTGCCCACTAGGGATTATGGAATAATAGGCTAAATTTAATGCTTACAATTTATATCATTAAATCTAAGTTCTGAGGCCCTTAAAACTTATGGGACAATTAGACATACCCCTGTAAATGTATCAATTGTGTGCGTTTGAAAGTGAACATGAAAGTGATTGTAGTTTGTACCTCACTATTTTCTCGCCCGAACGATATGTCACTGCTTTAACCGCCGAGGAGTCCCAAGCCAGCGTGGGGAAACCCGCCGTTAGGGAACGGTTAGTGAAAACGATTATCAACATATTAGACGCCTCAATTACCACAATGATTTAGTGTCAATTTGTATAGTACAACATACGTGGTGGGGGAACAATAAATCGTAAACGTCGGCATTGAGGGCCTAATACGGAGTAATGAGTCCCTTGCGCTGTACGCCGCGGTGTTTCCCAATTCGGCCTTGCGGCGAGGCTTCGGCAAAAACCATCACTACCTTCGCAGATCGAGGAATCAAGAGACCGCTTAACATAACCATAGTAAAATGTGAAATATTAGGACAGATTTCTGGGTAAACATTATAGATTTGTCTATGCTTCTGTAGAACGCAGAATTCAGTAGATAAGCTAAGTGAAGCGGATTTTTCAGCCTTTATTAAAACTTAGAAAAGAAACATAAAAGTTGGCCAAATATCGTTTAACCACCAAAACTTGGCCAAAGATAGAGTAGACTATCCAAGATATCACTATAAGGATCCCGTGTTTGTTAGATCCGGGATATGATATCCCTCCTTTATACTGCTGAAGGCGAACCGCAGGTGGTTTTAGTGAGTAGGAGTCTCACATACCCGCGGGGTGCTGAGCACATACCCAACCTGGGGGACCCATGATGGGTTTCCCCTGCGCGTCAAAAAAAAAGATATCAATAAAATATTATGTCGTGTAACATAAAACTTATTGTAAGCTGCCGCGCCGTTACTTTTCGCACACTTGACTTACTATTGCTACACTATTGCTACACTACAATAACTTTGTAACTATTTTAGTGCATTTAAGTATTTCCTACATTGTTATTTTTTTTACATAACAGCTCATCCTTATCATACTCGTACATGTGCAACTTGTGCATCCACACTAATATTATAAATGCGAAAGTGTGTCTGTTTGTCAGTCAACTCCCTTTTTTAGGGTTCCGTACCCAAAGGGTAAAAACGGGACCCTATTACTTAGACTTCGATGTCTGTTTGTCCGTCTGTCTGTCTCCAGGCTGTAACTCAAGAACGGTAATAGCTAGAGAGTTGAAATTTTCACAGATTATCTACATAATTATAATTACTGCTATAACAACAAAATGCTAAAAACAAAATAAAATTAATATTTAAGGGGGGCTCTCATACAACAAACGTCATTTTTTGGCCTTTTTGCTCTATATCAATAACGGCAACAGCTGCTTGAATTTTTTACAAAGTCCTTAATTATATGTGTACCTACTTTAAACTTCTATATTTAATTAAAATACAAAAATAATATAAAAAAAAGCGGCCAAGTGCGAGTTGGACTCGCCCATGGAGGGTTCCGCAGCAGCAATAAGGTTTATTTTTATGAAATTAAAATATTTTTGATTTATTTGTATATTTCAGTCGATTTAATGAAATTTAGATTAAGGTTTACTATTTATGACGTATAAAAAAAACTACTGGCTAGATCTCGTTCAAACCAATTTTCGTTGGTAGTTTTTATAGTAATCTACATCATATATTTTTTTTAGAATTATCATGCCTCTACTTTAGAAATTAGAGGGGGGGGGACA
The DNA here is from genome assembly GCA_905404155.3 of Plebejus argus. Taxonomy (NCBI): domain Eukaryota; kingdom Metazoa; phylum Arthropoda; class Insecta; order Lepidoptera; family Lycaenidae; genus Plebejus; species Plebejus argus. Next base: position 19,503,017 of record FR989927.1, read on the forward strand.
CACATTTTTCCACTTTGGAAGAGTCTCTCTCGCAAACTATTCAGGTTAGAAAAAAATGATATGAGAAACCTCAATATGATTTTTGGAGACCTATCCATAGATACCCCACACGCATAGGTTAGATGAAAAATTTTTTTTTTTGTTTCAGTTGTACTTTACTATTTATGACGTATAAAAAAAACTACTGGCTAGATCTCGTTCAAACCAATTTTCGTTGGTAGTTTTTATAGTAATCTACATCATATATTTTTTTTTAGAATTATCATGCCTCTACTTTAGAAATTAGAGGGGGGGGGGACACACATTTTTCCACTTTGGAAGAGTCTCTCTCGCAAACTATTCAGGTTAGAAAAAAATGATATGAGAAACCTCTACTGCGTGACTGGTGAGACATGTTCAATACTTGAGGACGTGATATTTGGCTATTATATTAGTTGGAAAAAAATAATATAAAAAAATAATATCAATTGATAACTGAGTAAATGTAGCTTAAAGTTAAATAATTATTTACCCAACGCATGGACACCGCGAGCGGGAGGGGTAGTTGTGTGGTGTTTCTTTGGTAGCGCACGCCTCTGCACCGGCCGCATTGTATGCCTACTTGCCTAGCCGCGTAATTTACTTAGTATCCATGATTCATTATTTTTTGGGAAATTAAAAAAAAATTAAGAACCTAATTTTATTACATATTTATAATGAGAATCGAGTACTGAATACTCTCCTTAGAGATACTTTGAGTCCCGAGTTAGTACATAAGCTATACTCTTTGTCGTGAATAAAATATACGGATCCTGCGATAATCGAATTTGGCGACACAGTTGCGTCCTAGTCGTCTAAAATACACGGGCACAAGTCGCAACAGTTTCCCATGGATGACGGAGCTCACAACAGAAACATTGTGACAACCTTTGTTGTGAAATGTCACGCCACACAGTACACTGTCTAAAGCAGTGTGTTTGCAGTGAAAGTAGCAATAGCTATGTCCACATTGTGCCCTTTCATATTTAATTTTCATAATCTTTTGACATTCGAAATGTCATAAGATTATGAAAATTGAAGATGAAAGGGCACAATGTGGACATACCTAATATGCAACAAGTAACAACATGATACAATATAAGTTATAACTATAAGTTATAACTTATAACACAAATCACAATACTCTGAACCTATATTATATCTGATCTTTGACCTTTAACACACATTATGCCTGGCTTTATTGAGTATAAAAATATTTTTCATTAGGTTTTTGTACAAATTGTACAATGCCATAACTTTTCCTTTATTCAATCTGTCTGCTGACAACAATAACGCATCGGGCATTATGCACCTGAGCTGCGTCTGCGGAGCGAGGTCCCTGCGACGCCCCTGTACATATCCTGCCTGCACTGGTCCATGGAGGTCGAGGACGTCGTGGACTACATCAGTAAGAAGACATCCCTCCGCCTGAGGGTGGAACGTCTGCAGTCTCGCCACAATGTCAACTTCAGAGTTCAGTTCCTTTGTGGTGAGAGTACCGACGCATCTTCTGTCGATCTTTGAAGCGGAGGAATTCTGGCCGACCGATGTGGTTTACCGAAGGTTCCGGGGGAGACTCCGGAATGAAGCGCGCGTCACGTCGCGTCGCCGTTAAATTCGTTATTAAGATTATAATTAATTATGTATGTTAGACATTAAGGTAAGTATAATATTATATTGTATGGGCCTACGTACCTAGATTTAAATAAATAAATAAAAAAAAAAATTAATTTCTACCGTTTTTACTTATTTATTTATATTAGCCTATAGTGTCCTACTGCTGGGCAAAGGCCTCCCCCAGGATCTTCCACTGTTCTCTCTCCTGCGCCACCGATAGCCAGCCTGGCTGGTATGCCTCCGTATTGATGTTCTTTTATAGAACCTTATACAACTGTAGAAATCTCTTTTGCCTTGAAATGAAACTTTATACGGAGTATTTATAACCTAAACTCGACCTTAGTAAGAATTTTATTTCTAAACGAGCTTTTGCCCGCGGCTTCGCTCGCGTTAAGAAGTATTATTATATACAAACTTTCAACCCCTATTTGAACCCCTTGGGGTAAGAATTTATCAAAATCCTTTCTTAGCGGATGCCTACGTCATAACATCTACCTGCATGCCAAATTTCAGCCCGATCCGTCCAGTGGTTTGGGCTGTGCGTTGATAGATCACCATGTCAGTCAGTCACCTTTGAGTTTTATATATATAGACGTATTTAATCAGAATTAATTTATTAAAATAATTTTAATTGTTGCGTTTGTATCTTTGTAAAGATTAAAATAATTTTTAATTATTGATAATTTTTAATTATTGTTGCGTTTGTATATTTACAAAGTAAATTTGAATTGTATAATAATTATATAGTCGGTATATGCTTTACGTATTTCTACAAGTTAAGTACAAGGTCTAAGTGGTAGAGATTTCGTTAGAAATTGCAGTATTCTAGAGTTTTCCTCAACAACCAATAATATTTCTTATTGCTGGGTCTAGCAGTAATTGTAAACTTCCTTATGTTATGAAATTGTGCACTTCGCTTGTAGATAGCTAATTAATAATTATGTAGTTATACACCGTGGTGTATAACTACACCGCACATAATTAAAATCATATAAGTGGGCTGACCAAATAAAAACTCTTTGTTTTGAGCTTTGTTGTGAGTTTTTATTTGGTGCTATAATATGTAGAATCACGGTATCCGGATTGAAGATAACATCGTTCTGTGATTTCTAAATTATCTCGATGGCTAATAAAATTACAAAATACGTCATATTGGGTCATGTCGCGTCATTTTAATGACATGTCGCATGCGGCATGATTAATGATTACCTAATAAATAAACCTATAAGACGTGTTCTATAACTACTAAGGTTTAAAATCTGAACACAAGTAGGTACCTACGCAAGTTTCTTGTCAGACTGTCATGTCATTAGCTTGTGTTGTCCTTCGAAGCCTCCGCTAATGTTCAAACCACACATTTAGCTAACTGCTAAAGTACCTTACTTAAAAAAACTAAGGTTTAATGGCTGAGCTTGAAAATGTAGGACTTAATAATAATTATTATAAATTAGTTAATTGATTACATTAATTAAATAATAAATTGCTTAAAAAATGGCGAAAACAAAACACAATTTGTCAACATAGCGGTTTGTATAATATACTACCATTATTCAATATACAACTAATATAACGGCACACCGCACATTATAATATTGATTGTATTTATTTAACACGTGGTTTTTCTAATAAATTAAGTAAACGTTAACTTAGATACTCAGATTACTCGGTTTAATGACATACTTTTATTATGTTCTTTTAATTTTATCATAATATTCATAAATCATAGCCTAAGCAACTTGATAGTTTAACAGATTTCTTATTGGACATAATATTTCGTTTGTTAGGGTGAATTGCACCAGAAGCACTAGTTAAAGCTAAGGTTAAGGTTATCGTCAAATATGGCGACTTTTACTAGGGATTTGACAGTTCATTTCAAATTTTGTCATGGTTAAAGTGAAAGTTACAGTTAAAGTAAGCCGGTGCAACCCACTCTTAGGCCGGTATAAATAGTCAGCACTCAAGATGCATCTCGGTCTCAAGACACGGTTCAGGCTCTGTGATTGGTTGGCTGTCAAAATTTGGACCAATCACAGAGCCGAACCGCGTCTTGAGACCGAGATGCATCTTGAGTACTGACTATTTATACCGGCCTACGTCTCTATCAAAATTAGAATTAGGTATAGGTATGTGATAAGCTGATAAAAGAGTTTATAAGTATGTACAATAAATATGATGAAAATCTCTACAACAGAGAATCACAGTTAGTAGAGTGGAATAATGATGGATCTGTTTAATACAGTGTTGAAATAATTATACTTTCAAGTTTCAAGGAATAAAAATTTCTTAAGCGCGATTGATAAGGGTTTACGAAATATTAAAATTATAGCATAACTTTTAGGTAATAATTTTATCTAATTTGTCAAGAATTATCATGAAAAATGATATAATAGATTGTAACATGTGCATGTTCACAAAAGTGGTGATCTGATGATGGGATCCATGAGGAATCGACGGGACTCCTTGTTTGTATGGAAACATATAGTTATTTCAATTTTTCTGAAGCATTCGAGGTAAATACTACCAAAAAGTAAGACTTCGCACCAGGTTATACCCTGGATCCGAAGGTACCGAAGTTCCGAACAGAACTTTTGAATCCTTATAGATGCAGGTTCGGTAAATAAACTTTATGTAATTATTTTAAAACCGCTATTGAAATATTTGTCTCTAATCTAAGCGAAACTTAAATAACTTTTTTATATACTTAATTATAGTTGATTTAGTATTGCCATAGCCCAAAAGTAATCACTAAATACCCCCTAGACTGGCGCACCGCGCAAGAACGCTGTCAACGCAAGCACAGAATATATTTAAATAGTACTGACGCAAGTGATGAAGCAATCGTAATTATTCGTACTTTTTCCGGGGTAGTTTTTGTCCCGGAAAATTAGTAGGTAGGTACATACCTACTGTGCTCAGTGCTAGTACCTATGTCCTTCTTTGAGGCTTTTACTTATATAATATCACTATACCATATTTATATTATTTTAAATCAGTCAAGGGTTAATCATATTAAATTAAAGTAAAGACATTACAAATTTTTCAGTTAACAATGTAGGTACCTAAGAAAAGGTGTCGCTGTAAGTAGATAATAATAGTATTATTTGTAAGAATATATTATTTTTGCAGAAAGAAACAAAAGCAAAATAGACAATGAAAATTAAACTTCAATCATCACCAGTCAGTACTCAGTAGTCACCTGCACCTATAGATAACACGACAAAAATCCCTTCTAAAGTAGATATTATATAAAACCGTAATTAGGTGTAAACTTACTGATTATAAGTGGACTTAAAAAAACTATACGATACTTGTATCAATGAAGTACTTATTGCAAAAAATATAAAAATATTAATATAATTAGAATACGCAGATAAATTATTATTATTATTCATAACCGAAAAAAAACTTACCAAAAAAAGAAAAGCACAAATTTAAATTCCGAAAAGAACGTACACGCGCGTGAGTTCGGTACGCAAGCGACGACGCGATTTGGCGGGCGTGTGCGCACTGCGAGCGCTAGCGCGGCGGAAGGTGCGCGATGGGGCGCCCTATAATTGGGGTCTAGCGAATAGCGACTAGCGTTATCTCCGTGAGAGGTAATGCTGATCATGACATAGATACAAAAACTTTTTAAATATCAAATATTATAAATGTTCTAAAAGTTCGGCAGTCATCCCCATCCCATACCAAGTAGATACTATCTCCATTCAATGAAACCTAGGTCCTAGAAGAACATTTTCAAAACACCGAGTTGGCTTTTTGCAGAGATGTCAGGTGATGGAAATTTGAAGAAAGCTCGTAAGCTAATCGCAAATTAGTAAATGAATATACTAGGTACGTATACATACAATAGGTCTTTGAGGTCTATTATAATAATTATAAGAACTAAGAATTACAAAACATTATTCGTGTTTTGTATATCTATCGACGATCTGCAATGCAAGTTTTAGAAAGTAGCTAAACTGAAAGTGAAAACGACTGAATCAATAATCACGATTTTAATGAATGACTGATCATTTTTGAAAATGATTTATTTGCTATTGGCGGATGTACTTACTCGTAGCACCTATTACCTAATCTTATAGTTACATCAAAGTTAACGTAAACTCAGTGATTTTTAATGTGGAACCAGTACGGTCTACTCTTACTTGTATTATTATTGTTACTTTATACCCAATTTAATAAATAAGTATTCGAAATTTTGATAATTTTTGTGTCACAAAATAATCGTTATCAACTTTAAATGTCAACGTACCTACCCACGACCGTAAACGTTTTATGAAAGGATTTTGTTCAGATTTCCATCGTCCGTCCACAGCAATTAATATTTATTATCAAGTTCGAATGTAGAGCGAACGCAAGTGGCAAACGGTAGAGAATGGTAGAGACCTCAAGGTGGTCACTGGTCTCTGTTAAAGAGGTGGCTGAGCGCATGAAAGCAGCAGCAGCGACGATATAAAAAAGTAGGTACATCATTGAAATTTGATGCCTTAGAAAAAAAATGATTGATAATGACTTTATTGATTGACGCTTTACCCCCCAGGCCCCAACGTAGACCGAAACGAAGACGTTCGATTCGTAATTGATTAAGGATATTGAGAACATAGTCTAAGGACCTTCTGGCTTCTCGTAAGTCGTAATTAGGAACCAGTAACCACTCAGCTATATTTGCGTCTCATTAAATTAACACTAGTAATATAAGTTAAAATAAATATTATAGAGTAAATCAATTCCATTACTTATGTCTTATATCAATAATTACTTACCTAAGTATGCAGCAACTGATAGGTAGCATAATATTTACTTATGCAATTTACTATAGTAAAATATGGGTTAGGTCTGGGACAACTAATATGTATTCTGTGGTTAGGAGTTAGGACATGATTGTTAGAAAATAAGCATTTGAAATTTTTCTTCTTTGTTTATAATTCTATGAAATAACAACCACAATATTCCATGCAGGCCGATTTATTTTGAGGTTACGACCTTTTTTTATAAGATTTTAAACACTGACAAAACATCCCGATTTGGAGGGTCGCTGTTTTCACCCCCCTAGATAGGTACTTAATAATTAAGTAAATAATATCTATAATAATAATAATATCTATGGACGCTTCACACCACGTCATTTGGCCCCGTGCTAAGTACCTGAAGGACTAGTGTTACGGGCAACGTTACGGGTACCAGACAACGGAAATATTATATTTAATACTTTTAAACATCTCGATAAAATATAATATTTAAGATTTTTATTATAGCAATACACGTATATCTAATACACATCCAGACCCGGGAACATTGAAAACTTTTTGTTCCCCCGCGACCTCCGGCTTGAGCTACTAATAGCCCACCAAGTACCAACTGAGCCACAGAGGTCGTCAATATAAAGCATATTTTGGTTTTTTGAACTAGTAGACTATACCTGTCACCTGTAGTCAAATAAAATTAAATTATTTAGTTTAGATTCTAGACACAACCATTTTCGGCACGAATGGGCCGGCTCGACAGGAGAAATACCACGGGCTCACAGATAACCGGCGTGAAACAGCGCTTGCGCTGTGTTTCAGTGAGTGAGTATGCCGGAGGCCCAATCCCCTACCCTATTATCCTATTCCCTCTTATTACCTCGATCGTGGGAATCGCAGACACAATCGCAGACACTAGGCTACTTGACCTAATTTTTTTCTTCATGCTAATCGCTTCTTAATCATTAATTTTCACGAAATAAACTAATATTTTATTATTTTACACAGTAAAAACCCATAAAAATGTTGATTGAAAAATACGCCTTATAAATGGCGCCGAAAACACTGTCCGCCATAGTGTGACGTCATGCTGTTTGTATTTTAGAGTCTCTTTATTTAACATTTTTTTATATGCTTAATGTACGAGTCATAAGGTGCCCAAAAATTATAAAAGAATTAAATAAGAAATTAGAAATCATTTGTAATGTTGAAAACTTTTGGAGAAAAGTTTTGGCCATTTCATTTCCCGTCTACAATAAATGGAGATAATATATAAAACTGGTGTTTTATTTGAATTACTCAAGAAAATATATTTTGCAAATCTTTCTAGGCTTATTCTTATTATTTATGTACAAATAAACTTACACATAACGAGCGCGATAAATAAAAGATATTAAATTACGAACATGATGACGTCACATCCAAATCGGAAGTACTGCAAAAGCGTTTTAGTCAGTACAAATCATATTTTCATAAAATCATATTTTCAAATCGACTTTATTTATCAATCATAAGCTTTTATTTGATGATAAGGGTGAAATACGGTTTCCTACGCCAAGTTCTACTAGAAATATGCATTTGTTCAATGAAATTGAATATAGGTCAAGTAGCCTAATCTGCTTGTATCATTACCCTTGTGTAATAATAGCACTAAACTAATGGTCACCTTAGCTAATTTACCATTTAACCAGTTGGCTAAGCGTCATCTAGCTGCAGTGTTGAACGTTGCAGTCAACAATTCGGCTAAACGTGGGCTAAACGTTGTATAGCTGTATAGTTGCATGTTTCACACAAAGAATCAGCCGCTATAAGGAAAAAAAAGGATCAAAATGTTTTATTCCAATAATTACCCTTGTATAATTGTTAGAGTCAATTTATTTTCTCAATTTTTTCCTTCGGATTCTGGTAGACCTATACCAATAATAATAATAATAAGTGGGTACCTACTTACCTAGTACATGCTAGTACCCACGCAACTTATATCTAAAATATCGGAAAAATCCTCTAGCATCATCTTAATTGAATTTAAATTTCACATGTAGAGTAGCTTAAGTAGGTCGTTGTTAATAGCTTATATAATATAATAATGTTTGTCCCTTTTCGAAGCATTTTGTATTTTCTAATCTTATTTGCGTCATATATCTCCATAACGCCCCTTGATGAGTTTTATCGGAGTAATGCGTTGATATAATACAACTTTACGCTATTAGCATTAACGCCAAATGCCGATTAATCAATTATTAAAGAGGATAATGTCCTTGACTTTCATAATATTGTTATTTTTCTTATTGCCTGACTATTCGTATGTTTAGGATTTTTGGGTGTAGTTATTATAGACCAGGAGTTCCCAGTCTTTTTCAGCCTGCGGCGCAGTTAGAACCTACCTCACAATAATTTTCACGGCGCCCTACTCTAGTCGGCCTCTAGAAAACAAGCAATCCATACCCAACACGGTTTTTTACTTTAACGCGGCGTCACCTTAATTATTCTACTACGTAAATGTTTTATCTGAATGTTGCTCGCAAATTACTTGCAGGAGAAATATTGTAATATTAAGATAGGGCTCAATAAAATTAGTCATTTCAATCACCCTAGTATAAGTAGGTTCAACCTACTTATATAGGTCAGGGTACCACAAAATGAGGGGAATTATTAGCCATTTAACATTTTCTATTATAGTCTTAAATGAATCCTTATTCCTGAGTGCTGCTAAAATGAATTTCAATAATTTCTATAGTCAAAATCGAATGATATGGCACCAGCGGTCCTTGACTGAGTCGTGACTGGGGGTCAACGACGGCTACCACCAGGTTACGGCATTACGAGAATAGTCAGTAATTTTTTTAAGTGTATTTAAAGATAGGTCCATAAAAGTTAAAATAGCGTTTTCGGCATATTATAGCCTGTGAAAATTAAGGAATTCAAACCGAATAATTCGTGTAGTTTTGAAAGTTGGTACAGTTATTCCTAAAGGTGTCCACAGTCCAGATGAATAAACTAAAAAGTCCCCGAGGGTGGGACACCGTCGGTGGGGGAGAGGGGGGGGGGGGGGGGAGGTCTCTTTTTCAAGGTTTTTGCTTGTGACTCGAAAAGTATTTATTATATCTCTTTAGTGACTCTGACTTCTACATTATCTACATTAAATTTCCTATAAATTACGTCTAATCATTTTTACTGTAGTCTGTACGATCATTAAGTTGTTATTCCATTTCACTAAATTTAGAAATTCTAATTAGAATCCTAAAGCGAAGACTAATTAGAAGCTTCTTATTCCACTTGTCCTAAACTAAATCAGTTGCACAGATTAGATATCAGTTGTGACGACGCGGCGATTTTGGCCAGACGTGGCTCCAGTTCTATCAAAGCAACAAAAAATTGGTCTTCTCATAGGCTTAGCTGTTGACTCAATGAAAATCAAAATAAAGAAAAGGCGAAAAAGATAGTTGAAAGAATTTTTGCTCGACGAAATATTATGAATCATGAACTTTCTGAACTACTTGGAACCAGCAGGCTTTAGAAATTACCTATGAATCTTTGATTATATATGTCGCAGTCATCTGGTTCAATCTGTACATAATTAGTAAAGTAAAACATATATAATCAAAGCTACGAATGGATTCCAGATCGTATAACTATATAGGTATTTGACTTTAATACATTAAAAGGTTGAAACCATCTGGCAACACTGATTTAGTCAGATAATGGCCACATTTTTGCCGATTTAGTACACTAATTAGGATCCTAGCTTTATAAATGTTATTCCACTTCACTAAATTTAGTTACTAAATCATGATTTCTAAATATTTTAGTCAAATGGAAAGCGCTTAATTTAGGAAATACAGAGTATTAATAGGGTAGGTACGCTTGCACTGTTTTGCCCATGTTTTGCCATACAAACGTATTCCCCAATTTACTCCCTGGACAATGCGTCTTGGGATCTGTTAAAGCATGCCTCTACATTAGATTTTTCTTCTAAAATTAAAAATTAGACCCTAAAAAATTGCGAAAAATGAATGCCCATTGCCCTGTACTCCCGCCAATCGACCGACCATAAAACAAATTTGAAAGATCTGATAAAATAAAAACGTAGAGCCAATAGACTTATTCTTCCTGAAGATATTTAAAATTTAGAAAGGATCAACTTTGAAGGAGATATCAAGGTAATACGTTACCTTGATTTAGTATCATACGTACGTATCTAGAGAGGATACGGTAAATCGGCGTAACGTAGTCCCCTGATTCCTCCTTCAAAATAGAGTGTATCTAATTTTATTCATTTCTAAATATCTTTAGGAAGGTATATTAACGCTAGGTACCTATAACTTTATGCTGCAGACTGCAGAGTATAAAGGCCGTCACAGACTTAGCTATAATATATATTAATATATTTATAGCTAGGCATTATTATTATTATTATTATTAGCCATTTGTGTCCCACTGCTGGGCAAAGGCCTCCCCTCTTTCCTTCCACACGTCTCATATATATTTAGGCATATTAATATATATTTTCTATACAATTTTCGCGTGACCACACACTCAGCTATAATATATATTTCTGGTCTCAGTGTGTTTAGTACGGTATATTAATATATATTATAGCTAAGTCTGTGACGGCCTTGATACACAAATTATTACCCAAAAGACATTATGTCGGGGAGTTTTGTCGGGAATGTGAGAGAGTGATGTTGTGTTTTTGTATTATTTTCCTAAAATTGTGTTATCTGGGTTTTTAATGTGTAATATTGGTAGGATATTAACCATTAGATATTCGTTATTGTGCACAAGTGTAGGAAAGTGATGCAATATTCAGAAACGTGCTATTTTGTGTTCCCGCCAAAACTCCACCGAAAGTTTCAGTAAAGCGTCTACCACTTTTACTGAATCAACCGACTTGACTCATTGACTGCATTGACTTTTATTTAAACTCTGACTAGACTTTGGACGTGACGAATGACGATGAAGAAAAACGATGCTGTGAAAATTGTGACAAGAAGAATCTAGTTTTCCCGCCATTTATATGTACTCGACACTGGCCATGGTTCTATAGCCGTAGTGCCATAACAAGAAAAAAAAAAAAAAAAAAAAAAAGACATTATGTCAGATTGTGACAGATATAACAATCATGACATTGACATTTAATAATTAATTATCGTCAAGTAAAAATGTGTTTGGGAACGGCGGGAAACTCGAACGCGGGCGGTCGTGTTTTTCTTAATTCTCAAATTTTATTTGTCTAATAGTGTTCAGTGCGGGAATATTGTATATATTTGTAAATATTTAGCTTTAGTTATCCATTTAGCTTATTTTATTTCTTCTCGGTAAGTCTTTTTACTTCTTTTCTGTTCATACAATGAATCGACCTCCGGATCCGGGAGGCGGGAATTTTTGTGGCCCAATTCCACAGCCTGGTTATTTTGTTACATTGGATTACGATGAGTGCAGTATGGACACAGAAGAGTTAACTCAAAGAACGTACAAACGATCTCGTAATGATTTTACTGAAGAGCTGTGTCAACAATGTAACAAAGCAACTAGAGATAGCGCGGGAAATCGTATTAGCTGTAAATGTATGCTTGAAAAGGAAAATCCAGTTAGTATGCAAATATCCTCAGCCTCAACACCTCAAACAGAAAGAAAACATATTGGTAGAAGTTTATATACTGAAAATGATGTTTCCCCATATTTAGTCCATGTACAAAGAATTACAAAAAATTCCACTGATGGTACTCAACTCCACCCCATCACCTTTGGTGATTTCTTAATTAAAAATAATATTTATAATATTATTAATGGCACTTTGAAAAAAATTGGTCGTAACAGAGTTTCTGTCTCTTTTCAAAATTACAAAGATGCTAACGCATTCATTAATAATTCAATACTCACTGACAATAACTATGAAGCTTTTATACCATCATTTAACGTCGTTAGAATAGGTATTGTAAGGGGTGTACCAGCTGAATGGTCACCTGAGGAAATAATAAATAACATTTCTACACCTACCGGTAGTGGTAAAGTTGTAAAGGTCAGACGCTTAAATTATAAAACAATGGTAGAGGGTTCTCCTGTATGGAAACCGACTCAGTCAGTTGTTGTATACTTTGATGGTAGGATCCTACCAAAAAGAGTTTTTATGTGTTACAATTCATTACCAGTTGAGCTTTACATCTTTCCTACTATACAGTGCTTTAAATGTTGTCGGTATGGCCATACCAAAGCTCAATGTAGATCAAAACCAAGGTGTATCAAGTGTGGTCAGGAACATGATATGGAGAGTTGCATTGTTAATGAGCATGAATATTTCTGTTGCTTATGTTCTGGCCATCATATGGCTAATAATAAAATATGCCCAGAGTTTAATAGACAAAAATCCATAAAAATACACATGGCTGAACATTGTGTCTCTTATGCAGAGGCCAATAAAGAAATTCCTTCCTCATACAAATCTTATTCAGATACATTATCTACTACTCCTAAAATTAATTTACCAGCTAATAATAATAATAGTTCACTTACTAACAGATCATACAAAAAAACTGTAATTGCTAAGCCTCGTGCTCCTTTTAGACCAACTAAAGGTTATGATAAAATTGCCCATAACAATCTGGTAAAAGAGTTTTCTTTTGATAATTTAGAAAAAAACACAACACCTGTAAACGTGTACAATAAAAGTAATAATCATGAGAATGAACTTTCTTCACTTACAGATGTAATATCATTACTACAAACCCATTCACAGAATAATAATATACCGTCCATCGTTGCCCCTTTGATACAATGCATAATTAATATTCTTCAACATGGCCCAGGTCATTCAGTGGAACGCTCGAAGTGTAGTTAATAAAAAAAGTGACATAGCTTATTTATTAAGAAATTATAATCCTTTTTTATTTTCTTTCTCAGAAACTTGGCTTAGACCAAGTAATACTTTTAGATTTAAGAATTATAATACAATCAGAGAAGATAGGTTAGACGGCTATGGTGGTGTAGCTTTTCTCCTTGAGAAAAACTACCCTTTTAGCCTTATTAATATCCCTGTACATAGTTCAGAGCTTTCTATTATAGCAATAAGTGTAAATAATGTATGTTTTGTCTCTGTATATATTTCCCACGTCTCTATTAATATTTTAAATGAATTTAATAACATTTTAAGCTCTTTACCAAGACCTATAATTATAACAGGTGACTTTAATTGTCATCACCAGTCATGGGGAAGTTCCATTACTAATAGTTATGGTAACAAACTGCTAAGTATTTTGGACTTGAATAATTTATGTGTTATAAATTCTGGTGAACCTACAAGGCGCACTAGTCCTACAGAAGGCAAAAGTGTAGTTGACTTGACTATTTGCTCCCCACAGTTTGTAACACAATTAACATCTTCGGTTCTACCCTCCACTTTTGGAAGTGATCACTTCCCCATAATAACTACTTCTCCGTTTGATAATTTGCATGTTCCTACTCATAATATTAGATTATTTCCGAGGTATAACCTCAATAATGTCACTGATCAATCTTGGGAGAAATTCAGTAGTACAGTTGATGTAAAACTTTCACAGATGTCACAAGATGACTCCATTGATGCTCTTGTTTTTACAGATGTCTTGATAGAAAGTGCTAATGAAGTTTTCCCAATTAAACATGAACCATCTCCCATTCCGAGCCCACCATGGTGGGATAAAGAATGTACGGAAGCTGTAAAAAGGAGAAAGAAGGCTGAAAAAATGTACAGTACAAATATGTCTCTTGAAAATTATTGGTCATTAAAAAACATTATGAATAGCACCAAACTACTCTTCAAAAAGAAAAAATCAGAAAGTTGGCAAAAATTTTGTTCATCTCTGTCCCCGAATTCACCTCCATCTGTTGTTTGGCAAAATATTAGGAGGTTCAAATCTGCATTCAATACTTCTCATTCTGTTACTCTTCCCAGTTCTATTGCAAATGATTTTCTTGACAAACTTGCTCCTCCTACAGTTAATCTTCCTAACCTATTTGATAATAGTACAATCACAGAGGAAAATGAAGAGTCTACAGAATTAAATTCCCCCTTTACCATGACCGAATTAAAAAATGTACTCTCTTGCGTATCGGATTCCTCTCCTGGGCCAGATGGTATCTATTATTCATTTATTTCTCATTTAAATGAAAACAGTTTATCAGTTTATCTCAAAATCATCAACTCCATTTTTGAATCTGGCAATATTCCTTCAGAGTGGAAATGTCAACTAGTGTTACCCATTTTAAAACCAAACAAAGATCCTTCCCTCCCATCTTCATATCGTCCAATAGCCCTTTCATCTGTTCTTCTTAAATTAATTGAACATTTAGTCAAAAACCGCCTCGAGTGGTTTGTTGAAAGTAAATGCTTGCTTTCTTCATCGCAATACGGTTTTCGGCGTAATAAAAGTACATATGACAACTTAAGTACTTTTACCACCGACATAAGATTAGCTTTTAGCGTAAACAAATTCGTTCTTTCAGCCTTTTTAGATCTTTCTAATGCTTATGATAGTGTCATTATATCAATATTGAAACGGAAACTAATACGTCTAAAAATTCCAAAAAAAATTATTTCATTTATTATAAACCTGTTAACTGATAGGTCTATTATTTTCTTTAATAATGGCCGTAAATATATAAGAATTGTAACCAAAGGTTTACCACAAGGCTTAGTTTTGAGCCCTCTGTTGTATGACTTATATACTTATGATTTAGAATTGGCCATCGCAGAGCTATTGGATGTTGATAATTCGCAGTATGCGGATGATCTGACCTTGTATATTGTAGGGAATAATGTTGATGATGCTTCCGCTAAGTTAACAAAAACCTTGCATTTTCTTAAGCGTTGGTTGGACAACCATGGCCTGGATTTATCCCCAATCAAAAGCTCCATAGTTCTTTTTAGTCGTATGCGCATAACTCCTCAAGTTAGAGTATTTTTTGATAATATGGTAATTCCACAAAAAAACCATCATAAATTTTTAGGTGTCATCCTGGATGAAAAGCTTTCTGGAATTCCTCATTGTGATTATGTTGTAAATAGATGTGAAAAAAATGTAAATATCATCAGATGTCTAGCAGGCGTTTGGTGGGGTGCCCATCCTTTCTATCTAAAATTAGTTTATAATGCTTTGATTCGTAGTATATTAGAATATGGCTCTTTCCTTTTAGAACCTGGGCGAGCATCAGGTTTTAAATCTTTAGACAAAATTCAAAGTAAATGCCTTAGAATTATATGCGGAGCAATGAAATCTAGTCCAATCAACGCTTTACAGGTGGAATGCTATGACCCACCTTTACATTTACGTCGTCAATATTTATCCGATAAATATCTCTACCGATGCCTTCAACTTAATGATCATCCTATTATTGCGAAGCTTCAGCAGCTTTCTTATCTTGTTTCCGAAAATTCGTATTGGGTACACAAACAAAATCCGTGTTTAGTTGTAAGTTATTTTAAATTTAAATCGCTTACTGCGCCTATTCATAGCTCTTCTAAATTACCGATTTTTTCTTCTTCATATGGGGCTCTTATGTTAGCTCCAAATATTTTGACTATTAATATAGAGAAGAACTCTTTGAGGGCTAATGAAAAATTTAATAATATAATTAATACACGATTTAAAGACCATCATTATATCTTCACAGATGCTTCTAAAAGTAATATTAATGGCCACGTTGGTGTAGGTGTATTTCATTCTCAGTACAATATTGTACAAAAAATCAAACTCCCTCCCGAATGTACTGTATTCTCTGGAGAATGCTTAGGGATCTTTAAAGCGTTAGAATATATTTTATTAGCAAAACTTAAGAAATCTATAATTTTTACAGACTCACTAAGTTCTATTCAAGCTCTTAACAAGAATCCATTTAAAATTAAACAACAACATCCTGTTATATTTGATATAAGACAGTTATTAACAGATTTTATTAAGAAAGGTACCTCAGTTTCATTTGCTTGGATCCCTAGTCATTGTGGAATAGAAGGAAACGTTAGAGCGGATTCTCTTGCCAATGAGGCACTAACGTGTGGCGATTTAAACCCATACAAAATATACTACCCCGATTTATTAACTTTACCTAAAATTCATTTAGAGACTTCATGGCAATCGTCATTTGATCAAAGTCATAAACAAAAAGGAGCACATTTCTATAGTATTCAATCCGAAATTGTATCAAAACCATGGTTTTATAGTATGAATTTCAATAGAAAATGCAGTAGTATCATATCCCGATTAAGACTTGGCCACACTTCCTCACCAGACCATCTTGCTAGACTTAATATAATTAACAGCCCTTCTTGTGCCTGTGGTGCTGAGGTTGGGGATATCAACCATATATTCTTCACTTGTCCCCTTTACAACCGCTCCCATTTCCTCGATTCATTATTAGTGAACAAAATCCCTTTCCCTACTTCTATAATTTGTTTATTGTATTCTAGAAAATATATTATTTATAAAATATTAGCTGATTTTATATTACTTAATAATATTGAGATCTGAATTCTGATATTTTATTGTATTTTAATATTCTTTTGTAAATGTATATTTTTTCCTGATCCTGTCCTGAATTCCTTATTCCAAATTCCTCGATATTCGTACTAATTTAATATTTTAACATTGTTTTTCCCGTTCGTCATTGGCAATGTACTAGGTGCATGCCATAAAAAAAAAAAAAAAAAAAAAAAAAAAATGTGTTTTGTGATTTGTCGGTATTGCATGCAGATTTTTAATTTTGGCCTGTGAAGTGTGATTTTGGCCTTGATAAAGTTAATTGTTTATGTCGCGCCGAATCTACCGGCTGGTTTTTTTGTTCGATAAATAAATTTAGAGCATAACAATGAGTCATTTCAAACTAATCTCTTCAACAAAAGCTTCAGATGTTATACCCGTTTCAAAATATGTTTCTGAAAAGACCGGTCTTACGGTCATCATTGCTAGTGTAGAAGGACCTCTCGTCAATGGTTTTTTCTGTCTGGGTAAGCTTTATAATATTCATAATCACATATACTATGTTGTAGACGTATCATTTCTTTATTTTTCCCTTGTTTAGCTACTGAGGCCCACGATGATGACGGGTTGCCGCACACTTTGGAGCATCTTGTTTTTCTGGGATCGAAGCGTTACCCCTACAAGGGCATTCTCGACCTGCTGGCTAACCGCTGCATGGCTCACGGAACGAACGCCTGGACCGATACGGATCACACTTGCTACACAATAGACACTGCCGGGGACGTCGGCATGCTGACTCTCCTGCCTATTTACATTGATCATATTCTACAACCGACTCTGACGGATGAGGGCTTCATAACTGAGGTCCATCACATTGATGGGGACGGTGAAGATGCCGGTGTTGTGTACTGTGAAATGCAGGGCCGAGAGAATTCTGCTGATAGCAGGTACTTTATCTGCATAAATTATTGCTTCAAGTGGACTTTAGATCAAAGGTAAAATTTCATAAATTTTGTTTCAGATGTGAACTAAAACTCCAACGTGCCATGTACCCAAACAATGGATACTCATCTGAAACTGGGGGTATTATGAAAAATCTTCGTGAGTCAACTACCAACAAAAAAGTTAGTTTTATTATATTACTTCTAAGAAATAGATTCGTTTGTAAAGTATTTACTTTCTATCTTTTTTTTTTTTACCTTTTTGTAACTTTAAATAAATAAAATATTTATAAATTATAGATAAAAAAGGTTTTGAATATCATTCATTTCCCTCAATGATTTTCAGGTTCGGGACTTTCACAAAAAGTTCTACAGGGCAGAGAATTTGACCATTATTCTCACTGGTCAAATAGAAGCAAAAGATGTTTTCGAGGCACTCAAAACAGTAGAGGATGACATCATAGCTAAGGTGACTTTAGTAATTCTAATTTTGTAAGTTCAGAGCACTAAATTGACATTAGAAGGTCACTTTTAGAATGTAGGTCTTTATTATTAAACTAACTGTGGTAGTAAACATAAATATTTATTTTGCTGATTCACAAAGAACTACATTAATCCTTTGATCGCGGATTCTTGGAAATCTATTGTTCTTGCAGCTGAAACTTGGGAGTTGAAGTGTTAAATACTATGTACATATTTTACAAAATTAAATACAAAACACTATGGTATTCTGCAGTAATCATAAATTGCACAATGAAACACGTGCCTTTCCCCATAGATGACTCTATGCTTATGCCAAATTTCATCAAAATCAGCCCAATAGTTAAAGTGATACAGACAATAGTGTAGACTGCAGTAGACTGTAGGAGCCTAAACAATGATAATATTTTTGTTTCTTTTATTTATAGATCAATATTGATACAAGTTGTCTTGAGGATAAAGGCTTACATTATCCTCAAGACATATTCATATAGTCAGCTCGAATAAACACCCAGGTTTTGTAACCTGTTGTGAATGTGTTGCGATCTGCTGGTGTTGTTCTTGTTTTATTTAAATTTATTTACTCAAAATTAAATGATTTACTTTTCAGACAAATTTTGCATGTGGTGTTTGGTAGTCTTGGTTGTTATAATTTACCTGACTCATTCACATATGTGGTTCAGCAAATTTCAAAAGTTGTTTTTGACAGAAGTGATGTCACTGGCCATTTACCCAAAGCCTAAATTGTGTTGCAATTATTTGAACACTTAAACATTTCTATAGCTTTAGAATCATATATCATTTCCTTGTCTTTGAATGTGTTATGTTTTTAGAGAAATGCAGAACCACAAGAAGAATGGGTAAAACCTTGGCAGACCATCCCACCCCCACCCAACTATGGAGATCTGAAAGAGCTTTGGCCAGCTGATACAGAGGATTGTGGACAGGTGCATCATTAATATAAAATACATAATAATTATTAATTACAGATTTTTATATGTTTATGTAATCCAATCCATGTGAACAACACTCCGTGAGAGAGCGATGCTTCGGCACGAATGGGCCGGCTCGACCGGAGAAATACCACGGGCTCACAGAAAACCGGCGTGAAACAGCGCTTGCGTTGTGTTTCGCCGAGTGAGTGGACGGAGGCCCAATCCCCTACCTTTTTCCCTTCCCTACCCTCCCTTATTTCCTTCCCTACCCTCCCCTAATTCCTTCCCTACCCTATTACCCTACTCCCACGTAAAAGGCCGGCAACGCCCCTGCAGCTCTTCTGATGCTGCGAGTGTCCATGGGCGACGAAAGTAGCTTTCCATCAGGTGACCCGTTTGCCCCCTTTTTTCATTAAAAAAAACTTTATAAATTTTGTGTGTCAATATGAAGTTTGTGCCTTTCTCTCATAAGCCAATCTCATCAGAAGCTTTTATGAGAGTATTAAAACTACTTTTACTCCAAATCGAGTAAAAAATAACTCCTCCATAACTAAGTTATTAAATAAATCTAATTTCAATCGAACTTACTCGTCGCGAGCCGTCGAGCTTTACTCAAGCGTGTGTACGAATTGCAAGACTTGCTAAATGTAGCCACCATCTCCTTAGTTCAACAGTCATCTTTTGGCTCGAACGGTGATAACTGAACGACGAGCGCGGCGTCACTCGATAGATTAATGCTGAATGAGTGGACGAAAGCCCACGCCTAGTAGTAGTTTTACTCTACGCGATTCCTCGATCGAGTAAAACCGTACTCGATCGAGTAAAATCGTACTCGATCGAGTAAAATCGTACTTAGCTAATGCTAAGTCGTATTGCATCGTACTTTAGGCATAATGCTGCATCTCACGGGATTATGCAAGTGATTATGAATGTGCCAGTTTGAATTATAACAATTTCAATGTTTAGGTGTACTTTGGCTGGCGCGGGCCGCTGCTGCGTGATGAAGACGCGATGAAGTCGCTGACGGGTTGCGCGGTGCTGCTGCGGTACCTGTGCGACACCGCCGCCGCGCCGCTGCAGCGACAGCTGGTGCAGCGCGAGGACGCCCTGGCGGGAGATGTGAGTTGACTCAGCACGCAACTTCGTACGTACACGCCCCCGCGTACGCCAAGTTCGTACGCAGTGGCGTGCACGTACGCTGCCATATTATCTACTGTGTGACCATGTTTCTGACGATGTTCGAGTTTTGAAATAGAAAACGAAGACTATTGAACACTACTTAAAAAATTCTTCTACTATTGTCTAAACTCTAATGTCACGATATCCATGGCAGATATAACCCGCATTATTCTCTCTATGGATTTATGACATTAACACATAAATATTATTTATTTTCAGGTTTCCTATGGTCTAACGGAAAACATGGCTGCGCTCATCAAGGTCGAATTGAACAATGTTCCGATCAATAAGTTGGAGGAGGCGCGAGACGAGGCTCTAAAGTGCCTGAAGAAAGTTAGAGACGGCGAGGAGAGTTTGGATATGGAGCGTATAGTGAGACTGGTGCAGAAACAGCTGAGGGAGACTATCGCCAGCCTCGAGTCGGATCCGCACCACGCGTTGGCTTTCAGGTGCATCGGTGACGCGCTCTACTCGCTGAATGAGAGCGATGTAAGTTTGCCAAATGTTTACAGCTTAGAGGTCAAATTTAGCAATTCGTCATTAAAAGCTTATAATATTTTTGACGCCTGCAACGACAGCAAAAAAACTTAATAATGAAAATATCTACTGTCTGGCTATCACAAAGGGACAGACAAAGTTCAATTAGTTAGGCCTTATGTAAAACACAATTTGGCTCGAGCAAAGCCACAGACAAAACTTAATTGCTCATCCGTTTAATATACATACATATTATGTGTTGTTCTTTTACAGTTCATATCCCGCATGAACCCCCAACAAACTCTGAATGAGCTGATGGAGGAGAAGGCGGAGTTCTGGCAGGGGCTGCTGCGGAAATACTTCACAGATGAGCTGGTCACCATCGTCGGAGCCCCCAGTATAGACCTACAAAATAAGTGAGTGGAATTTTTCTTACTTATAAGAGGGCTGGCCAAAGGTGGCGCAGAAAAATGGAAAGGGACTCTGGCCTTTGCCCAGCTGTGGGACAGCATAGGCTAATTAAAAAAAAGAGTATTTTCAATCACTTATCATTATTAAACTTAAATTCCTGCTAGAAATTTTGCAAGATTATAGGGATAAATAAGGTCATGGGATATATTTTAATCATATTATAAAATATAATCATTGCTTTTATATTTTATATCTAAAAGTGTTATAAAACAAAGTCTTTTTTAGAATGGCAGAAGAAGAAAAGAGTAGGATAGAACAGCAGAGAGCTAAATTGGGCGAGTCTGGTCTATCAGAAAAGACGAAACGACTTCAGGCAGCTATGGAGTTCAATGAGGTTATTATTATGGTCATCTTCTTAATTATCTTACAAAAATACTTTAATTACATTTGGGCATCATTTCGGGATCACGTATTTTTAAAATTTCAAACGAAATCAGTGTATGTCAAAGTAACTTTTCAGTGAAAATAAGTGAAAGTGAAGAAAAGTTCCTGGTGATATGTATGTTGGAAAACAAATGTTTTAAGGCTTCTGATGTTTAAAATAATGTAGTGTAATATTGTTGAAATGAATATAAACATGTTAAACATTTGCAGCAATTTGAACAAACCAAAGAGGAATATTTGAAAACCTGGTGCGAGGAACATGCTGAACAACTTTCGAAATTGCCGGTTGTAGATATGGATCACGGTGTCAAAGTCGGTGATCTGGTTATTCTGAAGGAGGACGAACCTCCACAATACATTATAGGACGAGTCGACCGAATTATCCCAGGACGAGAGGGCCCCCTTTTCGATATTAGAACTGCCTGGGGTATGGCGCGCCGTTCTCTCAAAGGTTTCAGAAATATCGGTGAGCAATCCAGTACAGAAAGCGTCCAAACGAAATCTGAAGAAGGTGCTAACAGTCAAAAAAAGCCAGAAGATAGTTGTAATGAACAAACAAAACCAGAAGAAAGTTATAATGAACAAACAAACCCAGAAGAAAGTTTTAATGAACAAACAAAACCAGAAGAACGTTGTAATGAACAAACAAAGCCAGAAGAAAGTTGTAATGAACAAACAATACGAGAAGAAAGTTGTAATGGACAAACAAAGCCAGAAGAAAGTTTTAATGAACAAACAAAACCAGAAGAAATGTCTCACAGTCAAACCAAGACTGAAGAAGATTCTGACGACCAAACAAAGCAGCAAGAACATCCCGATGATCAAACAGAACCCAAAGAGGATTCCAACAGCCAGACAGAGCCTCTGGAAGATTCTGACAAAGAAACAAAACACGGAGGTGATTCAAACGTAGAGACTGAAGGTCAAAGTAAAGACGATGCACAGTCCAAAGCTGATTCTGAAGGCACAGCTCATCCCGAAGACAAGGGGCAAATGATAGCAACTGATAGTGAGAATGATAATGTTAACATTCAAATTGTGCCTGAAGATAAGTCTAATAAAGAAACTGGAATTCAATAAGTTATAAAGCTTTTTGATTTTTCTATATAGAATTGGAAGAAACTGGGTGATAATAGAAAAACAAGAATGTGCTCAAATTATTTACCTACATATTATACCGTAAATCTTGAAACACTCGAATATTGTATTTTTATTAACAATGATAGGTATTATGTAAAATTATATATTGTGTAGTGAGTTATATTGTATGTAAGCATACCGTCCATTTCGAATTAAATTTATTTTTACATCTTATTGATTTAAATTTTATAGTACCTTTCCAAAATAAATTTGTTTAGCAGTAAACATGCCTTGCTGCAGCTGCAGCCTGCACATTATGATAGTTGGTCTACTGGTCATATTTTATTACAATAATATGTTTATCCTTGTGGAGCAAGAATGATTGTGTAATTTAATTAAGCACTATCAACAAAATTGATTCGTAGGCAGAAGGCAGATGACAAACCTATGAAATTGGTTGGGGTATGTGAAGCCCAGCTCACAGATCACAACTGACATTAATTTTACATATTTAATTATTTAATATTTATATAAAACCAGCAGGGCTAGCTTAACAACAGTAGACATGGGAAAGAATCGACATACTGACATATTTTACCGACAAATGACTAAATGGCGGATTTCCATTGTCTAACTGTCACTTTGTCTTGTCGAACTGTCACTTTGTTTTATCTAACTGTCACTTTGTCTATTCTTCCGTAGAAAGAAACCGTTTCTATGGTGAACAGGCTACTCCTGCAGATCAAATAAAGTATATCTGCCATCTGAGTTCTGACTATGAATAAATGTATCTGATGGTATCAATACTTTTCACACTTTAGTCTAAGCAGCTTTACTGAAAAATCAATTATTGTAAGTATAGAAACAAAATACTCTAAAGAGGAATTGAATATTGTATACTTAATGTAAGTTGAGTGGCAAAAACAAGATTTCGTACGTATTTTTTTTAAATTTCCGTTATAATTTCAGCGGCCGCCGCCAGCGGGCGTGCTGTCATCGGTGCCGGTGCCGCCGTGCGACAACCTCAAGTGTCACAAGATAGCCACGTGGAGCAGCGACGGCGCGCCGTGTCCGCACCTCGACCTGGCCGCCCTGCCCGTGTACGCCAGGGTCCATAGCCTCAAGACCAACCTGATTTATGTGAGTTATTCTGGTGGTTTCGCCCGCGGCATTAAATTTATTAGTGGAATACAAACGCTCTAATGCGGAATACGGAATATAAATACAGCGAGTAACTATAAAAGGTTTACGTGTCTCTTTCTTGACAACTATTGAAAGTACTACGCTTCGTAAATATTTTTGTGAAGGGCGTAGAGCTAAGTTTTGTGTTCCAAAAGTAGGTACCGTGCGCCAAATAATTTTGCCTATATAGATTTATACTCTAAATTCTAAACTATCGCGTTATCGTAAATAACTTATTTTTAATAGATCCTTATTAATATTATTGTAATAATTGCGAAAGTGTGTCTGTCTGTCTCTGTGTCTGTTACTTCCTTATTTCCAGTGCACTGCTCCTTCAGGCAAATTTTTAAAGTTATGAAATTTTTTGTCTTTTCGTTAATATTACGTGATAAAAATATACTTGTGTTACAACTCAATCCCATTCCCAGATGACGGTGATCCTAGACACAACAACGGCGTCGCAGTCCACGCGTCGCTGGGTGCCGCTGCTGCTAGACTCGGTCGCGCAGTGCCCCGTGCGGCGCGGCGGCGCGCTCGTGCCGCACAGCGACGTAATCGCCGCCACCGAGCGGCTCACCGTCACCTTCAACACCGCCACCGGCTTCGGCAAAGCCGGCAACTTCGCCGTCGGCAGCTTCGGCAACATGATCAATATTGATATACGGGTAAATTGATAGCTCACCAATTTAGACATTTTTGACTGGATGGTTTATTTAAAATTTTTGAGGTCCGATTACAAAGCGCTAACAAAAGTACGAATTTTGATATAACATCGCTATTATCATAAAACTTTCTGCCGCGCACCGTAAACCTCTGGAACGAACTGTCACCAGCAGTATTTCCTGACCAATACCTGACGACCTGCAAACCTTCAAAAAGAGAGCATAATATTCCCTTTTACAAGGCCGGTAACGCACCTGCAGCTCCTCAATATTGTGAGTGTCCATGAGCGACGGTAGTTGCTTTCCATCAGGTGACCCGCTTGCACCCTAATTTTATTGAAAAAACCAGTTATGAATTCAGCAAAAAGCATCTACTAAAATTTTTACTTTATCTTTCAGTGCGTGCCTTCAGATTACGAGGAAGTTGTGAACCTCTTGCACGAAGTACTGTACTGCGCCGAAATCACCAAGGAACGCTTACTTGTGTTTGTGCAGAGACTGTTGAACGACGTAGCTCAGGTACGATTATTTTTAAATAAGAAATACATATTATCTTATATATAATAATGGATTTTCAAATGTGTTAAAACTCGAAAACGGCTGAACGGATTGGGCTGATTTTAGTCTTAAAATATTCGTAGAAGTCCAGGGAAGGTTTTAAAGTGACACGAAGTTCGCCGGGACAGCTAGTTCTAAATAAAAATAGAATTACTATATTGTACTAAAGAATATGAAGAAGAAGATGCAAGTTTGAAAAGAATAACAAATAGCAATTCAAGGTAGATAGTAAAATTCCCGGTACACAATTTAATCCTTAGGTTTTACGCCATTAATGTTTATAAATCAATCATTTATGAAATGAAATGAAATGAAATGAAATGAAATGAAATGAAATAGTTTATTAAATCAAGTTACATAGACTCATTTGTTAGTAAAGGCTTATAAATTATGTTAGTAACATTCTCTTTTACGTATTTATTAATTTTACACAATTATGTAGTCAAAATATTTATTTATTATATTTTGACTACATAATTGTGCATCACCTCTGCTCCATACCGTTAGATATGGCACAGCAGTGACGCACATATGGACAATCGAGTCGACTGGCTATCATAGTAAGAATGCTGTTGGTACTCTCCCTCACTCTGCGCACCAAAGACGCGCATCGTTTGCGCATGGTGGCGTAGAAGCAACCCACGCGTGCCTCAGCAAACATCCCTGAGGCGCTGCAGTAGCGGGGAAGCCCCAACAGCATCCTGAATGCGTTATTAAACTGGACTCGGAGGGCGTTGTAGGCCCGGAGCGTGTATGAGTTCCACAGGCTGCACGTGTAGAAGGTGGTGCAAAATGCTCTGAAAAGAGTTATTTTGACCTCCCTCGTACAGCGCGCAAACCTGCGGACCAACATATTAGCACGAACCGACAACGCCCTTCGTTCCCTTTCTATGTCGTCATCGTCCTTGAGGTCGGAAGTCAGCATGTGTCCTAGGTACTTAAATTTGTGTACCCTCTGTAACACGCAGTTATTGATAGATACAGAGGGCACTTCCGACCAGCGTCTGCTTCCGTCCTCAAATACCATGACCACACTTTTTTTAACATTATAGGCTAGTCCATGTGAAGCGGCATACGCTGCACACATGGCTACCAGCCTCCTGAGCCCACACACGGATGCGCTCAGCAGCACCATGTCATCCGCGTAACTAATATTATTAATACATATTCCGTCTATATAACATCCGACTCTGGTGCTGCTGAGCTCACGAATGAGACCATCTATATATATATTAAACAGGGTTGGCGAGCTTAACCCCCCCTGTCTCATTCCACACTCCAACACATATGGCGCAGACAGCGCACTATCCCATCTAACACAATTGACTTGGTTTCCATACCAGTACTTGAAGATTTTAATTAGATCTGGTGGTAAATTTAGCTGTTCAAGTTTCTTCCATAGTTGGTCATAGGAAACCAAGTCAAATGCCCTAGACAGGTCGAGGAAGCAAGCAAAAACTGGCGTTTTGCGTTTATTATAGTATCTGACAGCATGCTTAAGACACAGTATTGCACTCTCTGTAGACAATTTCGGTCTAAAACCAAACTGATTGTCATGTAATTGAACATGCTTATTTAACTGTGTATTAAGCAAGCTGTCAAATACTTTCGAGAAGATGGTAGCCAGAGATATAGGCCTATAATTACTAATGTCTGCAAGGTCACCCGTTTTATTTTTTACAATAGGTACTACCACTGTGCGCATCATATCGCTTGGCATGTAACTATGTCCAATACAAAAATTAAATAACATAAAAAGCAATCTAGGGAGGTGTGGGCCAGCAAACTTTAGATGTTCAATACTGAGCCCGTCGTGGCCCGGCGATTTTCCTTTTGACATAGATTTAATAACATTAATTATTATTTTAGTATTAAAAAATATATTCCTGGCCACGACGGGACCAGCACTCAGCAACGGGAGTGAAGGCCCAAGAGGAGACTTTATTACAAAGTGATTCGCGAATAAATTTGCAATCTTATTAGACTCATTTACACCGTTAACAGCAATCGGCAGGCCTGGCCTAGCTTGAAGCCTATTTGTATGTTTCCAAAAAGAACGGAAATCATGTTTAGAGTGGTGCGAAGCCAGGATGTCCATTTTTATTTGTGTCTCATGGTTTTGACACCACTTTAGTCTAGATTTAAATATTTTTCTAGATAACCACATTTCGTCATAAATTTTACCAGAAGTGGGTTTACCAGATGTGACCCATATGTTAAATTTCTGCTTAGCCTCGCGGTGCGCCTGCGCCACATGTCTATTCCACCCTGCGACAATTCTCCTCTTAGGTCTCACACTCTTACTACTAATTATAGAAGCTTCCCTTAGGGCATCGACTATCTCCTTATATAATATATCTATAATACTTCTATGGCTTTCGTCACAACACATTTGATCACTACAGTCTTGAAGTTCATGCGGAAAATCAATATTTCTTAACCTACTATGACATTCATTTTGATAGGAGGTAATTTGTTTTTGTGTGCGTTCCCCCCATATAACCTTATTATTACTAAAAATTTTATCTGCTTTTGTTGACAATACATTATTCAAATTTACTTCAATTACAAGTGGCATATGATCCGACCAATAAATATCACACAAAGTATACACATTTTTAATTGAGTTCACAGCTGATTTAGTTATTATGCAATGATCGAGCCATCTTCTAGATCCATGTGCGTCACTGATAAATGTGTAGGTATCTGAATTTATGCCCAGTTTTTCAATATCTATGCATATCCACTGCTGCTCCGCACAGAAATTGTCAAGTTCGTAATAAAAACGTTCGTATGGGTGTGCGTTTAGGTCCCCCAGGACATATACACAGTCTAAACTACAACTGTCAATAATAGCACTTACCGAACTGAGCGTATCTGTAAATTCCACAAGATTGTTTACCTCATCTGTAGGCATATACACACTAATCACGAGGATAGATTTTTGTTTTAACACTACTTTAATAGCACATATTCGCGAGTTGTTGCATTCCACTACAGTTACGTCACTAAAAACACTGCGCCTCCACAACAAAGCCACACCGCCAAACGGACGTCCTCTTATCAGGCCAGCCTGTGTGTCCATAGCCGACACCCCTGTGTAGCTGAAGTCCTCACTGATCGTGTTTAGAAACGGGATATCTTCCTGTGTTAGCCATGTTTCCTGTAGGGCTATTATATCTGTGTTTTTACATAAATCTCGTATGTTATCAACGGAACGTTTGACATTCTTGCAGTTAAATGTAACAAACTTATAGGAATCCATAACTATGTGATTTGTATTTTGCCGGCATTATTTTCAGAAGTTACATTTTGTTTCATCTTGAAGTTAATAAATCGGCGAAAAATAATTCCTGTAGGCCATAATTTATCGTCCAAAAACAGAGATAGCTTATGATGCGGCACAAAAAATTTATATGCGTTATAGTCGCAATCTCGTTTCATTATAATTTTCTCGGGCTTAATAATTTCCTGTGTTTTACTCTGCACATAGGCGGCGATATCAGATTCGCATGTATTTTTATGCACATTCGTGATGAAAAGGGGTACATAACGCTCCTAGACACTAATTTTTCCGCGGTGCCATTTGCTTATTTCTAACGTTTCTATTTCTAGGTCCGTAGAAATGGCAATAAAATGGTGTACGACATCCTTCGGGACAGCGTATACTGTAAAGACAGCAACGTGCACTGGAGCACTGTGCTGCGGCAACAGAAATTCCTCAAGAACATTCTAGAGCGGCTTAACGCAAGCGACGACTCCGCTGAGGCGGTCCTGAGAGAAGCGAGAGAGGAGCTTACGAATGTGACAAAACATATCTGGCTGCATTTGGCCACTGACTTCGAGCGATATAAACTTAGCGCTGAACCTTGGAAGAAGTTTGCCAGAGATGATCTGATGACTGCCCCGTGAGTGTGCCTTTGATACTGACTCAATATGCAATCCGTTTACTCTAACTTTAACTCTCCATTGATTATTATAATTGATCTTAAAGTCAATTTAAAGTTCCAAAGATTATGTTAAGAAATAATAAACTGGAACTTAACCTTCCATCCGGGTGTCCCTTGACACCTCTCAAGTTTTATAATATTAATATTGTCTCTTCTTTTGTAGGCCGAAGCTGATGTTGGACGCGGAATTGATGACGTCAGAGACGGGTGGGGGCGGGTACGTGGTGGGCGTGGGCGGGCTGGAGTCCGCCTTCCTCGCCGCCCTCAGCCCCGGCCCGCGCGGCGCCGCCCTGCCTCACGCCGCACCGCTCACTCTCGCACTCAACTACTTTACGCAGCTTGAGGTATGATGGAGAAAGATGGAAACATAAGGCCTATAAGCCTCGAATTTTGCGGGCAGCGGGGCGGGAGCGGTAACGGCGGCGCGGGTAGCCGTCTCATACGCCGCGCGCCACTCGCCGCGCCGCTGACTTTGAGGCCAGTTCCATAATATAAAACTATACAATATAGGCTCCCACGCCGCCGCCACCACCGCCCCGATGCTCGCTTATTTCGAGGCAGAGGCCTTAGATTCTAATCGTTTAAATTTTTTACTGTGCCGAGATGATGAGTTTTTTTTTCGGAGATTTTCTCTTCATTGCTTTAAAATAACAATTTCCTCCTAAATAAAAATACATACCTACTCGTGCTTGCGCATTTCCAACGTAATCTGACACAGACAGTAAATATTTTATTGATAGGAAGAAAGTAGCTTAATATTAAAATCCTTTTAATTTTTGACTGTGCAAGCATGTGCAAAGACCACAAAGACAATATAATTGTGAGGCTTAGATATTTGTTACTCGCTTAGATTCTAACTTTTAGTTAGGATGATAAACACACTTTTTAACCCCCGACCAAAAAGAGGGGTGTTATAAGTTTGACGTGTCTGTCTGTCTGTCTGTCTGTCTGTCTGTCTGTCTGTCTGTCTGTCTGTGGCATCGTAGCATCCAAACGGGTGGACCGATTTTGATCTAGTTTTTTTTGTTTGAAAGCTGACATGACGGTGAGTGTTCTTAGCTATAGTTCATCATCATCAGCCTGCTCATTGCTGAAATATCACAGTATATCTGGTTCGTGATAGGACGATTAGCAACTTGCAGTTGTTTGATGGGTTTTATATTTTACATCCTGGTTCGAGACACTTATGAATATATACACATTATTTGAAAGTTGACCTGGTGGTGCAGCATCACCTGGTAATCAATAGGATACCCAACTCCTCACCAACTTAGTGCAGAGGTTTCGTGTTTGGGCTCATTTTAATTGCGACAACCAGTAAGACGTAGATAAACAGTAAATATTTGCATGCTGCTGCTGCAGCATCACCTGGATTCTATAGGAGCCAAGCTCCGTATGAACCTAAAGTGGAGGTTTCATGTTTGGGCTCATATTGATGGCCTCATCCAAGAGGACATATTTTATAGATGGTATTCATTGGGATATGATCCAGTTGATAGGAATTATTCTGCACAAGTTTAGAAAGCATAAAATAAAATTAAATTAAGAAATTTAAAAAAACCCCCGCCAAAAAACTTTAAAAAGTAATGAAATAACATTTCTTGACTTTAAGTTTAAATCATTCCTAAGAGTAAAGTAATATTTTAGTCCATAATTGTTGTCAAGGTGTGTCGGGGGACCGCTAATGTAGATGTTTGATTTCACATAACAATATAAATTAAGGGTCTGTTCACAGCGACCCGAATCGAGAGAATCAGCGACTATTATGGCGATACAAAATGCAAAAGTCGCTGTTGTGGTAGTTTACTTAGCGGTCCCCCGACACACCTTGACAACAATTATGGACTAAAATATTACTTTACTCTTAGGAATGATTTAAACTTAAAGTCAAGAAATGTTATTTCATTACTTTTTAAAGTTTTTTGGCGGGGGTTTTTTTAAATTTCTTAATCACTATTCTACCTAATCAATTATTCCACGTTAACGTGATATACTATTTACATGAAAATTAATATGACTCACGTTGTCAGGGTCCCATGTGGCGTCTGATCCGCGGCTGCGGTCTGTCGTACAGCTACGGCGTGCGGCCGTCCTTCACGGAGGCGCGCGTCGTGTTCTCACTGTACCGCGCCACAAACGTCCTAGCCGCGTACACCAAGGCCAAGTCCATCGTGGTAAGTCTCTCGCTGTCTGCCGCACTCAGAGTGGAACGTTAATTACTTAAATGTAGTAATTCATTCAAAATTTTGACATAAGCCCCATACATTATCTGTCAAACTCTTAATTAAATTGAAGGTTAATCATAATTAAATGTCTCTGAGTACCGCGGTATGATCTGTTTATCTCCTTTTTGGATGTTGATGTTGGATGTTATTGGGTCCAAAATCGAGGAATGATGACAGCAATGACCCTTTCAGAAACTGTGTTCATTAAAATTATTATACTAACGTTTACACGATCATATTATAGTGCGTTTAAAATGCACCGTCAGCGGTTATGCTTAATGTCATCATGATCATACTTTGGGCTTAGTAAGTGTTTATATAATCATTTCTACTGTTAAGGACGAGTTTCTGGCGAGCGGCAAATTCGACGAGGACCTGTTCGCGTCGGCGAGGAGCACGGCGGTGTTCGAGACGGTGGAGAACGAGAAGTGTCCCGCCGACACCGTGCGCACCTCCCTGCTCAACTACCTCAAGCAGGCGCCAGATGACTATACACAGTGAGTTTCATCGCTGTACAGTCCATTAATACTAATTAAAATATCTAAACAGGTTGTTCGGGTGAATACCGTTGTCCTTAAAACCATCAAATGAGCCCGTCAAAATGAACGTCATACCCATACAAATTGCCGAGCCGGACGATATGAAGACGGCATTTTTTTTAGTTCCCAGCATTGTTCTCATAGAAAAAGTTGTTCATTTTGACGGGCTCATTTGATGGTTTTAAGGATAACGGTGTTTACTCGAACAACCTGTATAGTGAATTACTATACAAGGTCTGTCTTTTGTCTGGCACACAAAAATAATCTACCATCGAGGAAATTGCTTCCTAGGTAGTTGACTTACCTACGTCAGGTTGGTTTATCAGTTATCACTTATGTCAATTCAATGTTAGCTGTTTTAGGGGACTCTCCATTGACAACACCGTAAATCCGTTAGATACTTTATTCGTACATGAAGCACATACAATCAGACAGGAGCGCGAGCCTCGACTGACTCCAGGAATGCAAGCGTAACATAATGCAATAATACATATCCATTATACATAATATATGTAGTGTGTACAGAGTGTACACCTACAATATTCCTCCCCTTATACAAAAAAAAAAAAATACAACACAAAAAATAAAAAATAAAAAAAATATATCATGAAATAAACTTATGCTGTCAACTGTACACTTGATAAGTAAGGTGACATTAAGACGTGATAGCAACAACAATAATATCATATTACATTTATTACAAACATGCAATCAAATGCATGCTGCACTTCGTAGACTGAAACACAATACATTTTGCAACTTGAGCTGCCTGGAAACTTATGCTACTTACACTATGAACAAACGTTAACAATAATCATGAGCTCGCTGCTCCACTATTCCGAATATCTTGAAGAACACAACATCACGCGTAATTTATTGTAGGCTGCTGGTTCGGTTTGTCGACACAGTTCATAGCCATTGCAGACACAAACTCCTTCCTGGCCCATTTCTTTGTGCTCTTATGACACTTTTTAAACGCGAAACATGCCGCGATGATTAACAATATAAAAATAAGGCTCGCTATAGCTACGCCGTAAAATTCTAACTTCTGCTCCAACGAACTGTGACTAGCACTATTAGCCCCATTTTGGGCAATAACGATCTCTTCCTGTTTACTGTACGTCTTTCCCATTTTGAGAAATTTAAGTGATAGTCCCCCAAATCAAAATATTGTAAGACTACTATACTCTATGAAAATGTTTCTAGAAATAATAAAATTTTACATTTGAAAATTACCAATACGATTAGGTATTAGACTTTAATTTTATTGCGTAATTTTTAGTTATTACTCAATGACAAAAGCAACTCGGCACAAAGTTTTTAAAATAATAGTAAGGGTATCATCACACTACATGCTATGCGATATAATGTTTACATTTATTCATGTTTTACTTGTAACTCGCGATATATTATTTATATTATAGCTTAACCTGATTAACTAGCTTATAGAAATCTTACTGGACGTTTTACTGTGCGACCGAAACGGCTTACTCGTGAATTTTCGTAATTCGATTTTGTAATTTTACATTCCGAATCTTTTTTAAGAATTGGCTTAATTGTAGTAGCGGGTTCGAAACTGAAATTTTTAGGTTCTATGATTTTATCTTCTACGTTCGGGCTAGTTTCCATATCATTTCTTAACACGTATGCAGGCTTAAGTCTGTCGATGGATATACTAGCCTGCCTATCGGGCAACTGAACGACAAAAACCTTCGGATATCTCTTTAAAACCTCGTATGGACCGTCATAAGGAGGCTTAAGAGGTTTACGGACGGTGTCATCCCTGACGAACACATACTGAACCCTATCTAAATCGGGATGTACAAAACATGCGCGAGAGTTACCATGCGATACCGAGACCGGGGTCAGTGACCGTATACTACTTCTAATGTTTTCCACGAGTCTATGCGGCTCCGACGAGCCTGCGCGAGTAATGTCGTAAAAATCCCCTGGCAGTCGCAAGGTACGGCCGAACGTCAATTCCGCAGCCGAAATACCGCTGTCGCTGCGACACGCTGCTCGCAGCCCTAACAAAACCGTCGGTAGCTCTCGAACCCACGAGTCGCTGTCTAACCGTGCCATAAGGGCGGCTTTAAGGGACCTATGAAAACGCTCCACGGCTCCGTTCGCCTGCGGATGGTAGGCGGTCGTGTGAATCCTTTTAATGCCGAATATCTGCATGAGGTGCTGAAACAGTGAGCTTTCAAATTGGCGCCCCTGATCACTCGTGAGTCTCGAGGGGCAACCGTAACGACATATCCATTGCGTATAGACAGCCTCCGCGACGGACTCCGCGTCCATGACTCTGAGAGGCACGGCCTCCATCCAATGTGACGTGCGACATATCATCGTCAAGCAATATCTAAAGCCATCTTCCGAGGTCGGGAGCGGACCGATGAGATCCACGTGGATATGTTCGAATCTGCCAGCCTCGGGAAAAGATTCTAAATTTGAAATCGTGTGGCGATTAATCTTAGCCCTTTGACACTTAATACAAGTTTTGGCCCATGAATTTATATCAGTATTCATTTTGGGCCAAAAATATTTTTGCGTAATCAACTTCCTAGTAGTGCGTATGCCCGGGTGGCTTAAATTGTGGACACTATCAAAAACGGCTCGTCTAAACTCTACCGGTATATAAGGCCTCACACAATCGTTAGAAACATCGCAATATATTAGTTTGTCGCTCGTCGGAACTTTAAATTGTCTTAATACGATACGCGAACTACTATTGTTTTTGCGGACGCCTAAAACATTCTTAATGTATTCATCCGTGCCCTGCAACCTAGCTATTTCATCGTAATCGATAGTGGTCGGGCAGTATATCGTTTCTACTCGGGAAAAACTGTCGGCCACTATATTATTATTACCGCTAATATGGCGAATGTCCGTCGTGAATTCGCTTACGTATAACAGGTGCCGAACTCTTCGCGGTGATTCATCTGAGTCCCTGCCTAGCTTGACAAATGCATAGGTCAGCGGTTTGTGGTCCGTAAAAACTGTTAGCGGACGGCCCTCAAATAGTTTACGAAAATGTTTGATGGCCATGTAAATGGCCAGCAACTCCCGATCGTAGGCCGAATATTTCTGCTGGGCGTTATTTAATTTTTTTGAATAATAGCCTAACGGTTCCCAAATCCCATTAACTTCCTGTTGCAAAACTGCACCTATGCATTTGTCGGACGCATCGCACATGAGCGACAGTGTCGTGTCGGTGCGTGGGTGCGATAACGTAGCGGCCCGTTTGAGACCTAACTTACACTGCTCGTACGCCCGACTAGCCTCGTCCGACCATTCTATTTTACTCCTATCCTTCTTCTTTGCGCCGCATAAATACCTATTGAGTATGGCCTGGTATGACGCTGCGTTTGGTAAATGAGCACGATAAAAATTTACCATACCTGTAAATCGTCGTAAATCGTCGATCGTCTCCGGCTTAGGGTATTCCACTATGGCCTTGACCTTCTCCTCCGACGGCTTTATCCCCTCCGACGACACATGATAACCTAAATATTCTAAGGAACTCTGTCCGAATAAACACTTTGATAAATTAATAGTGATGCCGTACTGATTCAATCTTTGAAAAACTATATCCAAATGCTCACGATGCTGCTGTGGATCGTCGGAGGCGATAAGTGCATCGTCAACATAATTAAAAACAAAATTTAATCCTTTAAATATGGAATCCATAAAACGTTGAAAACTTTGTGCCGCGTTACGTAATCCGAATGTCATTCGCGGAAACTCGAAAAGACCGAACGGCGTTATTATGGCCGTCTTTTCAACGTCTTCTGGTGCAGTCTGTATAAAATGGTAGGCTCGGTTTATATCAATTTTTGAGAATATTTTCTTTCCATTCAACATATAGGTAAAATCTTGTAGTCGCGGAATTGGGTATCTGTCGGGCTTCGTGATTGCATTAAGTCGGCGATAGTCGCCGCATGGCCTAATATCGCCGTTCTTTTTTTCAACAACATGAAGAGGAGACGCCCAACTGCTCCTGGAAGGCCGACAGATTCCCAATTCCTGCATTCTAATAAACTCCTCTTTAACTCGCTTGTAACGTGCCGGCGGCAATGGTCGGGCTCGAGCATAAACCGGCGGGCCCGAGGTTTCTATATAATGTTGAACGGTACTCGGTGAGGTTTCCGTGAATGACATTGGCTTAGTAATATTAGGATACTTAGACAGTAATTCTCGATACGGATGATCTAGATTAATAGAAGACACAGAGGGTTCATGCATTAAAGTAAGAGGTGCAATAACATTTAAATCGGTTACCTGATCGATGAGCTTTCGTGCTCCGACATCCACTACGAGCTTATGATAACCCAAAAAATCAGCTCCTAGAATGGGTTGCTTCACATCCGCGATCACGAAATCCCATCGATAAGGCCTACGTAACTTAAGGTTCAGAATAAGGGTCTTTTGTCCATACGTTTTAATCTGTGAACCGTTGGCTGCAAACAGTTTATAATCACTACACTCACGGTTGCTGTATTTCTTATTCACCGGAAGGACCGAGATATTCGCCCCGGTGTCGACTAAAAAACTCAACCCGCTGTTGCTATCCGTGACTCTAAGGCGGTGTCCGGGCGATATGACGCAGAGTCCCGCCTCCGACTGCGTCTGCTCTAGTTTTCCTGCTGCCTTCTCCATGCGCAAGGCTCCTCACAAGTCCTCGCTCTGCTGCCGAAACGATTGTGATATCTGCAGAGCCAATCCGGATCCTCGGGTGTCCGTCGCGGAGCGGAACGATTTCTGCTTCGACTGC
This sequence comes from Plebejus argus, assembly GCA_905404155.3. NCBI lineage: Eukaryota > Metazoa > Arthropoda > Insecta > Lepidoptera > Lycaenidae > Plebejus > Plebejus argus. Next base: position 19,539,685 of record FR989927.1, read on the forward strand.
GATTATTATTTCGCCTGAAGTTTCTATTCCAAGGTCGCGAATATCGTTCCTGTGTACGTCTATCAAGGTCAGCGACCTTCATGCTTAATTTAGCTATTTCAGCCATAATTAAATCTGCATCCCGGGACGTCGAAGGAGAGGGCGAGTGGACCACCTCGTTAACTTGGTGCATACTGCGTGAAGACTCCAGCACGTTGTCTGCAATTCTGGCTAACGCATCCAAGTCCTTAGTTTCAGTCACGGCTAAAACCGCTCTAGTAGAACCCGGAAGGTGGCCTTGCCAAAGTAGCCTGAGGGTCTCGTTCGGTATTTTATCCTTGGCTAGCTCCCTCATGCGCCGTAACAACTGTGAGGGCTTTTGATCGCCGAGCTCCATCTCACTTATGAGTTTCTGCAGCTGTCGATTTTCAGATTCCTCATAAATTTGCAGGAGACGCGCTTTGAGTGTGTCAAATTTTTTTGTTGCAGGAGGATCGATAAGGATATCCGTAACTTGCTGTATAACTTCTCTACTGAGTTTCGATACCACGATGTCGTATTTAGTTTCATCAGAGAGTTTCTGAGGAGCGAGCATAGCCTCCGTGCGTATGAACCATATCTTCGGATGATCCGTCCAAAAATCTGGGATTTTAGTAGTTAACGTAATAGCAGCTAACTCCGAAGTCGTGGGCTTACTTTGTTCCGTCGAGTCCGTCATCTTGTAAAACTATTCACTATCGCGCACTCACTACAGTTCGGGGTCACCACTTTAGGGGACTCTCCATTGACAACACCGTAAATCCGTTAGATACTTTATTCGTACATGAAGCACATACAATCAGACAGGAGCGCGAGCCTCGACTGACTCCAGGAATGCAAGCGTAACATAATGCAATAATACATATCCATTATACATAATATATGTAGTGTGTACAGAGTGTACACCTACACTGTGATCGATTGGAACTCGGATGGGATTGATAACGCGACCAAATTACTTAGGTCCGCCATCTACCTAGGAATCAACTTCTCTGATAGTATTTATGGCAACAATACTTTTTCCGTGTCAGCTAGTGCTGTAACAGAATTATCTACAATTAAAACTGTATTAGACCTGGCACAATATTACTATATCCAGGCGAAAAGACACGACTAGCACTAAGTACAGGTTTTCTAACCTACCTAGATTAGCAGGGGCTTCGCCCTAATTGATTGTTAAACCGTGTTCTAAAATTTGTGTGGATGAAACAAATGCTGCACAAAAACTGACTTTACACCACGTCAGTCAGACCCCGTGGTAAGTACCTGAAGGACTTTGTAACTTATGAAACGTGTACGTCACAGGCAGCTAGTGTGCGCGCTGGGCGCGGTGGACCACGCGGGCGCGCGGGCGGCGGCGGCGCAGTGGCTGTCGCAGGTGTTCACCGCCGGCCGCACCGCCGTCGTCTGCCACCCATCCAAGGTCAACGACCTGCAGGCCGCCTTCCGCAAGTATGTATAATATCCTATAATATTATAATCTATCGTGTCGACAAACCAGATCCCGGATGCTATGATACCGGACACACAGTCGATTGTCAAAGGTTTAGGCCGGCCGCACATTATAAGAATTTCTGATCAGAAAAATTCGGACACCCGCCGAACCACCACATAGCACACCTGTCAGAAACCTTTCCGCGAGTCCAAATTTAGTAAAAACTGCATAGAGAAAATTTCGTCGGACGTCAAACTCGTCAGAATTCTGATAGTATGCGGGGCCCACAACAAAACATAATATGAGCAGAGTGCGTTCCGGCGGGCGTCTGAATTTTTTTGATCAGAAATAGTACAACAGCTGTCGCACTAAACTTCGGCGGTAAATGTAGAAAAATTTAATATGTGATTAGTCATAATATATCCAGGCTCCTAGGAGTTAATTCAATTTTATTTTTTTTATTATACTTTTTGCACACATATAGAGGTACAGAGGCGGGCTTAATGCCTTTAGGCATTTTCTTCCAACCAACCTTTGGGTGATGTTGAGACTAGATGAGGTAGATGCAAAGTACTAGTATAATATTATATCAGCACTAATAAATAGTAAATACTTACTTACTAATATAGATGCTATTACATACTATACGGATACTATATTTTAAATAAACTAATATATACATAATATATATTATTATAGTTAATAATAAATATCATATGATAGTTGAAGTCAATATTTTCAATTCTACTGTTATTAACATTCGTCGATTAAATAGTCGTGATTATTTTATAGATTATCTAACTGTCGGTTTATAAGAGTTTCACTTGAATACCTTTTTTGCAGGATAAATGTGGAGTTGGATGCATTCGAATCAATGGAAGCGACTCACTTCAATGCATAAGTATTATTTGCATTTAGACACAAGTTTTATTTTTGATTGTTATTATACTCACGAGCGTTAATTTTAAGCGAAACCTTGTTTAATTAGATAAACACATGTTTGATTTTATATAACTGCTAGGCTGTGCCTTACATATTTGCTGTTCACATATTATCAACATTTTAATATTTTTATATTAATAAAAATCATATTATAATACATTTACAATGGTTTTATTGGAGTAGGAAGTAAATAAAATACAACTGTAAATTTAATGATTTTAATTTTGTCACCTTTCATCAGCTATAATAATGTCTATACAAAAAATATAACTTAAATATATTGTTAAATATCCAGTGAACATTATAAATCATTTCACAACCGCGCCAACACTTGTTAAACCTCTCGATCCATATCGTAAAAATACCGCGCTGTCAATAGATTCCCGTCTATGACCTAATTACAACAAATAAAGGCAAAAACTAAACGACATTAATTTTTCTGTTGCATTAATTATATTGACGGTTTACAGATCATGATGTAAATTAGAATAATATTTATTGCGTGCGTGCGTATGAAGAAAACTTGAAATAGTTTTTAGAGCAAATATTAAACTGAAACACATATCAAACTGAACTTGCAGACTGCAGTGTCAATGTGTTTATGCGTGAATAAAAGTCCAATTCCTCTGTAATACTGGTACGCCGTATGTGTTACTACTTGAATGTAATAATTTAAATTTAAACTGGCCATTTCATATTAATATGTTTTGTATAAGTAGGCCATCAATCAACCTCACTCACAAGTGTTAAGCTAGCGTGTATAGTCGTAACTATAAATAACTATTTTAAAACTCGATTGTACATGCTATTTTATATACAGCTCTAAATTCCGAAGAAAATATATTTGTTAGATGCTATGCATTATGAAGCACCAAGTTTTGTTCAATAACGGAGCTACTAACATCACATAACTAGTATTATTTCTAACAGCAGTAAAACACCACGATCCGGGGTGCCTTAACGACCTAAAACATAACGTTAATTAGAAGATTTGGTAAAACATTATTACCTACGCTTAACATAAATTATTTACCCTAGATATATCGAGTATAATTTTCTATACGACCCTAAAATATTATGATACGAATGTTAAAATTATCGAAGAGGCGGCCCCATTTACATTGTACACTAAATTATAAGTTTCCTGAATATAATATAGGGCTCAAAATAAACATCGAAACAGCTGGAATGATGAAACTGTTTGATTATTGGCAGATGCATGATTTTTGTGTAAAGTATCAATGCGAAAGGTTTCTGCACTTTTACTCTTGGTACATTTCACTGAAATGTCTTGTTATATTTATATTATGTTCACCGTTTACACTGAATCAAACTTTTAAAAATCTATAATAATAGATAGCAAAAAAGATTCAAAGTTATCACAGAGTTAAAACATTTTATTTTTTATTCAACCGAAATATTCTATCGCGTGATTAAAACAAGACAAACGGTTTTTGCCTTCTCGTGAAAAATTTAAGATAAATGAACCGTTAACGAAGCAAACGGTCTTAAAATTATTAATACTTTTAAGACGTTCCGGCAGTAGCTAAATCTAAGAAAAATATTCACAATTGTTGAACAAAACGAAAACATGCAAACTTATAATTCAAAAGACAATTTGTCAGTAGGAAACTTCAGGTCACGTTGTGTACTTAGACTGATATGCACCAAGACTTCATCACCTGTGTATAAATTGCACTTGCTTATATTTTTGTATACATAAGACACCAAAATATTGATGCATATCAGCTTTAGCCTATATAATCTAAGATACAGATATATTTCACGATATTAATAATAATTCAATTCTTATGCCAACGTTTTAAACGTATTTTACATCAAAAATGTTAGTGTAACACGAATATTTATATGTAACGAACCTTTATTCAATCATAATTTAAATTAAGCATGTCAATTAATAACGTATTTTATTTACATTTTAGAACGCTTTATAGAGAAAATAATTTGGAGATGTAAGTGTTCTGGTGTACAACAGAGCATTCAGAAAAATGATCGATCGTTTCGATTTTGTAAAGTTTTAGTTTTACACCATGATAATACAAAATTATACAGCCTAGCTATTGCCAGGCAACATTTGAAAATCAATATTGCGTATGGCACAACATCAGCTGACATTCAGAGCCCGCTCTGTACTAATTAGACGAATTCCATGCAACACGAAGCATGTTTTACCGAAATATGGTGAAAAATTACACGAAAATTGTGAGAATCGAAACACTTCGCGTTCGTGGGCTTTTCGCAGAATCGCGCGAGTTTTTCCCATGAAGTGTAGAACGAAGGACTTTTTATTAGTTTTGAACATAACCCTCATTCCAAGCCAACAAACGATCACAAATCTAATGCCGACACCAGAAATAATAATCACGTGTTCGATATTGAGCTTACCTAACGTAATTAGTTTCAACATTACATTAAATCTATATACATATTTAAATTTAACACATAGAATATAGATATACATCTAAATGTTAACCATAATAATTATTAGTTATGCTTGACTATAATAATAGTTCCATTAATGAGACAGTACCGCCTAGTTTGTAATACATAAATGTATTGTAGTGTTTAATGTAAGTTTTATTATAGTCGAAATTATTTATTGTATTTGTGATGACTTGAATCATGCGGGATCTTCGTCAAACGAATTATTAGTTAAAACTTTTTGCTCTTGCTTATTTTGTTACAAACAATGACATTTTTACTGAATGATATTTTGTGTATTTAGTTACATTCAGATAGCTACAAGCTGCCAGACAAAAGCTATCTAGTCGAAATACCGAAAAATCTAATTCACTCAACAAACTACAACTCTTATAAGTTATAACAATTTAATTTTCGCTTCTTGCGACTCTTTATGGCTAAATCTTGAAGAGACTATACAGCTAGACGACTTAGTAATATTGCTGTAGAATACGCGCTCACACTTCCTCAAGTCTCCCAAAGCGTTACGGACATCATTTGGGTCCTTTGCAAAACATCTAATGCCTATTAAAACTCGTTAAAACGGGGCTTAAAATAAGTTAAGCCACTCTCTGTAAAACATTGACAGTTATCTTGAGGGTTAAAGCCAAAATATATCCATTATCATTAGGGTATTTTTGAATTGAAAAGTATTCCATGAGTTTTGGTTTTGAGCATACGTTTATTCAATTCAAAAACGCCTAACCGAGTTGGACTTGGCTGGTTGTACCGACCGTTTTTGCTGGTTTGCCGCAATCGCTAATCTCTTAGCTCACAGGTGCGACTTATTCCGCAATTTCCGCTATTTTCACGATCGCTGGTCGCTTAACTCGCGGATGTTGCTTATCCCGCAATTTCTTGTCGCTTATTTCGCGGCTGTTTATTCCGCGATAGCTTGTCGCTCGCAGTTGTTGCTTACGCCGCGATTGCTGGTCGCTTATCGTTTAGCACGCGTTACATGAGCGAGTTGGCGTGTATGGGGGGCGCGTGGTTGCGCAGCGCGTCGCGGATGTAGGGGCCGACCTGGCCGTCGCTGACGAGTCGGAAGTGGAAGAGATGCTCGAAGCTCTTGAGGGAGATGCTGCGCAGCGCCGGCAGCCGCAGCAGCAGCGCGGCGAAGCGGCCCTCCTGCGAGCTGTGCGCGCGCCGGCAGTACTCGTCCAGGCACGAGAACATCTGACGAAGGGAAAGCTGTTATAGTTTACTAGCTTACTAGTTATAGTTACGTGGTACTGGCTCTAAAGCTGCTTACTTTAGAGCCAGTACCACGGCGCGTTGCGTTGCGTCGTCACAACGCAAATATTTTGACGCACAGCCGGCCACACGCGCGCTGTGCCATTGCAGCGTTATTACGTCGCAGTCTGTCTTAACGTCAATACCCCCTCCCGCGTTGTCTCGGGGGCAGCTGTCCGTCATGCATGTGTGCGTTACGACGACGCAGCGCGCCGTGTGAACATCTTGGTTATTTGTATGTAAAACAACGCTGCGTCGACGCAACGCGCCGTGGGGACTGGCTCTTATGGCCTCTGCCTCAAATTACAAGTATAGGCTATATACTGGTTGTAATAGCCACAATATATTATATGGTTTTGTAGACTAATTATTTTTAATAAATGTTTTAAATATGTTATAACTTATAACTGTTAAAGAACCTATTTACCTTTTCTCGTAGTACGTCGACTTCTTGTCGATTTTTCAGTCCTTTTACATCTGAAATGAAACAAATAAAAAAATTGTAAACATTCACAGATATTTTTTGTAAACGACGCATATAATATCGTTTTTGAAGTACCTATCTCTCCTGTAACCGAACTGTGCAATTAATTACTACATAATAGCATGTACAGCAGAAAGTGAGCTACAGCAATTTTGACATGGCAAACGTGAACGGTATGAACGCCGGACGGTAAAATTCCGTGTAGTGAACAAACGCCCTTAGTCTAGACTCTAGCTTCATATCACAGACATACCGGGGTTGAGCAGCACGATGGCCTTGAGCGCGACGTACTCGGCCTGGTCGACACGCAGCGTGCGCATCCGCAGCGACAGCTCCGACAGCACGCGGTCGAAGATCTGGCCCACGCCCGCCTGCAGCGCCGAGTTGCGGTGCAGCGTCATGCCTGAAAATATTATAATTATTATAAGCATTCATTTGCTTATCCATAGTCCATACTAGTCAATACTAATATTATAAATGCGAAAGTATCTCTTTCTGTCTATCTGTCTCGCTTTCACACCAAAACTACTAAACCGATTGTAATGAAATTTTGTACACAAATAGTCTAGAGCCTGAAAAAGGACATCGAGATGGACTGGATGCCTACAAGCCAGGCTGGCCTGCGGTGGCGTTGGAGCGAGACAGATGAAAGACCTTGGGAGAGGCCTTTGCCCAGCAGTGGGATAGTATTATAGGCTCATAAAAAAAATATTAAATATATAATTAATTAATTGTCCTTTGCATAAAATCATTTGCTAAAGTCTAAACTAATGTATTCACTGTTCAGTATCCATTTAACATTTATGTAGTGGAATTACATAAGTACAGAAGATGCAGAACTACCGCGTTGGGAATCTCTGGTACGAAATGTCAATGTGTTCAGTATTACTAACCGGGCATCAGACACATGAGCTGCGGCGGGGAGACGGTGCGCGTGCCGTCCATGTTCTCCCGCTCGTCCTCCAGGTACTGAAACATACATTATACAATTACTGCTCAATTATTTTATGATAGCGCAGGGGCGGCATAAGAGTCACAGCACACATAATATCAACTCGGAAAGGAATCGTCATCGCCTCGAGCCGTTAAATATTGTATGTATGAAACTCCCTACTGCAACGCACACTAAGCGGAATCGTAATGTAATCGCCTCGCCTCGGAACGCGATGCCATGCGTGGTCAACTTGCAGTTCCCGCTCTTACGGCTCGTTGTCCCCGCGCTTACGTCTCTCTGTACCCAAGCTTACGTTTCTTCGTCCACCCTTGCTTCAAACTGATCTGGGGCCAGCGATCGGTGAGCCGTAAGCGCGGCGTCGCCAAGCCGTAGCCGAGTTGACGTACAGGAGCTGCTGCTGATACGCTTTGGTTACGTGCATACGTTAGGTTGACGCCTGGTTGACGGCGAGTAGAAAGGCGATACGGTGACGATCCCTTTCTAAATTGATTGGAAAGTGGGCGTAGGCGGTGTTGGCCACCGCATACGACCTCGGGGAGAAAAAAATTCTCTCCTCTATAGGTACCAAACGGATGAACCAGTTTTGACCAGTTTATTTACTGTTTGAAAGCTGATGCGATCAAGTGTTTTAAACTAAAATAATATTGAACAGTTTTCTCTTTTACAAGTTTATCTTAAATGTTTGCATATAGCTAGTTATAGCGGCGCTAGGCGACGCTAGGCGACCGCCCAGGGGCGCCGTATAAAATGGGGCGCCAAGGCAGAAAAACCGAGGCGCCCTTTAGCTCTCCTAGCAGCCTAAGCGCCAAAGCAATCTCGTCCAGACGCCAGACCGCTGGTACTTGATAGTGCTAAAACCGGCACCGCGTTTAACGTACCTCCATGGAGCGCCAGGCGATGGCGAACAGCAGCAGCTCGTTCCAGGAGGCCTTGAGCAGGCAGACCTGGTCGTCCAGGTCCAGCTGGCCGAAGTGCGGGATGTCGCGCGCCCACACCACCAGCGCCGCTATCTGCTTGTTGCCTGCAAATACATTAACATTACATTCATTTTATTCGTTTCACAAAACTCAATATTTCTGTTAAAACAAGTCCCATAGGAGTTTCTTTGCAACGTGTTAAATTTGCAGCGTTTTGCAACATACGGAACATTGTTTATTATTAAAAAACAATAAAATTTGGTAATAACAGGAGTAAAAAAATTAGTAACACGCTGCAAATTTAGAATTAAGTTGTTCTTACCGTTTTGTAAAGTGTATTAATTTTGCAGCGTTTTGCGACATACGGAACATTGTTTATAGTAATTAACAATGTTCCGTTCGTTGCAAAAAGCTGCAAAATTAATACACGTTACAAAACGGTAAGAACAACCAAATTCCAAATTTGCAGCGTGTTACTAATTTTTTACGCAATGTTATTAACAAAAAACCTTTTTCACCCCTTTTCAACCCTTTCCGTACACCCCAGAACGCTGCAAAATCACACGGTAAGTTATTTTACCTTCTTTAACAACCCCCTAAAATTTTATCAAGTTACTAATTTCTTTTGGGTTTTGGCTTTAATGACTGGCCTATTATCAAAATGAAGCTACTCACGAAAAATTAGCTTGCTATGTAGTAATCAAATGAATAAAACGTTCTAGGGAACCTGTACCTACTATTATTGGTGGTGGTGTGGTGGTGATACACATGCAACGATTGCTTTCTCTAGTTTCAATTTTTCAAACGTCAGATAATAATAATAATTATTAACGTACGAGCCTATTCACTGTCGTTTTGCGTCGTGCATCTTGCATGACCTTGGCAGGACGTACGTCGTCGTATGTTCAACCAGTATTTTGAGGATTATCTTTAAACCAGCGCGTTATGCTAAGTAATCACATACGGTTTTACTCGATCGAGCAATTATGTAGGCTGTAGAGTAAGACCCACGGCTTGGGCTTTCGTCAACACATTCAACATAATATATACTCGATAGTTTTACTGCAAATCGAGTAAAAATTAAATAAAACTCACACGCTTTTGAGTATGGCTTGAGTAAAGCTCGACGGCTCGCGTCAAGAAATTCGAAGGAAATTAGATTTATTAATAATAATTCCATCGAGCCGGCTCGATGCGAGCCTTCGAGCTGTGAGCGGTCCACACGGTAATTTTTACTCGATATGGAGTAAAACTATCGAGTTAAACCGTATGTGAGTACTTAGCATTAGGAGAGCTTCTATTAACATAATAATAGAACGTGCCGAGTGCCGACCACACTAGCACTATGTTTCCTTATTCCATTAGCTTAATAAGAAAGCCACATACCAATCTGGCACAGGGAGGAGACGGGGGCGCGGTAGCGGGGCGGCACGCCGCTGTCGGGGCCGACGCGGAGGAACTGGAACTCCTCGCTCGGGTCCGCAACCAGCGACTCCATCTCCAGCAGACGCTCTATCGACAGCTCCTGGAATTTAAGGTGACGCCGCGTTAAAGTAAAAAACCGTGTTGGATATGTTTTAGACTGCTTGTTTTCTATGAGGCCGGCCCGGCCTCTCATAAAACAGCAAGAAATGGAAAGGGCGTAAGCAACAAAATCGTTTTGTCGCGTAATTTCAACCAAAAATTAAAACAATTAAAACGATAAATATATTTCTTAAAAGCTATGTACAAATTAAAGTGTACATGCTTGAACCAATCTATGTACAAATTTTGGAACCATAAACCACTCTCCTCTGTTGGCAAAATTAGAATCCCTTTTTTACAGAGGTATTTTTGATTGATTATGTGTTATAGGTAAAAGTTGACCAATCGTGTTATGCTATGGGTAATTCAAAGACAAAGACATGATGAATACTGACAATGCGAACTTTAATTTCTTAGCTTTAGTCATTGCTGAGAAAAATTGATATCGCTACAGCCAAATTATCAAGGCGTCGCCTTAACGCCCTCAAATTAAGGCGCTCCCCCTACAGAGATGCCGTAATTTACCGTTTTTTGGAGCCGTCTCATAATTTGAAAGCTACTAAATTAAAGCAAAATTACAGCTAGGTCAATTTTGAACTAAGATAAGTAAAAAATAGAATTTTGGTGCGATCTCTCATCTCGGCAACGCGACGCGGCAAATGTATGGTCAAGGTCGTTTGCTCGGGGGATGGCCTTAAGGCAAAGACAGCTGCCAATTGACAATTCGACATCTCTGTGCAGTTTTCTAGACGTATCTATTTCGTAGATTGGCACAAAAAATATATGTGATTTTTTATTTTATTTGGAAAAGCTTTTTATTTTAAAATATAAAGATTAAAGAAGAGTTAATATGTAAATGGCAAAAGCGACAGTAGACTTTTCATCATTTTATGACAAACTACCATTTCACACTAACACAGTAATTGTATGATTATAATCACAAAACTAATTATTTCGAGCGTGTCAGTATAATTCTTAGAAGCTAATTACGACCAGTCGTCGAATGTTTTACAAATGTACACATTACTCGGTAGTCGTTAACGATTTGTGAATTTAAGGCCTCAGTGGATGAAATGGATAACTAAAATTTTATAACATAAAGGCAATTACTCTTTTTCCTTCTTGTAATTTGAACAGTAACTTACCAACTTCATTATCTGGCTAATGTATATCCGAGGAAATTGATTCCTAGGCAGTAGCAGACCAACATCATTTGGTCGGATCATGTCAATGTTTTTTGTGATCTGTCGGCTGGGTTTGGCATAACGCGACCAAACTACGTAGGTCCCCCATCTGCCTAGGAATCTACTTCTCTGATAGAATCTGGCTATCCGCTACCTATACCTACATAATATCCACAATTCCACATTTATTTTTATTTCAATTTTCAAATCATTTTCCCGGTCCTAAAGTCTCCGTCTATGCAAAAAAAACGAAAAATTTTGAATTGTTAGTTTCCCATTTTATCCACTGACGTCTTCAACTGTGAGTTTAATTATATTTGTAACATAAAACGCAATTAAAGCCGTACCTTCATTATGTCTTTCCAGGCGTTTTCGGTGGATATACCTATAATATCTTAATGTGTCTAGCGTTCGAATACATAAAAATATATGGTATCATTGTCTTGCCAATTAGAAGCCATTAATTAAAATTGTGTAGGTATTACCTAAGCAACATGAGACTAATCCTAATAAAATTATTGTAAGAAACTGGAACATTTTGCTCAAGAACTAACATTTTGTTGCTTTAGTCAAGGTGTGTAGACGTCACAACTCACAATTTAGTCTAAAACGTTTTTATTACAGTGTGTATAATCGTATATTTCGACTTTTTATTTGTCTTATTAGCCCTCAGTCCAAGCTGAACAAGCACTCCAAAACGTGACGAAGATGTATCACTGCAATCGGCTAAATCAACATTGATCTTACAAGATTAAATATTTGATTGCCATCCGGGCACACTCTCACGTGGACCTGTGTCTGTGCTTTAAGTTTTCCTCGTCCAAACTAAATAAAATCTACAACTTTATTTATCATTCAATAACTTTTGGAGGGTTATTGCCGTTCCTTCTACTTTCACATAAACATAAAAGAAAAGTCTATTATAGGCCTATTGTAGCCTGCTTTTTCATACGGAGGATGATAAAAATTATAAATTCTAGTATGAAATGTAATAATATATTAATATATTACTCACACCTAGTTCCTATATTATGTTAAACAAGGTGTAACAAAAGTAAGTGATAATTACGTGTACTTTAGGGTATGTATCGGTCCCGTATAGTATAGAGCCCAATATGAAAGTAGCAGCACTAAAATAGTAATTTTTTGTGATTTGTATGGGCAAGCGCCCGAGCGTCATAATTTTTCCCAACAAAAGTAAAAAAGGTACTCTTTCGGGCGCTGCTACTTTCACAGCGAACTCTATATAGATTATAGATTGTAGGCAACCCATACACACCCTAAAGTATTATCACTTTGTTTTGTTACACCCTGTAGATCTTTTTCGGCTATTTAAGTTTTAATTCTTGGGTAAAATATGGAAGCTATTGACGTCACACGACGGGATGAGGAAGATTTTTCTCATAATCTGGCTCGTAACCAAATAGTAATTCCAGGTGTTATAGCTGCAATGTGTCACATTACGTTAAACAGACGTACATAATAACATTATATAAAAAACTTTTCGTCTCACAATATGTTAAGTTTAAACGCAGAATGTATACGATATGGTCTAAAAATAGGGACATTTCCGTGACCTTTAAGGCGTGAGCAGTAATGAACGTTTTGTGTCTAGAAAATATATTAACAGAAAGTATCTCTTTAATTATGTTATTGATATAATATAATATTATATATTCCTAAGAATAAAAGTTCTCAAACGTCGAGCATTCATAGCTCCAAAAGCTAGGTTCTCGATTCCTACCTAGCTTAAATCTAGATCCCAAAATAACTCATGCGCCTAATGACCATGTTATGTCAAATTTAAGATCTGTAAAGCCAGATTTCTCGGAAGGCGTGTCGGACTGTCGGTCATCAACTCATCACTCATCTGTCCCACTGGTAACCAAAACAGTCTCTTTTGTACTGCGCACATACACCATTACTTAACTAAAAGGTTTCCTGAAGGCTGGAACCGACGTGGGGAGCTATTATCCTTACTCCTGCATAGACCTTACACTGGAACTTCTACACTATTCAAATATATCCAAGTAGATCCCTAGTCCCTACTCTACCTAAAAGTGTTCACCTTCCTAACATTAGCCTTAGTATTTCGATGTCAAGACCATTATTATTCTGCCTATACTGAGTAACAATAGCTGACATACATGTAATACAGGTAAGTAATGACGCGTCCGTCTGGTGGACTTGACCGACTCCCACACAAGGATTCGCATTTTTGTGTCACTGACGCATGTGGCCTCAATCAAATTATGACATTGCACCATTTGCACCACCCAGCATGGCGCGAGATTAAAAAAAAAAACATTGCGTCAAACGGAGGAATGCCAAAAAGACCGCTATCAGCAAAATATAATACGAATACCGATGGACATCTAGTCACACCAGTTTTCAATTTCAAATAAGTAAAAATAATTTAGATAGTTTGGCAAACATCATTGAATTGAAGATTCAAGATAATCAGTGATTAAAGTAATCCTCGAGGCTTCAAATACATAATCCTAAATCTCTACCAAAGCTCTACCAAAAAGGAAGATATTATGCATATTCTGTCCAGTGACACTTTTTCTTCTCTTAAAGTAGGTAAGTAAAAATAAATGAAGTCGTTTGCAAAATTAAACAAAGGGAAAACCCAAAGTGCACACCCAAATCCTTAGATGCCGATTAACTTATAGCAGTTATAGCTCTACTAAAACAGAAGACAGGCATAATTTGTACAAATCAACGAATTTATTAAATAATATTTTCACTTTTTTTCTTACAACATTGTTTGACCTAAAAGCTGAACACGCGAAGGGAGTTTTCCCAATATTATGTCAAATCCCAAATCCTAAGGAGCCGGATAGCTCTACCAAACGGGAATCTACACCAAAACAAACGTCATAATCTGGTGTAAAAACATTAGGATAATTACTTATTTATGTAACCACATCGCGGTCCGCGGAGCATGTATTCAAATGAACGTGGATCAAGTTATTTTCGGCCCCTGAATCATATCTTATATATTTTATGATGTCACTGTATTTAATTGCACGCTATCAACGCTATTGATTCCTCCGATATAATCGATAATATGACGAATCATTTGCGGTTGTCTAGAGTCGGGCGAATGTCGATATTTTGTATCAATACTTTAATAATTAAAAATAAAATTAAAATAAAGTAAATATTTAAGGGAGGCTCCCATACAAATAATATAATTTTTGCCAACTTTCGCTCAATAACCCTACGGAACCCTTCGTGCGCGAGTCCGACTCGCACTTGGCCGATTTTTAATGTATATCTAAAGGTATAGGTAGGTGCCAAATAATATAAAAATTGCTTCAGCCGTTTCCGAGAAAAGTTGCTTTAAATAATTTTCCCCGTTTTTCCCCATTTTCCTCTGTTTATTTGCTCCTATTGGTGGCAACGTGATGTTATATAGCTCAAGTCTTCCTCGATAAATAAGACTATCCAACAAAAAACGAATTCTTCAATTCAAAGCAGTAGTTCCACAAATTCTGTAGCTTTTTAATATAAGCATAGATATGATTTTTCCAAACTTTAAGCCCGTAATTTATAAGGAATGGTAAGTCGTATGAAAAAAGTGTCTGAATATTTTTTGTAGAGAATTCTATGATCTACACACTTGTCCTACCTATTTTTGTGATAAAATGTACAGTTTGGAAAAAAAACAGGAAAAACCTAATTTACATACTTTTGACCTTGAATAAAAATTTTTGCACAAGGAGGATCGCGGGGGACTTTTGAGGTTTTATTTGTAATGGTGTATTTAACGTCTCTACCAATTTTCAGCTCTATGCGAATTATTCCGAGGTCGAATGTTTAATTTTCCTGGGGTACTAGTAATTTGTACCTTTAATCGTGCGTTATCGAGAAATAGTGCTCATCCCTAGACCCTAAAGGCGGGGGAGTGGTCTAGTCATCATTAGGCCTGACAGGGGAAATGGGAATGACTACATTATTGTAACTTTATACTTTCACAGCATCGACCACATAATATACATCAACAAAGCCTTTATATACTTTACCTAAATAATATATTTTGTAGACGGCAGGCTGGGATGAGATATTAGGTTTCTAACATATTTTTTCGTCCCGCTCTGACATTTATGTTGGACCATGAATAGGTTGTCTAATTCTGGCACAAGAGCTTTTAATTAATAAAGGTTTTAGCCTTATTATCTATTCATGGTGGACAATAATAGTTATTAATACACTCAAACATTTTTAATACATAATTTTGTCACACTTTACAAGTTACAACTTTATTGTTAACAATAGCCAATAAATTACAAATTGATTGAGAGCCTTCTCTCTCTCTCTCTAAATGAGGTTCGGCTGGATATTTCTCTTAACTTCACGTCATTTATGGACGTCCCCTAAGTATCAGGCGATAGACATCTTACATGTACGTGTGGAAATAGCACGTTAATGCCAACAAAGACACTTGCTGTTGCCGTAAATCATGTTGGCCAACGTTACGCATATGTACCGTTTAACATAACCCACTGGTATATTCACTTACATTTATTTCAACACCGGAGCCCATGCTGAGCGTTGTGCCCGTGCCATTTGGGAATTGGGACTCTAGTAATAATGTGAAGCTTTGGTTTCCTCATGTTTTGCTACAAACGTTTTATAAGTGGTCAGCGGCAGAAATGTACCATTTTATTTTCATATAATATGATGTTCAGGAGACTGCACCTTTCCTTCAAAAATATAAATCTATACCTGGGCCTATAGCCGAATCTTTTTCGTTTTCGCTTCGTTATAGAATCGCCGATCAAAATGTATGGAATTGACATAAGACGAGTCGAACGTCAACTTCATATGTCAATTCCATACATTTTCATCGGCGATTCTATAACGAAGCGAAAACGAAAACATTTTGGCTCACCCCCCTGGGGTGGACAACCGGTCGATCGTCGGTCCAGGCGATCGCAGCCAGGCAAAAAATAATACTTCTTAACGCGAGCGAAGCCGCGGGCAATAGCTCATATACTCATAAGTTATATTTAAAACTTGTATCCGTGAACCCGGATTGATGTCCGTGACGTCACCTGTCGGCCCAGCGGAAGATCAGCGCTGATTACTTGCAGTCGCCAGTCAGCATAATATTATGCTGAGCTGCGTCGGCTTGTGCTCGAAAACATTTTATGATGTATTATTTATTGTAACTAAGTTATGTATGTTTTCTTGCACAAATTAACGTTTTCTTTTTTTCTTTCTTTACTTCGTAAATCGCACAGGGTTTCGTTAGTAAACAGTAGATCTTATAGGTCTAGTCAAGTTGACCACCTCAGATCTATACCTAATAGAACTTCGAACTTATAGTGAGTATATAAATTAGGCATTTTCTATAACATTGCATCGTTGTAATCATTCAACCACTCCCTAACATACATTTTGAAGGAACTCAACATACATAATATTATTATTAAAACCTCTCCAATTCCTCAATAGACAACAATGCTGCTGTGTTAAAAATAATAAATATATTATAACATATGTGGGGTCAAATTGTAACAAGTAACATGGGACATGTGGACGCGCTAACACAGGCAACCTTCAGTGTAAATTATCGCAGACCTTGGCCACACGTGTCCCAACTCCCAGGAAACGATACACCCAACAAAAGGTGTATTTTGCCAACGTCAAACGTCAAGGACATCAATTTTATGTTAATTTTTGGATGAAGAGGTACGCTTAAATGTTCTAACCTTTTATGAACAGGGTGGCCTTGATACTTTAGTTAATTAAGCACCGGCCAAAAATTTAAGTATAAAGTATCATAATACACAACTATAACATCTTATATAATTATATAAAAGTGAATCCATATTCGCTTGGTCACGACATCACGCCTGAACGGCTGGACCGATTTTGCTGAAATTTGGCACAGAGATACTTTGAGTCCCGAAGACCAACAAAGGATACATTTTGTCGCGGAAAAATGTACAGTTACTGCACAATATTATGCTTTTATGATTTGCGCGTAAGCTATTCAATCGATTTTGATTAATTTTGGTATGGAGATACTTTGAGTCTCGGGAAAGGACATGGGATACTTTTTGTACCGGAAAATGTACGGTTCCCACACAATAAACTTTTATGATTAACTTTTATCATCGTTAAGACAAGACAACGTATGTCGGGTCAGCTTGTTCTTTATAATAATTAAATTGCGTAAAATTGGCAAAATTGTATAGTTTGCGGAAAGCTAAGGAAATATTATTTTAGATATGATATTGATTATTATTTTAAGGGGTGTACCGTGTACCGTGTAGCAGCATTTAGCTCTCCATAAACAATAAACATTACATTTATGTTACATAATACATTATTGGCATCACATTCAATGGGTGTCTTCTCAATACGCAATTCGATTAAACAAAATTTTTGACTGGTCTCGTATTTTGGATAATAGCAGTCGTTAACTCGTTACAGAGTAATTTTATTTCATTGGAATCATACCAGTTGTATAGCCCGTTCTACTCTGAATTCTGATCCGCATCGGAAAGACCGCGACACGATATAAACTTTTTTTTTCATAAAATAAGGGGGCAAATGAGCAAACGGGTCACCTGATGGAAAGCAACTACCGTCGCCCATGGACAGTGCACACTCACAACATCAGAAGAGATGTAGGTGCGTAATATGCGTTACCGGCCTTTTAAGAGAGAATACGCTCTCTTCTTGTAGGTTTGTAGGTCGTATAGGTCCGGACACCGGAAATACTGCTGGTGACAGTTCGTTCCAGAGTTTTACAGTGCGCGGCAGAGTTACGCGAAAAATGCACGGTAGAAGACTGCCACTCATCAAGGTGATGAGGATGGTATATTTTTCGCGTAGATCGATGGCGAAAAGTTGCAGGAGGTGTGATTCCGAAAAATTCCTCAGAACAATTTCCGGCGGCAAAAGACCATTGGCCACCTCACCTGCACGGAGCTGCTGGGGTGCGCGTCCTCAGCGCCTCGCGCCGCGCGCTGCCTCTCCTCCTGCACGGCCTCGCGTTTCATGCCGCACGCCAGGCACTTCTGGTAGCGGCAGTACTGGCACCTGTTCCGCTGCCGTTTGTCGATGATGCAGTTGCGCTCCTCGCGGCACGCGTACGTCAGGTCCTTCCGCACAGTTCGCTTGAAGAAGCCCTTGCATCCTTCGCAGCTGGAAAGATGTAGGATACTGTTATAATAGCAGTCGTAGACTGGGCACAATGTAAAAAATATACATTATACGGGTAGAGATCTTACGGGACCACACAAATTGCAGGCGGACATAGCGTGATTTAAGATAACAACGTAAAACTTGTCTCTGAGTGGAATAAACTGTACAACAATATTAAGAACATAGCTAAGTAGTAAGTAACTCTACTGTATTTATGATTATGCTACTTAAAATATACCGTGAACGTGATAGAAGATTACACATTTCATATCACAAATCACACCTGTCTTTTCCGCAAAAAGGCATAGTTCGATCGGAATAGAAATTCAATTTATATTTTGCGACGTCGAAAAATAGACTTGATGAGAGTATCAAAAGAACAACAAACGATAACCACGACCTACACAAAGTTAGCGCGCAGTTTATAAACACGTTTATCAGATAGGTACTGGTAGAGTAGAGCAGTACCATAGCGCTGAGTAGTTATCGTTCGGTTCAGTTGGGACATGGTCACGGTCGAGGGACGACTTTGGATGAACAGGAACACCCAGGAACAAAATATCAATTGATCGAAGTAGATTCAAAGAGTGAAAGTAGTAGAAGGCGACCATTGCCATGAGGCACGCTGTAGAGACCGCGATAGCTGCTACTGACTAGCGTAGTTTTAAAAATATATTATGTTTTTAAACTTAATATTATGTAATACATATTATTATAATGTCATTTTTAGGGTTCCGTACCCAAAAGGGTAAAAACGGGACCCTATTACCTACTAAGACTTCGTTGTCTGTCCGTCTGTCTGTCTCCAGGCTGTAACTCAAGAACGGTAATAGCTAGAGAATTTAAATTTTCACAGATTATGTATAATATATCTGTTGCCGCTATAACAACAAATACTAAAAACAAAATAAAATTAATATTTAAGGGGGGCTCCCATACAACAAACGTCATTTTTTTACCTTTTTTGCTCTATATACAATAATGGAAAAAGGTAGGTACTTAAATTTTTCTCAAATTTCTTAATTATATGTGTACTTTAATATTTAATAATAATATTAAAATAAAATAAAAAATTAAGGGGGGCTCCCATACAAAAAATACAATTTTTGGCCTAATTTTGCTCTATAATGGTACGGAACCCTTCGTGCGCGAGTCCGACTCGCACTTGGCCGATATTTTCTTCTTCCTTTCCTTGATCGAATTATGAGTAAATTGTATCGTATAAAGTAGATTTTTGATTTGCCAGCGAGGTTAAAATTAATATAGAATATTAAAACTTCGCAAATATAAAATGAGTTAACATTGTAAATACATATATAAAAAGATAAGCACAACCACGATTTACAAATACTTACATATTAATACGACGATAACGTAGAGGTGACTTTTCCATGCAAAAACATAATGGCCCGGGAGCTGTCAATCTCAAAACTGTCAAAAGTGCTCTCATAGACAGAGCGCACATCTGAGACACGACTGTAGTTAGACAATCTTGTTTCACATAGACAAGTCAGTCTAACTACAGTCTAACTACAGTTGTGTCTATCATGTGCCGCACACCTAAGTCAAGACTGTCTTGACTACGATGACGCAATGCATACAATTGTATATTCATTCAGTAGCAGAATGGAGTTCACCGAAGCTTCTGTGATAAGCATCCTAGTAATGTGTGCAAAACGGCGCAGACAACGGAAATATTGGGTGCACCCCATATACAGTGAAAGATTGTTAAAAGGAAAGTTCTATTTATTGTTTGATCAACTAAGGCTTTATCCCCGAAAGTTTTTCAAGTACTTTCGAATGAATGTGTACATTTGATAATTTGTTGAAATTGTTGCAACCTTACAATATTACTTATCAAGACTTTTTTACTCATTTTCGCCTCACTCACTCTCAAGATACTCATAATATATACGAAAACTAGGCAGTTCTAGAAAATTATACATAAGGTTCAAATTGAAATCTTTTTTTAAGTTTGTGAAAAAGCACAAAAAATGTATTACGTAATGCTAACTGAAAAATATATGTTGCGTCTATTGCGAGCAGTTCTGAAAGATTTTATAGATATAGGTAGATAGAAAAGTTCTCATTCGGATGAAAATAACTTCAAAAATAAACGGGAAAGACTCGACGAAAAAGATAGTACTTGGATCGCTGGCATGTGATTAAAATTGTCAGAATCTAATTTTGAAATCTATAAGTATTTAAAAATAAATTATGTCAGCCAGCGCGAAGCACATTCCATTCATAATCTTAGTGAAACCCGACGAATTTGATATAATATATTGAAACCTGTCTCGTCAGTCTCTTTGCTTTGCAGTTGAACTACTGGTAGTTATGTCTATTGTGGTTAGACAGTTTTGTCGTAGATGTGCGCGCTTGCATACACTTCAAAGGGAAGCCGACAGTCATTAGTCAGACTTGTCGCGGGCAGTTCTTGTGTCGCATTAGTCAACTTTGTCTATTAGACGTCTTGTCTCAGATGTGCGCATCTAGTGCATTTTATTATGCGATAGTCTGTCTAACTACAGTCGTGTCTCAGGTGTGCGGTCGCACATAGTGTGCATTAAATTTTTTGATGAAAATAGATAGTTTAGAATTAGAACTATAGCTACTCGAATCGCTCGGTTTGCGTGGATTTGCAAAGCCGGAAGTACGTAATTTTTTTTTAATAAATTTTTGATAAATGTTTTGCCCTCACCATGTGCACTGGTTTGCCTAAAGTGTATTCATTCAATAGAAAATTTCTTTACCTTTTAGGAAAAAATTACGCAAACCAATTTTTTTTGGCCGGAAGTGAGTCAGGCAAGCCTCTTTAAAAGTGTGTGATGAGGGAGGTCATTTTGCCCTCATTACCTACGTGAAATGATTTTTTTTTCTTTTAATTTGTTCCCTGCAATGTCTACTTTAAGATAATGTTGGTTTGCGGACTCAAAAACGGCCGGAAATGTTCAGCAAACCACGGAAATGTTTAACAAACCCCCTATTTTGTCTAATAAATCATAAAACTTTAGATTTGTGTGACGTCACTGGAAATTTGTATTGTAGCGGACTTCACGAGTCCACGACTCACGAATCGCCCATACAGACATTAGACAGCCTGCCTCACCCATTGAGATTAGAGCGACTTTCAGGAGTTTACTAACAGTACTTTGAGCCAAAAATATGTGCATAGAAACAATAGAAAATTCACAACGTACTTATACCAGTAGCCCCAATCTTTTGGTACATCTTTTGCACATGACATAATTTTAAAAATTCACATTAATTCATCTATACATACTTACATAATTAATAATTATAATAAAACTGTAGAAATGAAAATTCTGTACATTAAATATATTCAAAAAATAATAAGCAGGGGGTGTTACTACATCGCTATAGAAGTCAAAACTGTGGTTAGTTTTTTGTCTGTCTGTCTGCAGTCTGTCTGTATGTTTGTTCCAGCATCACACGAAAACTACTGATCCGATTTGAATGCGGTTTTCGCAGATATATTTGTCTTCTTCCAACTTAACATCTGGCGTATAAAAAAATTTCTCCCCACCCCTCTAAGGGGACAAAAGAGGGGTCAGAATTTGTATCAAACTTTTGTGGGTGAGGCTCACAAAATTTGTACCATAACGCACTAGAAAGTGTAACACACAAATTCGTTTGCAACACACTGGAAATTTTATAACACTCTGGAACCCTGTAAAGGCAGGATTACATTGTATCAACATTGACTAAAAAATCTTGCCACATTTACGAGTATTGATGACCCTGTGATAATAATGAATCGTTTGAATGAATCGTTTTTATATATCATCAATAATATTTCTCCAAGTTATATTTCCTGGAAATATGACTATTTCATGAAAAAAATATGTTTTCCAGGAAATATATATAACTTAGAGAAATATGTTTTGTGGTTTTTAAGGTTAATAATCAGTAGGTAAGTATACAATCTTTTTTTAATCTGTTACTTTTTGGGATTTTTGTCAGGTAAGTATACTATCATTATTGTAGCGTATCAAATCAAAATAAAAGACATTTAAAATTATTTTTTTATTATTGTCACATTTTTTAAATCAACAAAGTGAAATTAAAATCACTTATGAATACCTAAGGCTGAGTTGCACCAGAGGCGTGGTTATAGTTACAGTTATGGTCAAAGTTATGGTTATAGTTAAAGCTAACCTAACTTTAACCTTAACTTTGACCATAGAGTTTGAAAGATCAGACATCTTTCAAACTCTATGGTCAAAGTTAAGGTCCGACAAGACTTTAGTCAACATGAGCGGGGGAGCTGCTGGTAAAGGAGAACTGTCAAAAATGGCGTTTTTGTATGATGACAGCGTTAGTTCCTTTTTTCGCCACGTGCATTTAAAGCCTTGTCGTGCTCTATGGTTATGGTTGAATATGGCGTCCATTTTTTACTTTAGCCAAAGATTTGACATTTTGCATTGTGGATATAGTTAAAGTTATAGTTAAAGTTATAGCTAAAGTTAGTTGGTGCAACCCACTCTAAGTAAAATAAAATTATAAAAAATCAAAATCAACTTGATAATAATGAAGTAAATCATCAAATCAACAAACTGAAATTAAAAACACATATCAATAAGTACAATAAAATTATTAAACAAAAACAAAATCAACTTGGTTTTACTTAGTAGGTAAGTAAATCATTGATCAAAATAAATGTGATCACCTTTGTCACTTAGCGTGTACTCCCTTGACTCATAATTTAAATTAATTTTTTTTACAATACAATCATCTGGAACTATATCTCTGTCTAATTTTTTAGTAGAAACGAATTTTAGGTTTGGTTTCTTGACCGTTTTTAAAAATCGAATGCTGTAATTATTACTTTTCTGTTCCAAATCTCTACACTCTACAAACCCTACATAATAAACCCATTTCTTTTTTTCGTAATATCTCACTAGAACGCTGTCGTTAACACTTACAATGGCTTCTTCCATTATCTCATTTGGTTTCTCAGTCTCATTATTTTCTAGGTGTCTAGTGTGTATAGTCTGGTTACTTAAGTTTATATTATCACAGCTACCTCTTTTATTTTTTTCTGTTTTTTTACCGGTTTCTTCATTTAAATGCCGTTCTATCAAATCTTGTTCCGCACCATCTCTGTTAATGTTTTGACCATCAATCGCCTTGCTTCTTGCTTCTGCATCTTCTTCAGTCTCATTTTCTTCTTTTTTTGCCATTTGACTAAAACCAGGGTTATCTAAAGCTCTTACGTCGCATTCGTATGATGTTTCTTTTTCTTCAACTTTTTTATCAATCTTTTTGTTCTCATCTTCTAATATTCCGTCTGTCAGATCCAGATCCAGATCCATATTTTGTAACTCTAGTATACCATCGTTTATTTTTCTTTTTTGTAAGTTATTTTCTTGTTTAATTTTCACTACAGCACTCTCTTTTTGTTTATTATAATTTCCTGATGTACTTGGTACAGGGTCATCGTTCGTATTTCTATTATTTTCTTTATCTTTTAGGGTAGAAAATAAATCAAAGTCTTTGTCCACTTTATTAAGTGTTATTGGAAAGTATTTCTGTAAATCAAAATAGGCCTGATTTTGAGGTGTATATCTTATCTCTGATAAAACCGTTATCTTTGAACTACTCTCAGCTTTACTCTCTTTAATCGATATTGTAGCCAAATCATTTTCTTCTGTATCTGTCTGATCAATTTCTATGTCTTCATCATCTTCCCACACACTGTCATCCGATTCAGCATAGGTTAAGTCGCTTTCTACACTAGTATCAGTATCGTAGTTTTTCTGATGTCCCAATCGTTTTCTCCCCCGGTTTCTGTTATTGCCGCTATTTTGGGCAACTGGCGTTCTAACTTTTTTTTTAATATATTTCTTTCGACTTGGCTCTTCAATATTTTCACTGTTGCATTTAATTTTTTTTGCAACAGTCTGGTCTTGTTTATGAATGATTTCTAAGTTATGTTCTTTTATATCCAAGCATTGGCAATATCCAGGACTTAATCCTTTGTCACAAAAGCAACTTAAACTACGATAAGTTATTTTGTTCCCAGATTCAACATTTCTAAGTTGATGGAGTGCCATGGTTCCAGGTACAGGACATAGTGGTACATTCACATTTTGAAGTATTTCTGGGATGTAAAATAGTTTTATTTTTGTTTCAGTTTCTCTTAACAGTCGATATGCAGACTCTGCATCGGTTATGTCAGAACCATAGGAGACCATAGAATCCAATTTTCTTTTTATCGCACCACCGATGCCGTCTGCAGCACCCTTCCCATGCGCAGACTCAAAGAAATTCCAGGTTGAGAATGGGAACCCTAGATCTTTAGTAAAGTTGCAGAATAAATAAAAATTCTTTTTTTGTCTATATTGAACAGTGGGTCCATCTGAGAAGAAGTGCAATGCATGTACGTTAGGGAATTCCTGTCTAATTAACTGTAAAACAGGAGACAGGTGGGCCCATATAGCTTCTGGTCCGTGGTTGTTACAAGGTGAAATGGAAGTAAATAACATATAAAGTATATAACACGTGTTATATAAAGTATATAACACGAAAACTACTTTTCCAATTTGCTGCATACGGTTTTCGCAAATATATTTGTCTGCTTCCAACTTAACATCTGGTGTATAAAATTCCCCTCCCCCACCCCTCTAAGGAGACCAAAAAGGGGGTCAGATTTTGTATCAAACATTTTTCTTGGACTTACTTCATATTATTTACTGTGTTTTCCAACTTAACATCTGGTGTATAAAATCTCCCCCCCCCCCACCCCTCTTAGGGTCAAAAGAGGGGGTAAGATTTTGTATCAACTGATGAAGTAGAAATACCTTATATGGCAAAACAACGTTTGCCGGGACAGCTAGTTCATTATAAAATTTATTGAAATGTTCATCTACCTATGAGTTCGCAATTTAAGCTTTTTGTGTCAGAATTCACAAATAAATTAAACAAAATCGCAAATTACAAACGACAATCATGGTCGTCCAGAAAGTAATTAACTTCAAACAAACAGAATACGAAACAATCGTGACACGGCAAATACGAGTGTAAATTGTCGCTGACGATGTTGCCAAGCGCCAACCTGCTGCATCATCTCGTACCCAACCGAAGGTTTAACCCTACCTACTGACTGGTTACTGGTAACTATCTATACTTCTGAATTGGCTTTTCCCTTCGGAAGGGGGAACAAGAGGTCCCATATAAGGGGCCGAAAAAAAAGAAAAATTAAATATCAGAATCTATACTACTTGCAGTTTTGCTAATTTTAACTTGTAATCAATATGAAGTAGGAACCTATGAACCTCCTTACTAACAAAGATAATATTATCGCATAACTAGCTATGGTTTTTGTTTCGTATGACATATTGTAACTTTTTCAATAGACAAACAAACATATTATCCTTTATGGTTGTGGGGATAATATATGCGAGGCGACCTCAAAAGAAGATCTTCCGACCGAGCAAGGTGGTATGCTCTGTCAGGCCGAAGATGAAGCCCACTGACGTCATTTCAGACATTGCATAATATTATGTCTTGCTTCAGAAACTTCGATAGCGCGATGCAGGATTGTGGCAATAGTTGTAGCTATCGCCACAATATTATGTTTTATTAATAGGGGGTAATAGTAAATGCGACAGCGCTCGCCCTAATACCTACTCTAGGTAGTATCACAGCATAATAAAGATGTAGTATCGTGTAAATATGTAAAAGTACACAAGTTTTAAGATTTGCATTATTTGCAAATATTAAAACTTAAATTTTATTTTTATACTTAAGTACCTGGAAAGGATAAAGTAGATATTATCTGCCTCTTGCATATTATAATGAAACTGTAGAAATGTGAATTCTGTACAGTGTACATTAAAGATATTTAAAAAATAACAAGCGGGGGGTGTCACTACATCGCTATAGAAGCCAAAAATGTAGTTAGTTTTTTGTCTGTCTGTCTGTCTGTCTGTCTGTATGTTTGTTCCACTATCACACGAAAACTACCGATCCGATTTGAATGCGGTTTTCGCAGATATATTTGTCTTCTTCCAACTTAACATCTGGTGTATAAAAATTTTTCCCCCCACCCCTCTAAGGGGACGAAAGAGGGGTCAGATTTTGTATCAAACTTTTTTCTTTAACACGAAAACTACTGATCCCATTTGCATACGGTTTTCGCAGATATATTTGTCTTCTTCTAACTCAACATCTGGTGTATAAAAATCCCCCCTCCCACCCCTCTAAGGGGACCAAAGAGGGGGTCAGATTTTGTATCAAACTTTTTTCTTGGACTTACTTCATATTATTAACTGTGTTTTCCAACTTTACATCTGTTGATAAATCCCCCCCCCACCCCTCTTAAGGGACAAAAGAGGGGGTAAGATTTTGTATCAACTGATGAAGTAAAAATACTTTAAATGGCAAAACAACGTTTGCCGGGAAAGCTAGTATACAAATACAATCGGCCAAATGAGAGTCGGACTCGCGCACGAAGGGTTCCGTACCGTTATAGAGCAAAAATAGGCCAAAAATTGTGTTTTGTATGAGAGCCCCCCTTAAATTTTAATTTTATTCAAATATTATTATTAATTATTAAAGTACACATACATTATATTATATTTAAAGCCTTTGTGAAAATTTCAAGTGCCTACCTGTTGCCATTATTGAAATCGAGCAAAAAAGGCCAAAAAAAATCACGATTGTTGTATGGCAGGCGGCAGCCCCCCTTAAATATTAATATTATTTTGTTTTTAGTATTTGTTATAGCGGCAACAGATATACACATTCTGTGACAGAAGTCTAGCTATAGCGGTTCTTGAGATACAGCCTGGCGACAGACAGACAGACAGACGGACAGACAACGAAGTCTTAGGCCCGTATAAATAGTTACTACTTAAGATGAAGTGGTAGGGTGCGCATCGCGTTTATGAGGGGGTGAGGTATGAAGCGTGGCGGGAGCATGCGCGGGGCAACCATCTTCCGCCCCGCGCTTTCTATGCGAACGCCTGGTAGTAGGTGCGTAGCGTAGAGGCAGCGGCGACCGAGCATGCGAGTTCAATATTTTACCCTCTTATTATCTTCTTTTAGACAAATTTTTTCCTTAGTAGGCATAAATGAGAATAAGGGTCGCCGCACACTTGACCGGGTATAGTTATAATTGGTATTATATTGTTTTTGAAAATTTTTTTTCTTAGTTGGTATTGTATGAATAGAAATAAGGGTCACCGTACACTTGACCGGGTATCGGTATCGGTATTATCTTGTTTGAAACACTTTTTAACCTCAGTAGGTATGAATGAGTAAAAATGAGAATAAGGATTACCGTACACTTGATGTACACACTTATAGGTTGATTGTACAAGAGAATACCGATACTTACCTCATTAGTTACCGATTCCAAAATGTCTCGAATGCTTCCGTATGCTCACAGATGCTCTTTAGTGCTGGGCCCAGACCCGTAGCCGTAGCCCATACCTATCCCTAATTCCCGACTCAAAGTCTATGCTAGTATGTATAGGCCGCGCATTGAACGTGAGTAAACTAATCCCTGGCTAACTTCAGGCAGATTCTTTTTACAAACAAACAAACAAACGAATGAATGATATTCAAAGTACAAGCCTACTTGACATACGTTATGAGATAATATGTCATATTTATTAGGTTATTATGTCAGAGTATACAATCGTCAATTTATTTATAAAAATATATTTATTAATTTTTAGGGTTCCGTAGCCAAAATGGCAAAAAGGAACCCTTATAGATTCGTCATGTCTGTCTGTCTGTCTGTCTGTCTGTCTGTCTGTCCGTCCGTCCGTATGTCACAGCCACTTTTCTCCGAAACTATTAGAGCTATACTATTGAAACTTGGTAAGTAGATGTAGTCTGTGAACCGCATTAAGATTTTGATCCAAAAATGGAAAAAATATTAAAAATTTTTGGGTCCCATAGGTACAACTGAAAATTTAAAGCAATAGATTTGGATTTAAATTTCTCCAAATGTGAACTTTTTTTTAACGGCCCAATCGCACAGCCGCATGACGTAATAATGTCTAAATTTAACAATTTGGCCCCTAGTATCAAAATTCTCAGTAAAGAATCCCTCCGCCTTCTAGGTGCCCCTATATTCAACGACGGTTTTGAGCCTTACGTTTCGGAACAAAAACAAAAATTCGTAGTATCTTCTGGCAAACTCGTCGCAATAAAATCCCATTTATGGCTTACCAAATAATTCGTTTTTGTTTGTTTGTGCCCCAATTCACATATGTCCTGAGGTGCTGCCCTCTATGGGAGTACCCCAACCTTCTTTCCCATTTAGACACTATTTTAAAAGACACAATAATGAATATTTTCAACTGCCAAATCTCTGACACCTCTTGGGCCCAAGCTACTCTCCCCATTCGTTTCGGTGGCTTGGGTCTTAGAAGCGTGTCCAGTGTGTCCCTTCCTGCCTTCCTTTCTTCAGCTCACAGCATTCATCCTCTTTTCATCAAAATCATCACCAATTCTTCTGGAAACGTAGGCATTGAGTCACTAGCTGAGGCGATCAACGCTTGGAAACGTGTTTGTCCTAGTGACGTTTCAGTTAACCCCAATATCCAAAAGAATTGGGATGAACCACTAATCAATTTGGCACAATCAGAAATTCTAAATTCCTCGTCCACCACAGATCGGGCGCGTCTTCTAGCGTCCGCCGAGCCGGAATCAGGCTACTGGCTAATATTATTATTATCCCCTTTGTTTTATATGTAACTAATTAGCTGTAATTATATTCTATTTGTAATAAAAAAATTTAATAATTATTATTATTTATTTATACACTATTTTTAATTGAATACTACGAATATTTATTCGCCGTCGACACCTATATTAATGCATAATAAATTATGTGTAAGTCTCACCCTTCTAAAACTTGAACAGAATTATCTGAACATTTTTTTTTATATTTGGTTGCACAACCATGGCTCGATATCTGTTAGAAACATAATAACATTCTTCTTCATTCTATCTCTTCGGTCTTCAAAAGCAAAAGACAAATCAAAATACACATTACCATCCTATTTGTTAGGAGTCCCTAAATGTGTAGTTCTAGTAACTGTTCAATATTGTTATTGATACTGGACAATACCCTTACTCTCATTTCTACTCATTCATACCTACTAACGAAACAATTGTGTCAAAAAAATATTATAAGTATCGATACCCAGTCACGTGTACGGTGACCCTTATTTCTACTCATTCATACCTACTGAAGAAAAAAAAATTTAAAACAAGATAATACCGATACCGATACCAGATCAAGTGTGCGGTGACGCTTATTCTTATTCCTACAAATTCATGCCTACAGAGGAAAAGAATAGTCAAAACAAGATACCCAATACCCATATCGGTACCCGGTCAAATATGCGGTGACCCTTATTCTAATGCCTACTGAGGAAAAAAATAACGTCAAAAAAAAAGATAATATCGATACTCAGTCAAGTGTACGGTGACCCTTATTTCTTTTTTTTCCCTTAACTCTTCTTTTTTTTTTGAATTATTCTTCTTTTCCGCAAAAGGGATATTTTTTTTCCTCTGCAGTTTTTATTTCCCATTTTCACATCAAATTCTCGTAAAGAGCGGGCCGACGAGTAGTACGTGTCTGCTTGCGACGAGGCTCCGCGGCCGACTGAATCGCCACCCCGCATCCCCGCCGCCCTCATACAGTGCGAGCATTATAGGTATTATTTTATTTAACTATCATTTTAGTGAAAACCATAAATACTACCTTATGGGATTTGATGAAAGGTTTATGAAAACATAAATTTTTTACTAGAATTGTATCTAAATTCGCCGTAAAATCGAAAAATTGCAATAAAATGGCAATTTATGATGATTTTCACGATTTTTTTCTATCGAGGCAAATTACTATAATCGTGTTTCGAAGAATATAACGTTATTAGGCATATCTTCACCCTTACGCCGGTATGAATAACATTGTATGAATTTTAGCGGTTGATATCTAAAAACAGGTTCAAAGATACCCTAGATCGCGATATTATACGCTTCTGGCCCTACCACTTCATCTTAAGATGCGACCCGGTCTCAAGACGCGGTTCGGCTCTGTGATTGGTCTAAATTTTGACAGCCAACCAATCACAGAGCCTGAACCGTGTCTTGAGACCGAGATGCATCTTGAGTACTGACTATTTATACCGGCCTTAGTAATAGGGTCCTGTAACCCATTTTTACCTTTTTGGGTACGGAACCCTAAAAATGAGCCGCATGTAAGGCGCCGAATCAATCAAAAAGATTGAGCGAAGACCTTGAGGCGAGTAAATTAACCTTTATTGTATTTGCAGGTTTCTGAATATTACGATTACATAACTATAATTGACCACTTGTTCGCCGCAGCCACAAAAACCCGACTCGATTTTTTGGCATTGAGTCTACTGTAGCTAATGTGGCAAAGTTCAGAAGCATAATAATATAACATGTGACAATATACAGAAAAATTTTAAAGGGTTGAAAAAATAATGCGCTGATTGCGCAAGATAATATTATATCCACCAGCTAAAAATGTAGAGCAAAAAAATTTAAATAATAAGAGCTTGCTGATCAATTTTAAAATTAGTTTTGAACTCTTCATACCTAATAATTTTTACATGAAAGTGTATATTTTAACAAAGAAATAAGGCATTAGTTTATTATTAAAAGGCTTGTCGTTAGTTATAGGTCCCCGTAATACAAATTAAATAAAGACGTTTAGTCTTTAGGTCTTTAGATAAGAATAATTTATTGGCATCCGTATAGAAGCTAAAATGTCAGCGATTATAAAATTTATGTGGCAATTTCTCAAATAAAGCCAACAGTAGATCGGAAAACCGGACAAGCGCGTGTCGTGTCAGAAGTGGGATCGCTACATTGTATTAATGCCCTAAATCGTAAGCGAGCTCTCAAGAGCCAGTAACGAGTAAGACTCACCCAACATAGATTCCTATTACATATTGTTCAGGAATGTACCATTCATTTTAAATATGAAATAATGTCGCGTCGGATCGATTTATATATGCGTCCGCGCGTACGAGCGGTTTGGCCGTTACACCGCAAGATGATAAGATCTTTTTTTTTTTATAAGGGGGCAAACGAGCAAACGGGTCACCTGATGGTAAGCAACTACCGTCGCCCATGGACACTCGCAACATCCGAAGAGCTGCAGGTGCGTTGCCGGCATTTTAAGAGGGAATACGCTCTTTTCTTGAAGGTTTGCAGGTCGCAGATCACAAGCAATCGTATGTTTACTTATTTACAAGTATGATGGTGTGTGCAGTGTGACTTAACAGTCGCAGTGTAGCGACTAGCGACCAAACCACTCGTTTGCGCGGATGCATATAAATTGAGCCAACATGATTTCGATTTCGCACAAGCTTTCATACCCATCAAATGGAACGCGTTCCAGGTGACGCCTTGATAATTTGGCTGTAGCGATGTCCATTTTTCTCAGCAATGACTAAAGCTAAGAAATTAAAGTTCACTGTCAGTATTCATCATGTCTTTGTCTTTGAATTACCCATAGCATAACACGATTGGTCAACTTTTATAACACAGAATAATTAATCAAAAAGACCTCTGTAAAAAAAGGGATTCCTATTTTGCCAACAGAGGAGAGTGATATAAGCTTCCAAAATTTGTACATAAATTGGTTCTAGTATACACTTTAATTTGTCCATAGCTTATATGAAATGTATTTATGGTTTTTAAATTACGCGTCAAAAACCATTTTGTCGCTACGCCCTTTCATTTCTTTGCTGTTCCATTGCTTGTTTTCTATGAAAGGCCGGGCCAGCCTCGCATAGAAAACAAGCAATCTAAAACACATCCAACACGGTTTTATACTTTAACATGGCGTCACCGGCGATATATCGAAAATAAATTAAACCGCAAGGGTTTACGCTTATTATGCTACGCTTTTATACTTAATAAGTTAATATGTATGACTATAAAGTCGTGAATACGCTGCGGCCAGAAGCTATCGGCTCACTCGGAAAACATGCGACAAAACGTAAATAATTATTTAAAAATTATTACTAGGAGCATTTAAGCAAAATGCTTCTACATATACGATTTTGAGTTGCAAAGGTTAGACTAATTTCCTACAATACATCTATTTTCGTTTAGAATTTAGAAATAATCTTCAAATTTCGTATTTTTAAGAGGTCATTTCGGAAATTAAACATCGAGGCAAAATACATTAGTCGTGTTTCTAGTTCTTCTCAAACGTCAAACCTAGATAAGGCTATGAAAATATATATAATATCTCATTACCAGATTTGTAACATTTCTGAGGGTCCTATAGTATTACGTCAAAAAGGACAGTTGTTTTCAACATATCACCTTAAAAACGATCACAATCTATTTGATCGTTCCTAACATCAAATGGAACACGGGGTGAATGTGAATGTGATGATTTGACGTTGCACGTTGTAGCATAGACTACTAAAAATTAACTATGTTTGTACTTTGCAGCAGTCCCAACTTTAAATTTCGTTCCGCTAGTAGACTTACCTCTATTTATTTTTAATTACAAACATACAAATGTGCAGAGTATTCATTATTTATACTCGTATTCGTGGTAAACAATAACGAAGTTCTTAACCCTAATATAATTTGGAATGCATTATGCAGGCTTAGGGGATTAATTTATATATACGAACAATATTTAAAACAAAGTTTCAACGTCGCGTTTCCTGAAAAAATAAAATTTCAATGTTTTTTCCCAGCGGGGATTTATACCTCGACAGATATTATAATACATTTTATTTTCCTAGTCAGGGTCTGCAGCCATCTGCAGCGGTTTATCAGCGCCGTAACTACAGCGCGATACTTGTGTTTATTTATGAGGTGGTAGTTCACCTTGCATTTTTTCGCATCACACTCATCATTCCGTCTCATGTTACTACGGGTTCCTTTTGATTTTGGACAAAAATCTTATCGCAGGTGTTAAATTCGTACAAACAATTTCCTCGAAACCACCAAAAACGTCAAAGCAGTTGGAAGGGTTATTTTGATACATACACAGTACACTAAACGTGTCCATACGAACAGAATCGCGGTCGGCATTAATAACGTATTTATAGTCAAGGTGAAAAAAAGCCTGTCGCATGGCATTACCACCGACCGATCGATAGAATTGTAAACCGTTTCATTAATGTATATTGTATAGGTGCTCGGTTTCTGTAAAGGTGAAATAAATTTACACGTTCCCTCCCACGCGCGTATGAAGCGTACCAACCACGCCCGCCCGCCGCCAAATAACACAAATTGGTAGCGATTTCTATAATCGGAAATTAAATTCTAATCTTCTAACAGATTCGAACCCAATCCGCGTATTAAAATAACAAATGCGTTGAGTCGAGGTACCTTATTATCGTTCAATAACATGGTACGTGAAGGTTGACGCAACTGATTCCTACTTTATATTATCAGACATCAGACAGAGTTGTGACTAATTGTGACAGGAAAAAAGCGGCCAAGTGCGAGTTGGTCTCGCCCATGAAGGGTTCCGCAGCAGCAATAAAGTTTATTTTTATGAAAATATAAAAGGTTTTTGATTTATTTTTATATTTCAGTCGATTTAATGAAATTTAGATTAAGGTAATTACCATTTATGACGTATAAAAAAAACTACTGGCTAGATCTCGTTCAAACCAATTTTCGTTGGTAGTTTTTATATACGTAGTAATCTACATCATACATTTTTTTGGAATTATCATTTATTTTTTATTTTTTACTTTATATATTACTTTAGAAATTAGAGGGGGGGACAAACATTTTACCACTTTGGAAGAGTCTCTCTCGCAAACTATTCAGGTTAGAAAAAAATGATATCAGAAACCTCAATATGATTTTTGGAGACCTATCCATAGATACCCCACACGCATAGGTTAGATGAAAAATTTTTTTTTTGTTTCAGTTGTACCTATGGGGACCCCTAAAATTTTTAATAATTTTTCCATTTTTGCATCAAAATCTTAATTGGAATAGGAACGGAGCTCTTTTCTATCGTAATTGTGGAAGACAAAATTGTTTTTTAAATAAGTAGGATAATAGGAGTCAAATAAAATGTTATACAGTAAGGAGAGTACACGGAAATCACGGCGATAACGGATAGGGACTTAAGCTTTCATGTGTTTCAAAGTTAAATCGATGTGAGTTCCAAAACAAACTGTTCGACAAGTTGTCCGATGCCCAATTTTTTTTTTGTAGATTTCGTTATACGCGGTTATACCAGGAAACATGGCAATAAACTACAGCCCTCTCCAGACTCTCGAGTTTTGCCGAAACACAAAACTTTTGCCAAAACTCGAGAGCACACGAGAGCACACGGGAGCGGCTCTCCACATTCTCGATTGGCTTAGTTGAAAATAGACGCTCGTAAGACATGGACATTACCAGAATATTATGTATGCTACTGTAGGATTCGCTGCAGCATAATTATTATAGCTATATTTTGGTGAATCATGTAAGAATAGTACCTAAAATACGCTGGAAAAAGCGTATGCAGTGTATGATCGCCATAATATTTGGAATAGAAAATCATGAACGTAGTCATTAAGGAGTCCTTTTGGGTTACGTACTCGGTCTGTCTGTCCGTCTGTTTGTCTTCAGGCTGTAACCCAAGAACGGCTACAGCTAGATTTCTGAAATTTTCAGAGATTGTGTATTTTTGTGTCGCTATAACAGCAAATACTAAAAATAAAATAAAGTTAATATTTAAGGGCAATTTTTGGTCATTTTGGGCGTATAATGTTACTATTATTATTATATTAGGATAATATTGATGATAATAATAATAGTTCTAAAAACGATTACTCCAGTTCGTGTGTCCAATTTACCGACATTTAAACAAAATACGTGCATTCAATACGGTGACTGTCTGCCGACTAGCCCGAGCGACACAGGAGTGTGGAGACACAAAACTATACGAGAACCATTTGATGTACCGACATCGAACGGATATTTCGGCAAATATACACGAGACAATACGAATGTAGACGAATGTGCTCTCCTCACTCTCGTATTCGGCAAGTCTCGTGTAGTTTTGCCGAGAATGTGGAGCGCGTTATACACGAGACAATATACGAATATCTAGACGAATGTGCTCTCCTCACTCTCGTATTCGGCAAGTCTCGTGTAGTTTTGCCGGGAGTGTGGAGCGCGTTTATGGGACTAAAAGAGTTCCTTTACAAAATTATTCATAAACTTTTAAGACACAAAACTCGCTATTCGCGTAAGATTATTTGTATGGAACAGTAAATAAAAGTGTCCTAGACAACGCATCGGTTCAGTATCTAGTAGTCTAGAGTCTAGACACTTTATATCATCGTTTGCAACACCCGGAGCGGGTAGCGCGCTGCACAGTCATAATGTCCAAATCAGATATCTATGGCAGAGGTTACACGATCAATTTTTCATCAATCTGATCCATCAATCTGATTGACGGAATATTGATGGTTATGAAAATTCCATATAAAAAAATGATCAATCCATCAATCCGTGGATTAGACGATCAAATTTTCGTCAATCTTTACCGGATTGATGGATCAGATTGATGAAAATTTGACCGTGTAACCTACGACTATAAATGACAAAACTGTCTAGGTTATAGGGGATCACGCTATAAATTATACAATAATTTATGTTGTAGAGATCTTGAGGAAATTGAGGAATTGAAATTGATTTAAGTATTCTATCAACAATAATCTTGTACTTTATCGATTTCAATCTGATTTACGATCGACGACCTCTGTGGCTCAGTGGATAGCACGTTGGTAGCTTAAGCCGGGGGTCGCGGGTTCGAATCCCGCCAACGGAACAAAAAGTTTTCAAAGTTCCTGGGTCATGGATGTGTATTATATATATTTATCATATAATAAAAATCTTAAATATATGTATAGTATAAAAGTATTAAATATATTTCCGTTGTCTGGTACCCGTAACACAAGTCCTTCAGGTACTTACCACGGGGCCAGATTGACGTGGTGTGAAGCGTCCATAGATATTATATTATATTATATTATTTACTGTTAAAGTCATGATGACGATAAATTAGTAATAGCTGATGCCTGATAGCATACAGGTTATAGTCTCGCGAAAGACACATTTTCACAAATTTTTCTTGCAGTGTAGTTAAGGGTTGTCACAACACATCATAGATGAAGAAACGACCACTTATCAGGTCAGGGGGGTTATTATGAGCTCTTATATCCAGCCAGTTTCCAGCCAGTTTACAAGCCGTGTCTATGCAATGGCCTGTAAATTGGCCTGTAAACTGGCTGGATATAAGAGCTCATAATAACCCCCCAGAACAAATAAAGGTTTTCGATACTTCGCACGCACAAAGCGTTGCCTGGTGGACTTGTATTTAAAAAAAATTACAATAATAATTTTCCAAGATTTTCCTACGTACCGGGTGGTACGGTACCAGACGGAGCTATGTTGTGGCTATATCCTGCTATATCATTGGGTTATCATGTCAATTAACATGTCGAACTGTTATAATATGTCACGAACTAAAAAGTAAAAACCCTCAAACTCTAAAACTCATTATGATACTTTACCTGTAGACTCCGTAGTGTTTCCCCGACGCCCTGTCGCCGCATATCGAGCAGAGGTGTTTGGAGCCGCTGAGCGGGTGGTTGGGGGGGTAGTTGCGGAGCGCGGGCGGGGAAGTGGCGTCGTCCCGCAGCCCGTCCAGCATGGCGGTGTCTGGCTTCATCTCCGGCGGGGACATGGGCGACATAAACCCCGCCTCTATGTTCAGCCCTGCGGACAAACAGACAAACATTAAATTACCACAGTTATTGGTTGAAACTTGAATTGAAGAGATTACCAGTTGTCAAAGAAATGCAATCTGGACTGTGGATGATGTATTTAACAGCTAATTTGTGTACAGTACAGTACCTACTTGGTAGGGTCACCACTCATCAGTTAAATCACTTTTCCAGAAATTGTTTATAGAGTTCAGACTTCTTTTTAAATAGTTTTCTATACAGTTTTGCCATCTGTGACAAGTGAAGATCGGGTATGTTAACTACCCACAGTCATCTCGAATATAAGCAGAACTAAAAATTACAAAGGCCCGTAGCAAAAAATAAACAAAAAGTAAGTATGTCCAAAGTGCAGAAAACCCAACAAAACCGGTCCCAAGTATGGAAGCTCCCAATGACGAGGAAAACATTTATCAAATAGTTGCCCTTTTTATTGAAATTCATACTCGTGCTCAGTACAGCTTTCCTTTTAAATTGCACTGACATTCAATAAATAATAACCAGCATTCACACGATCAAATAAGTTATTGCTTCCGCGCCATACTACTAGACTAATACGTTAAATTTATTTACTCTGGTTTACAATATTTGAAAAAATATGAGTGAAGAACCACTTTCGCAGAAGAAAAAAAATTTTTTTCAGCTCCTACTTCCTAGTTTTAATGTTCTCAATCAATTTAAATCATAAGTAGACAAGGCTCAGACATATCATTAATTAAGTCATTAATTAATTTAGTCCCTACTCCCTATGTGCCTTTTTCTAAGGAAAATTAGTACACTTATAAGTTAGTCATTTAAGCCATTTATAATACATACTTAATACTATGTACTTATTGCTAGCATTGCTATAATAAAAATAGTAGTTCGCTGGAAGATAGGGCCAACTTAATACCGTCGCGTAGTAGAGTAAAAATAAGGAACAACAAAGATAGAACATTTCTCTTCGCTGAGCACGCAGGTGATTTACACCCACCGCATCTATGAATAACAGTAATTGGTTTCCTCACACTGACAAGGCGTGCGGAATGTTTTAAATATTATGATAAAGTATTCCGAATTCGGGCGAAACAGTATCATATCAGAGGCGGCGAAATTGCGGATCAATGTAAGCCCGTGAAGACGTGGACGACGCGACGTAAATTTACGGCTCGGATGTATATAAATGCTGCGTAGATCCGACATCCGAAATCCACGAGGAAACTGTTTATGATAAGTATATGTATGTATGTAAGTTTATGATAAGTATAGACTGCTTTTATGCAACCATGCGAAAAAGATGCGCGTCCTTGGTGCGACGGGTGAGGGGTAGTACCAACAGCATACTGAGGATGTTTGCAGAACGGCTGGACTGTCCTTATGTTAATCGATGTGGAGCTGTGTCACATGGATTAGCAAAATAGTTGTTAACTGCATAATATTATGCTAGCTGTTAGCGACTATTTTGTTAAATCTAAACAACCTAAATTTAAATCATTATATAAATCATAATTTTTTATTTTTTAAAATACTAACATTAGCTTTTAAGAATATCAAGTGTTACTAACAATTGGGTCAAATGTAGCCTGAAAATAAAATTTATTATTATTATTATTATTATTATAAGTGATAACGAGTCCCTAGTGCCGACGATTTTAAATTGTAATAATTCCCGCAAACTATTCAGGTGTCACGGACAAAATTCCTTTCAATTTGCATCGAAAATATCGTGGTTTCCATTGTAAAGCCCATTATGTTATATTGTGAAAAATACTACAGCGGCGTGATTGCGAGTAAAAATTAAAATTATTTTTGGACTTACATATAAAACTTCAACTATGCTATTTAGTACGGGTGCCCTAGAACAAATTTTTTTGTGATTACTAACAAGCTAATTTTTTGTGAGTAGCTACATCCCACCAAAACCATACCTGTTAAAATAGGGCCTAGTTCCTATAGGCTAATTTTTGGTCTAAAAAAAGAGTTGAAATATAAACCAATGCCCAGTTCAGATAATGCCCAGTTCATCTGAACTGGGCATTGGTTTATATTTCAACTCTTTTTTTATTCACTTCATCGATCATAATCATCTTCATCAACAGCCTGATCCATAATACTTCTAATATTTTGAACTTGGCAGGTTAATTAAATTTTATATTTATATTATCTAATTACATAATTAATCAAGTGTTACCTTCAGTGTTACGTCTATCATAAAAACCTGCCAAGTTCTAATTTGGAAGTATTATGGATCAGGCTGTTGATGAAGATGATTATGATCGATGAAGTGCATCTGAACTGGGCATTGGTTTATATTTCAACTCTTTTTTTAGACCAAAAATTAGCCTATAGGAACTAGGCCCTATTTTAACAGGTATGTTTTTGGTGGGATATCAATACTTTTTTTCAAGAAATCATACTCATGTTTTCTTTTTGTGCCACGCCCGATATAAACAATACTCTATAGATGCCACTAGTGGTATTTATTAAACTATCAATAGAAGACAAATTTTTAAGTAAACAGTAAAGTTTGTAGACGAGCCGACTCACGCTGAACTGATTTCTTAAATTTCTTAATACACACATAATAATATAACACACGACCTGTGTGTCAAATTTCATAACGCTAAGGCATATTTTGCAAGTAGCCTCTAAAGTTCGTTGATGAGCCGACTCACGCTTGACCGATTTCTTATATTTCTTAATTTTTTGTTAATCTATATATTATAACACACGACCTGTGTGCCAAATTTTATAACTCTAGGACAATTGGAAGTGGCCTCTAAAGTTCGCAGATGAGCCGACTCACGCTTGACCGATTTCTAAAATTTCTTAATTTTTTGTTAATCTACATATAACACACGACCTGTGTGCCAAATTTCATAACACTAGGACAATTGGAAGTGGCCTAGAGGTTTTGATTACCGGTCAGTGAGTGAGTGAGTGAGTGAGTGAGTGAGTGAGTGAGTGAGTGAATGAGTGAGTGCCAAAATTAGCTATTTTTACAGAGACATATTTCAGGATCTACTGAACCTATTTCGATGAAATTTGGTATACTGCTTAAGTACTAGTATATAATTACGTAGGTATAATTTTATCTTTGCAGTCGCAATAGGCACTGAGCTACAGGGGGGTCAAAAGTGCGTCGAAGCGGTTCGTGTAAATAGTGCACGGCATGCGCGCGGCCTGCTGGAACTAGGCCTGCGCACTTCCGTGCGCTTTGATTTTGATAAGACGAACAACATTTTTATTTTCGAAAAATCTCGAAAGTGGTAGAGCTAACAGAGTTAGAAAGGATTTCATACTTTGACTTGATGGTGCTAAAATATGGATTGTTTTATTTGCAGGTTACTCTTAAATAATATAACTATTAACCTACCAATATACAAAAAATCAGCTGGTTAGGGTTCCGTTTTAGGGTTCTGTAATCAACAAAACTTGGTTGAACCCTAAAACGGAACCCTTAACTGTTAAATATGTATTTTTAATATGTAAAATATTGTTACGACGTTAAGTACATTTTACTCGGAACACTTCGACTTGCAAATGTTGATAAAATGAAGTAGCAGCCGGCAGATTATTATTATCGCTAAAGAAAAGCAGAACGCGATAAGTGATAATGATAATTGATAACACAGGAACTTAGTATTTGGCGTAAAGTAGACCAATATGAACTAGGTGACTCACGCAATTTCTTCACTATTAAAATATAATGATTAGAATAACAATACAGATTATATTATACTAGACGTTTCGCGCGGCTTCGCTCGTGTAAATTAGAGATTTCACGGAAACCGTACATTTTTCCACAAAAAATAGGCTATGTCCTTTCACGTGGTCCTCTCTAGTCTCTACATCTGTGCCAATTCATTTATTTATCTCACGAACTACTGGAGCAATTTTTGTGTTATTAAGCCCTTTCTAATAATTTCTCCTGTTTTTATCACATTTTGCTCTGTTTCTTCGGTCCTATTAGTCTTATCGTGATATCGCCTTCCTCGATAGAGAAACATCTAACAGTGAAATAATTTTTCAAACCGGACCATTAGTTCCTGATATTAGCGCATTCAAACAAACAAACTCTTCCGCTTTATAATATTAGTATAGATTAAGTACTTACATATACATAATAATATTATATTTATATAAATATAATATGTACGATAATTATAATTTGAAGAATAAAGATATTTATTCTTGGTTTAGGTTATTTGTGTAGTATTTTTTTCGTGTTTTAAATACGAAATAATTAATTTAAAACACCGGAAAACTGGTTGTTTACAATCCATTACTTAGTCATATTACAATCTCGCGGTGTTTACAATCTTACGGTGACATATATAATATACGAATTACCATGAATGATGAATTACGATATACATGGCAATCAGCAAAGCTAACGATAAAGGTCAACATCCCCGATAAAAATTGATCAAAAATATCTATTAGCACGCATTTTTAATCAATAGCCCAAAAATAAATTTTCATGTTTCTAACTCAAGAAATAACGGTCTTCCATTGAAATGAAATGAAATCTTTTTTTTTTTTTTTTTTTTTCATTCAACCTTTCAACCCCTATTCCACCCCTTTAGGGGTAGGTTTTCCAGAAATGCTTACTTAGTATCTTTTTAACCGACTTCAAAAAAAGGAGGTTATCAATTCGACGCGTATGTATGTAATATTTCCAGAACTGCCCAGTTTTTGCATATGTTAATCTATAACAGCTTCTGAACAAATGTGCCAAATTTCAAAAGTGTATGTGTGTATGTATGTATGTATGTATGTATGTATGTATGTACGTATGTATGTATGTATGTATGTTTGTTCACGCATATCTCCGGAACTACAAGTCCGATTTGAGTGATTCTTTTTTTATTGTACTAGGTATTGTTCAACTTAGGGAATAATGCAAGTTTCATCAAAATCGGTTCAGTAGTTTTGGAGATAGGAAGTTTTCATTCACAATTACGTACAATTTTGAAGTCGGTTTTATCTTTTTAAAATACAGTTTTTGTTTTTAGCAGTAGCCAAAAAATGAAGCTTCATGTTTCTAATTCCAGAAATGACGGACTTTCATTAAAACTTTCAACCTCAATTGCACCCCCTTGGGGGTAGAATTTCTAAAAAGCTTAAGGGCCGGTTATTCCAAATTCACGTTTCTAGAATGAGTTTTTTTGATAGAAAGTGTCATTCAAAAAAACTGAAAAATATATACATGTATAGATGCATCTTTTAACTAGTGCTTTCATTGGATAGAAACACAATACAGATAATTTGGCTCGATAAAAAAAATTCCGAAACAACATCGATTTTAAAAGCATTTTGAGTTTTATAGGACTTACAGAGACTCAATCAAAAAATAATTTGGACAGTTCGATAGCTATTAAAATTTAACAGGGAAATCATTGGTTGTTTAGTTATAATATTTGTATCTAAGTTAAACGGGTTTTTCTCCTATTTCGCCCTATCATGGACGCGGCGAGCGTCGTAACCGCCACCATACAAGGCGCGCTGATATGAATTTTATTGTAATGACATTTAGGTCGATATTCGCACTGACAGAAATCGACCTGCTAATTTACGAAGAACGGGCCCTTAAACACGTATCATAAGCATTAATTTTAATCAGTAGCCCAAAAATAAAGTTTCATGTTTCTAACTTAACGAATGACGGATGTCCCCTCGGGGTAAAATTTCCAAAATTCCTACCTTAGTGGGTGTCTACTTAATAAAACAACCCTATTCACCAAATTTCGTGGCTGTACTGTAACCTTAAAGCCTTGGAGCACTATCAAGAATCTTATATTTTGAATTTTTATTCTATAATAGCCAAAGAATTTTTTGGAATACTTACATCCGAAGTTCATGGTATTTCTGACAAAAGTAACCTTTGACAATTCTATCCGCTGTAAAAGGATGAGTCCATTATTGACGAATTTTCTTTTTTTTTTCTTCTGATCCTCCGAAATAATAAATAAAGACAAGCAACTTGTACAAAATTCATGGTGAAAGTGAGCAAATATCACTATACATATTATATCTCTGCGATTTTTTAATCGACTTCCAAAAAGGAGAAGGTTACTCAATTCGACCGTATATTTTTATGTTTGTTTACAGATCGATTTTGAAATCGTGTCGCGAAAATGAAAATCGTGGTGCGTGGTTGACAGATTCTCTATAATACTCTATCTGTCAAGTTAATTGGTGGAGTGGACAGCCTATCCGGCACTTATCAGGAAGTGGTGAAACAGCAGGCCCTAAGACTCAAATTTTTTTATTGTTTTGTGTCGTTATAGGTTAGCATTTGGAAAATATTTTTTTAGAGTTCATAATGTTTCGTCAAATTATGTGACACCATCTTCTCTTGAAGTATGGAAACCTGGCTTAATTGAATAAGTGATGGATATCCCGTCATCATTCAACTGTGAGTGATTACACTTGATATTCAGATCCTGAGCAGCTGTAGTGGTTGAATGTCGTGTTGTTGTATTTCAAATTCGTCAACAACAACACAAGATCAATAGAACCTGTAAAGAACATCCAACCTTCAACTTTATAAATTAAATCTGAACTGTTAAGATTTTAAAGAACTGTAATTAGCAATTGCTAATGTTATTTAATTCAGCTTGTTTCGTTTTTAACCGACTTCAAAAAAAGGAGGTTATCAATTCGACGCGTATGTATGTAATATTTCCAGAACTGTCCAGTTTTTGCATATTATGTTAATCTATAACAGCTTCTGAACAAATGTGCCAAATTTCAAAAGTGTATGTATGTATGTATGTATGTATGTATGTTTTTATGTTTGTTCACGCATATCTCCGGAACTACAAGTCCGATTTGAGTGATTCTTTTTTTATTGTACTAGGTATTGTTCAACTTAGGGAATAGAGCAAGTTTCATCAAAATCGGTTCAGTAGTTTTGGAGATAGGAAGTTTTCATTCTCAATCTTTTTTTGTTTTATTTTTTTTTGTTTTATCTTTTTAAAATACAGTTATTTTTTTTAAGTAAATATAGGAACTACTATTTTATTCTAGTTTTTAAATTTCCATTGAAATGAAAAATGGTATTCTAAAAACGACGTAAAAGTGGTAACAGAGTCC
Source organism: Plebejus argus (assembly GCA_905404155.3). Classification (NCBI taxonomy): domain Eukaryota; kingdom Metazoa; phylum Arthropoda; class Insecta; order Lepidoptera; family Lycaenidae; genus Plebejus; species Plebejus argus. The sequence continues at coordinate 19,583,896 of FR989927.1, forward strand.
AAAAATAAATTGATAGTATTATGAATGATATTATGGTAACATAACTGTATTATAAAAAGATAAAACCGACTTCAATATTGTACGTAATTGAGAATTAAAACTCCTTATCTCCAAAACTACTGAACCGATTTTGATGAAACTTGCAGCATTCCCTAAGTTGAACAATACTTAGTACAACAAAAAAAGAATCACTCAAATCGGACCAGTAGTTCCGAAGATAATTATGTGTGAACAAACATAAAAACATACATACATACATGTAACATACATATACACTTGAAATTTGGCACATTTGTTCAGATGCTGATATAGATTAACATATACAAAAACTGGGCAGTTCTGGAAATATTACATACATACACGTCGAATTGATAACCTCCTTTTTTTAAGTCGGTTAAAAATAAAATCACTGTTTTTTTATATTTTGTTCCATTACATACAACAACTGGAAAATTTTATGATGTCACCAATCGAAACATCCGAAGAGTATGAGCCTTTGAAATGTTGAGTGATCCGTTTTAATATTTTACAGTGGTGTCGTATTTTTGCGTGGTTACAATGACCGACATCGTGAACCTCACGTGTAAGAAAAGAAAGAAAAAATACTAAATAGATACATTTACGTTATCTCCTTCAATATCTCTAAAGGCATCTGCGTCACAAACTTACGTCATGTTTTTTCGTATTGCATTTGTAAGAGAAAGAAAATTGCAATTTATTTTTCTGTTTGCAGACAAAGTGTTTATATATTTTCAAGATATTTTCAAAGTTCGATTTTACTACGTGATACAACAAGGGTTTCTCCAATTATTGGAATTAACAACCATAGGTATTGCATAGGTATTGCAAATCTTTTAAGATATTTTGCAATCAATAAGGACAACTTCATTTGCCTCATGAATGATAAACATCGCCAAATTAAAAATCAAAATACGTGATTGTAAAATAATATTTTATATTATATTATGTTATAATATTATGTATAACTCTATCATGTACTAGACAACAAAGAGAAGAAGTTCGGCTATAGATTATAGCCGGATGTAAGATCTAATCCTAGAATAAAAACCTGGTATGTTTGTGTCAAAATCTGAAAAAATATGTCGTTTGCAGCTCATCACAATATAAGAAAGGAGTTCAGTATAATTACATTGATCGAGGGTACAGTCGACGTTGGGAAGGTTCGACGGCGAGCCGAGTGTCTGCAGCATATTGTTGGACAGAGTAGGCGCCGCCTGATGCGGCTGCTGCGGCTGCTGCGGGCCGGGAGCCGTCGGCCGCGCCCAATTGATGAGCGCCGTCACCGACATCGTCGGCTTGTCTTTCTTCGCCACGCTAGACATGGCCACTCACTATCATGCTCACATCACTGCACTACATGAAAACAATAACGAACCTCATAAAGCATCCGACTCCTGTGCGCAACAGAGGAAACGCTTCTTTGCTTTTAATTTCGCACTTAAATTTTTACAGCGCACTATAATCTTCGAGGATAGAGTAAGCTGTGAACGCTGTGACTTTGTGATAGCGGCTGTTATTGCACCCGACGGCGACGATATCGCAGTGCATCGAGTGAACAATGAGCCGCGAGCTTCGACACCGAAGGTTACTTTGTGACTAATGCTCGCTTAAATTCAACGAGCTCGAAATTAACAAAAAAAAGTACCAGTCAACTTCCGCGCGGTTACCGTCACGAAGGTCTCAGTACAACAGGCGTTTCAAGGTCCGCATACAATCATACATTCGTAAAGTCAATTATTCTGTATCGAAAACCCATCATCGCGTTGCATTGGTATAGAATTTATTAAAAGTAGCATTTAACATTATAATAATACGGCAACTAGAGAAGTTATCATTGCGCTAGTTATTGTAAGTAAGCCGTACACGTATTTCGCAAAATAGTTTTAAATCACAAACTTTTATCAAAATATTTCAGGGGACAAACGTTATGTAATACGTATGATATTATCAAAATAATAACTTCCAACGGCCCAGTCCTGACAATATTATTATGTACAATCGACCTTGAGTCTATGTATTGATGTGAATAAACACGGACGGACGCCGCCACGTGTCGTCATTGTATAAATTATTATGAAAACAAAATGATGCCACCCAGAGGTCCAAATAATAATGACGCGTAATTCGTAAACATATAACTCGATCTAGATAAGACTATTTAAAATATAGAAGAAAGATCCCAATACAAATATGTATATGAAAATTGGACATTTTTATTACATCATCCATGTAGACATTTCTTCAATTTGCTTTTACTTGGATTACAGTACAATCATCTAAGAATAAGAATTAAGAAGGTGTATTGTGCGATAAAATGTGAAAAGGTCAGAAAGCTGAATTGATCTCATTACAATTCAGTAATCAGCAGTCTCGTTTTTTTTCTATGGGAAGTTCACAATATCATCCGATCGTTGACTGAAATTCGTGACTACGTTTTCATGCAAATAGTTAATTTTATTGTTAATAAGCAAATGTAACCGAGGACAAATGAGTAAGTTTTTTTATATTGATATTTGAGACCTAATTCTTCCTAATAATGTAATTTTAATCAGTCACAAATTTTATGTTACATAAAAATGCGACTCTCAATAGCAACGACAAATTGCATGAACAAGTAAAGAATGTTTCTACTTTCTTTCACTTTCATCGCTGGTAAGTGGTAACGGTGACTACGTCGTGCTGCGTGAATAAATATTTAGCTCAAATTGGACCCGATTGTATCGATTTGCATCGACCTTGACTTTCGGAGCCAGCTTTGAGCTTGGTAATGAGTTAATGACTAAATATGATTAATGAACCTTAAATTATATTGCCGTTCAAATAGCGCGCACGTTAACATCAAGCAGTTTTAATTACTCTCAGCTTTTGCCCGACTGCCAGGAGGGTTACGTTTTTAACGCGTATCTACTATCTTGTATGTTTGTAATATTCTTTATTACCTCGTATCTTCAGAACCGCTTAGCGGATTTACACATTTGAGGTAGATAGATCGACAAACTAAAAAGTCGCCAATAAAATAAATTAATTCAAGAATCAAAAACCCGACTGCAAAACAATTTTAACTAAAATAAAAAAAAGCGGCCAAGTGCGAGTTGGACTCGCTCATGAAGGGTTCCGCAGCAGAAATAAGGTTTATTTTTATGAAATTAAAAGGTTTTTGATTTATTTTTATATTTCAGTCGATTTAATGAAATTTAGATTAAGGTTTACCATTTATGACGTATAAAAAAAACTACCGGCTAGATTCCGTTCAAACCAATTTTCGTTGGTAGTTTTTATAGTAATCTACATCATATTATATTTTTTTTAGAATTATCATGCCCCTAATTTAGAAATTAGAGGGGGGGGGGGGGACACACATTTTACCACTTTGGAAGAGTCTCTCTCGCAAACTATTCAGGTTAGAAAAATATGATATGAGAAACCTCAATATGATTTTTGGAGACTTATCCATAGATACCCCACACGTTAAACACAATTTTTTTTTGTTTCAGTTGCACCTATGGGGACCCCTAAAATTTTTAATAATTTTTCCATTTTTGCATCAAAATCTTAATGCGGTTCACAGACTACATCTACTTACCAAGTTTCAATAGTATAGCTCTAATAGTTTCGAAGAAAAGTGGCTGACGGACGGACGGACGGACGGACGGACGGACAGACGGACGGACAGACAGACAGACAGACAGACAGACAGACAGACAGACAGACAGACAGACAGACAGACAGACAGACAGACAGACAGACAGACATTACAGACAGACAGACATGACGAATCTATAAGGGTTCCTTTTTTGCCATTTTGGCTACGGAACCCTAAAAAGACCGAAACAAGACCTAATTCTGCCGGAGGCGTCTAATCCATGTTTTAATTGATACGACTCTTGCTTACGAGTTTCATGCCAAGATTAATAGAAGGCTACATAGAAAAATGTAGAAGAAGAAAGTGGATTATAAAATGCACTCGGAGGTATACTTATTTTATGATTTATCGAATGTTAAACTTGGTGCGACATACCTCCGACTGCATTTTGTAGTCCACTTTCTTCTTCTCTCTTTGTCTCATTTTTAGGGTTCCGTAATAAACAAGGAACCCTTATAGTTTCGGTCTGTCCGTCCGTCTGTCCGTCTGTCTGTCTGTCCGCGGTTTTGCTCAGAGACTATAGGACCTACAAAGCTGTAATTTGGCATGAATACACATATTAATAACGCCAACAAAATGGTACATAAAATATTTAAAATATATTTTTTTTATGGTACCTCCCCTACACATCAAGCGGGGTTGAAATTTTTTTTTCGCGCCCACCCCATCGTGTGGGGTGTCGTTGGATAGGTTTTTTAAAAATATTATGAGTATTCATAGATCATTTTTCGATTTAGGGATCCATTTGTGAAATATTAAGTTTTAAAGTGGAAAAAATCGTTAGAGTCCAGTGTCCCCCCCCTTCTACCAGCTAAACGGTTGCTTCTGGAAATGTGAAAAAATTCACGGGAGTAGGAAATATGCTGAATTTAAAAGGAAAACTATCACGGCTAAGAATACTTCATAAGTTATTGAGTAATAGTCGATCAACTAAAAAAAATGTATTCGGCGAAGTATAAAGGAACTTTTCGTTCAAATTCCTTTGAAAGTAACTGAGATAATGTTGTTAGTAGTGTAAAACATGTTATAAATGTACATTCATTGACCATACAAAAATTTTCAAAAACTAGCGGTACTACGGAACCCTATATTGCGCGTGGCCGGTTTTCTATGTAGCCTTCAATTCATCTTGGCATGAAACTCGTAAGCAAGAGTCGTATCAATTAAAACATGGATTAGACGCCTCCGGCAGAATTAGGTCTTGTTTCGGTCTTTTTTTAGTTAAAATTGTTTTGCAGTCGGGTTTTTTGATTCTTGAATTAATTTATTTTATTGTAAATTACGCACTGCTCTCAGAAAATGAGTATCATAGTAAGTGAGGTTTCTATTCGGAAGAAAATCCTGAACAAAAGTCGAATTCGATGAAGGAGATGGACATCCTAGAATTGACCCGAGGCACGCGGTCGGGAGGCGGGCGCGGTGAGTCAAGCGGGGGCGGTGCGCGTGTGCACTTGCCGCGAGATATAGGTAAACGGAACGCCGAGAAGCGCGCCACAGGGGCCTGCGACCTTGGCAATTCTCTGACGACTACAGGTGGTTTTTGTTTGCACTCAACTGTAGACGCGAGATCTCACGGCCCGCTCGCATTGGTCCGGATCAAGTCAGGGAGGAATCGATATGTAAACCAAGATCTTTTACGCTTGTACTAAAAGTAATTACAGAACCATTGTAGATAACAGGTGGAAGAGCGCCTGTGTCCACTTTACACAAGCTTCTTGGGCAACCTAACACTATTGCCTGGCATTTTGCGGGATTTACTAATAATCCAAAGTTATCGCACCAGTCTTTTATTGCTTTTAAAGCCTTGTTTAATTCTGCGATGGCTGCTGATAACTGACCTAATCCTGCCTGGATATAAAGTTGCAGGTCGTCCGCATACAGATGATACGCAATATGAAGTCTTTTAGTGAGGTTTATAAAAATACAGAAAAGTAGGGGAGATAAAATACCGCCTTGTGGTACGCCAGCATCGAGATTGCACCACTCGGACGATGAGCTCTCCGTACGTACCGACTGCTGACGACCACGAAGATAGGAGGAAATCCAAGTAAGTACTTCAGACGAAATCGGAAGTCGAGAAAGTGCAGCCAGTAGGATGTCATGATTGACATGAATAAATGCGTTAGAGAAGTCTACCAGCACTAGAATGGTAATCAAGGAGTTCTCAAAACCAGCTCTTATATCACCTGTTACTTTTAACAGAGCAGAGGTTGTGCTATGTCCAGGTCTGAATCCCGATTGAAGTGGGGAAAGCAAATTATTTCTGAACACAAACGCGGACAGCTGCTTATGGACACAAGCTTCGAGAACCTTTGATAGGAAGGGAAGAATGGAGATACGACGAAAATGTGAACGATCAGTTGGATTGGGGATTTTCGGAAGCGGACGTACAAATGCTTTTTGCCATAGAATTCTGAGGAAATAAGGGAGAAATTTATAATGTGGGAGATGGCTGGATAATGTGGGAGATGGATGGAGTTTAATTGTGGAAATTCAGGGAAGGTAATCATGTAATGTTTAAATTGTGAAGAAAGAGATATTAATAATAAGAAATAGTAATGAAAATTACAAGAAACATGCAAAACATACATTTAATTAATTAATAGGTAGGTACTACTACTACTATTTATTTTGTCATTTGAAACACAGAGTCACACAACTCACAAGTTGAGTTTACGTAGTGACTATAAAATTTACAAAGCGGTGGTTTCGGTTTGGGTTATTGCAGAAAAATTGGTTTTGTCTTAGTGACTACTTACCATAATTAGACCAGCATCTGCAGTCAAAATTGTACTACCAGCAGACTTACTGGCAGTACAATTTTGACTGCAGATGCTTGTTTAAGATTCTAGAATCTAGGGTGTGGATATAGTTAATATGATGGATATAGGTATGAATTGTATACATTATATATTTTGTAAATACATACGTATTACGTGTATAATATTGTTGTATGTAGTTTCCATTTAAATTTAAATCCAATTTCATAACTAAAAAGATCAACGGCAGTCGGGAATGCAAGTATCAAATAAATTACATTTTTACATTTTAGTATGTCGGAGCAAGAAACTCACAAGCCATCAACGTGGACTGTTTTGGTGATAAAGACGTCAAAACATTTTACATGCCGTGATGGAGGCGAAAATAAATCATTTAGAAAAGAATTATGTAATGGCGACAACGAAGACCTTGGCCATGACCAAGCAACGCTTCGCAAGCCGTGACGCGGGCGTCGCGTCGGGCCGCTCACGCCCGCGATTGGCTCACACATTATTTCCAGCAACTAGTAGGTAGACCGTTCGTAGGGTAGGGTACACTTTACCCCAACGAAACATTCACGTTGGAAAGTGGAAACCCATTAAATACATTACTGACAGTTGACATGTAGACATTTTTAATATCTACGAAATTTCGAATGGAAGGATTGCAAAATATTCATTTTGCAATCCTTCCATGTGCCCGATTCTGTTTGTCTGAAAAATAAATATGTTATTTAAGTATAATCAGAAAGAAACAAATAAAATCGAAATGGACTTTAAAAATTATTAATTAATTATAATTATTACATTTTATGGAGAATGCTCTTTGGTATTTTCTGGTTCATTTTTAATTTCAGGATATATTATACGGTAAGATAAACCGTTTCAAAAAAATCTTTTGTCTTTTATAATACAAGTTTGCGTAATTCAAGAAAATCAGTTTTTGATCTACTCATAGACTTATAATAATATACTGTCGTAGATCTACTAGTAGCGAAAAGTCTATGGTTGTATTTTACATTCAATGGTAGTTTTAAAAATAATTTTATTAAATTATAAATTATAATGCTTCAAATAAATTAATATTAGGCTTATTATTTTAATTCGACATTAATCGTTTAATGACTCAAAGGCCATGGCATATTGAATATTTAGCGACAGTTGATCTACAAGTTACAACTTTAAAATCTGGTTTCACTTTTTAAAAGAATTTGTAGGTTTTTGCCTGCGGCCTTGCAAGTTTTACATTATTATTTCTTAGTTATTACTGTACCCATTTTATTACCCTACATTTGTAGTATTTGCATGTTCAATAGAATAATATGAGCGATTACAGCCGAAATGAATAATTAAGATAAATAGGTACGGGAAAAAACTCAAAAGTTCATGACTCTACTAGGTATTTATGTTATGATTTTTGAAGAAAGATTGTTATCTAGATTTCAGTTAGATGCCCAACCGGAGAACTATTCATGTGAGATAAACGTGTTATTATGTCTATAATTATTGGTGTCAATACACCTTGCAACCTTGCGATGCTCTTTACAGCTCATGTCAGATAAAAACCTAGGGCATAAAAACATCACAAATAAATATCGTTTCGCAGTAAAATTATTTCCAAACTCCAAAGACATTTTAAATATTCTATTCCTACTTCTCTACTTTTTAGGGTTCCGTACCCAAAGGGTAAAAACGGGACCCTGTTACTAAGACTTCGTTGTCTGTCCGTCTGTCTGTCTATACTCTACTATCTGTCGCTATACTATACTTTTGAAAGAATCATGGCCAAATTTGTATAGGAGCTGGACTCGACTTTTATTTTTGATGTCCCAAAATAAACTATAGTTAGATTGGATTGTTCTTATGCTCTAAACATAATTCCGTTTGAGAATTATGTCTAAATAGCCACGATTTTTTATAAAAATTATTAACGTTTACAATTATTTTGAGGTTAGACTTAAGAACTACCTTTTTTCCGACGGTGTAGCCTACAAGTGTATATTCGGCGATCTCGTCTCTAATTATTTCAATTTTTCCTAGAGTATTACCCAAAAAATAGAACGAATGCGAATGATCGCCGGCTGTCAGAACATATGAAAGACAACAACGAAACTGTTCTTTTTTTTGTGGCTATTTATAGACACATTTCTAATGTTTTTCGATGCCTTAAAATATTAGGGAATTTTTGCTGCCAATGGCATATAGGGACGCCACCACCTACCTGGTACGATTTGGCCATTGTTCTTTTTAACCCCCGACCAAAAAGAGGGGTGTTATAAGTTTGACGTGTCTGTCTGTCTGTCTGTCTGTCTGTCTGTCTGTCTGTCTGTCTGTCTGTCTGTCTGTGGCATCGTAGCATCCAAACGGGTGGACCGATTTTGATCTAGTTTTTTTTGTTTGAAAGCTGACATGACGGTGAGTGTTCTTAGCTATAGTTCATCATCATCAGCCTGCTCATTGCTGAAATATCACGGTATATCTGGTTCGTGATAGGACGATTAGCAACTTGCAGTCGTTTGATGGGTTTTATATTTTGCATCCTGGTTCGAGACACTTATGAATATATACACATTATTGGAAAGTTGACCTGGTGGTGCAGCATCACCTGGTAATCAATAGGATACCCAACTCCTCACCAACTTAGAGCAGAGTTTTCGTGTTTGGGCTCATTTTAATTGCGACAACCAGTAAGACGTAGATAAACAGTAGGTAAATATTTGCATGCTGCTGCTGCAGCATCACCTGGATTCTATAGGAGCCAAGCTCCGTATGAACCTAAAGTGGAGGTTTCATGTTTGGGCTCATATTGATGGCCTCATCCAAGAGGACATATTTTATAGATGGTATTCATTGGGATATGATCCAGTTGATAGGAATTATTCTGCACAAGTTTAAAAAGCATAAAATAAAATTAAATTAAGAAATTTAAAAAAACCCCCGCCAAAAAACTTTAAAAAGTAATGAAATAACATTTCCTGACTTTAAGTTTAAATCATTCCTAAGAGTAAAGTAATATTTTAGTCCATAATTGTTGTCAAGGTGTGTCGGGGGACCGCTAATGTAGATGTTTGATTTCACATAACAATATAAATTAAGGGTCTGTTCACAGCGACCCGAATCGAGAGAATCAGCGACTATTATGGCGATACAAAATGCAAAAGTCGCTGTTGTGGTAGTTTACTTAGCGGTCCCCCGACACACCTTGACAACAATTATGGACTAAAATATTACTTTACTCTTAGGAATGATTTAAACTTAAAGTCAGGAAATGTTATTTCATTACTTTTTAAAGTTTTTTGGCGGGGGTTTTTTTAAATTTCTTAATTTAATTTTATTACAGGTTGTGTATTATACATACAATATCTGTTGCCTCTATAACAAATACTAAAAATAAGTCCAAGTGCGAGTTGGACTCGCGCACGAAGGGTTCCGTAAATTCTGTTTTTTTTATGGGATCCCCCCTTAATTTTTTATTTTATTTTCATATTATTATAAAATATTAATGTACAAGTATGTATAACTAAGGATTTTGTGGAAAATTCAAGTACCTACCTGTTGCCATTATTGATATAGAGCAAAAAAGGCTAAAAAAATCACGTTTGTTGTATGGGAGCCCCTCTTAAATATTTATTTTATTTTTAGTATTTGTTGTTATAGCGGCAACAGATATACACAATCTGTGAAAATTTCAACTCTCTAGCTATTAGTTATTACCGTTCTTGAGTTACAGCCTGGAGACAGACAGACGGAGAGACATCGAAGTCTTAGTAATAGGGTCCCGTTTTTACCCTTTGGGTACGGAACCCTAACAAAATAATATTAATATTTAAGGGGGGCTGCCATACAATAAACGTGATTTTTTCGGCCTTTTTTGCTCGATATCAATAACATGGCAACAGCTGGTAGGCAGTAGGCACTTGAAATTTTCACAAAGGCCGTAAAATATATATTATATTGTGTACTTTAATAAGTAATAATAATATTTAAATAAAATAAAAATTTAAGGCAGGATTTCATACAAAAAACACAATTTTTGGCCAATTTTTGCTCTATAATTACGGTACGGTACCCTTCGGGCGCGAGTCCGACTAGCACTTGGCCGATTATTATTTTTGGCTGCATCTTAAGCAGCATGGGTAGGTACTATCTACTCAAAACTCCACCTATCTATCGTTAATATCCTTAGATTTCGTAAGACATACCTACTGTTTACTTTTGAAATAATATTGAATATTATAGCATAATATCCACGACATGGAAACTCATTCTTCAAAAAATAAAATTACGTTTACCATTATATTTAAATAAGTTGAGGTTTGAGGGTCAACTAGAAACTAAGTTGATTCGCAAAAAATCACTTTTTATATTTGCAGGAATGCGTATCAGATCACATCCAAAAGCCACAGACGAACAATCAACACCCCAATACTATTGCGCATAGGAACCGGTACGATTAGTAGTGCAAAAAATCGAAATAACTCTGATTATTGGATTCCGGTTTCAGATCATGCATCGATTTTTAAATGCGTCGCGATCGACGGCGGGCACGCGACGGACGCGGGCGACGTCGCTGCTGAGACTGCCGCGCTGCCTCCCCGCCGTACCCCGCTCCACCGTTTGTTTTGCTGTATTTTCGTTGTTAATCATTCTCCTTGACCTTGTGCGACGACTAGTGGTCCACTGCACACGACTGCGCACCCCTCACCCTGCGATCCGCCCGCGCCGCCTGGCGCGACACCATGTGAGATTCCCATTAACTGGGGAGATTTCACCGGATCGTTGCAGGCTTTTGGATTCTTTCGTACTTTCTTTTCTTCGACGACGCATTTCCTTTGATACGATTTTTTTATAGTTAGTAAACTTATTTTTGGATTGAAATCAGCATGTCGAGTGTCGACCCACAGCACAGATATAATAGTACTCCGTACCCACAGTCAAGACAGCAGTTTACTAAAAATTATTATACATAATATTATATTATGTATAGCTTATAATGCAGAACTACTTTTTATATCATAAAATGCCCACAGTCAAGACAGCAGTTTACTAAAAATTATTATACATATTATATTATTATGTATAGCTTATAATGCAGAACTACTTTTTATATCATAAAACTTTTTATACTTTACTAGATGTTCCGCACGGCTTCGCCCGCGTAATTTAGGAATTTCACAGAAACCGTAAATTTTCCGCAAAAAATAGCCTATTATGTTCCTTCCCGTCACACGTGGTCTATTCTTCATGTGTGCCAAAAAACATAAAAATTGCTCCAGTAGTTCCAAAGATAATGAGCAATTTTATACAATTTTACACATTTTTCTCTATCTCTTCGCTACAATTGATCTTAGCTTATTGATATATTATTATATTGCCTATAAATTATAATAGCCTTTCTCGATAAATGGGCTATCTAACATTGAAAGAATTTTTCTAATCGTACCTACCAGTAGTTACATAGATTAGCGCGTTTGCGTTCTAACAAACAAACATACTCTTCAGCTTTATAATACCTATTAGTATAGACTATAGAGATAGTATAAAAATAAAGTAGACTATTTTTTAACTTTTAGTTTTAGCCAAGACCATAATATTATTATTTAACTTAAGAAAGGATCCAGGACAGATACAGGAAGCGAAATTTTAAGGGTTTCTTATAATTTATATAGAAAAGAGGGTAAATATTATTTACAGTTGGAATAGGGATGATGATAACCAGGCTCTTTCTGCGAAATTGTTATGTCGCAGAAAGAGGCCGCGGAGCGGGACAGAGAGGACGATCCCACCTCTCTGCCGCTCCGCCGGCGTAGGACGGGAGTGCGGAGGCGACGCTATGCGAACCTCCTAACTCTCGTCTAATAGGGCTCCGGGAGAGGATGGGAACCTCCCTGGCTAGCCAGTCCCGGCGCCGAGGGGAACGCTTCAGTTTGCCTAAGCGTTCCCTTACTTTGGTGGAAGCCCGGTCCCTTTTGAGGTAGACCGGCCAGTCGTGGAGGGAGTCCCGTGTTTGTTAGATCCGGGATATCTCTCCTTTATACGGCTGAAGGCGAACCGCAGGTGGCTTTAGTGAGTAGGAGTCTCACATACCCCCGGGGTACCGAGCACATACCCAACCCGGGGGACCCATGATGGGTTTCCCCTGCGCATCAAAAAAAAAGGGATGATGATAACAAGGTCAAAGTTAGCAGAGCAAGGTTAAAATTAGCAGATTTTTTAAAATAAAATAAGGATATAATGTGCCCGAAAATTCTGCCCAGCAGAAATTCTGTTGGACTGCCACACGAGCGTAGTTTTGTGAGTTGTGAGTCGGGGAACTTCAGTGGCAGTGGGCTGCCAGATGAGTATTGAGTGCATTTTATTCAGTTGCTGTCCAACATTTATACTTGGTGTGGTGAGTACTCAAAATGACCCATCTCAAAAGGTGGGTCGAAGTAGACGTTTTTAAATATTATGCAAAATATTTAAAGTGGTTCATTTCAATTTGAAAAATTATAACAAAATATGATTATCTATTAATAAAAATGGCAATGAAATGATAATAAAAATGATAATAATAGTAATAAAAACGAAATAAATATACACATTTAACTGAATGCAGCAAAACTTTCGCCGGCAGAAATTCTGCGGCTCACAACAGCTCACAAAATATTACGCTCGTTTGGCTTCACCCTTAATGTCAATCGTAATATTAGCTCACCTTGTATCATAGTTTTCATTGTAATAACCGCACATTACTGTTTGTCCAAAAATATTTAAAAGTAATGACATGAATTTAATTCCTAAAAGAATTTTAAAATGGTATATAATTATATAATGCCATCTACATGTGAACTAAGTTCCGTGAAAGCGCCATCTAGTATCAAGTTATTAAACTTAACTCTTACTGCCACAATCAGAGACATAATCGTGATTAAACTTTAATTTAATAAAGAGTTTGACAGATAATGTATGGGGGCATAAGTCAAAATCTTCATTTGATTACCTCAGACCAATTGATTACAGTTAAGTAATTATTATTTGTCTCTGAGTGTGGCAGTTTTAAACACTTTTCATTTCATCTCACACACAAATTAAATACTGATTCGTTTGATAGGACAGCATAGGATAGGATAGTAATAATATTTAATATAAAAAATATTATGTAAACAGGATAGTGTCTCTCTGTTACTTAAAATCTGTTATCACATCTCAGGATTCAGAGGATGAATGATTCTTTCTAAAACCTGGATTGAAATACCTTGAGTCTCGGCCCTCGGGACAGCCGACAGGCCATAAAACATAGTTACTGGGTGAAAAACTAATTTCTGTATAACAAAGTTGCAAGCAACATAATATTATAATTTATAATAGATTAGATATTATGTGGTATGGTACAACTCAAACAACAAAATGGTTTGTTGTTTGAGTTGGATCAAGCTTTATATTATTATGTCTTAGATTTAAGACTGATACTGGGAACTTCATCAATATAGTCTGGTTTTTGTTTTTGATATTATTTAGGTTTTTTAATAACAATATATACTACAATAAGTCTTTTTTTTACATGCGAATATTTAAAAATTTCAATTAAGAAATTAAAAAAACCCCCGCCAAAAAACTTTAAAAAGTAATGAAATAACATTTCCTGACTTTAAGTTTAAATCATTCCTAAGAGTAAAGTAATATTTTAGTCCATAATTGTTGTCACGGTGTGTCGGAGGACCGCCAAGTATGTTCTACCACAACAGCGACTTTTGCATTTTGTATCGTAATAATAGTCGCTGATTCTCTCGATTCGGGTCGCTGTGACCTGACCCTTAAACTTTAATATTGTTATGTGAAATCAAACATCTACATTAGCGGTCCCCCGACACACCTTGACAACAATTCTTCTTCTTCTTCTTTGATTTGACAACAATTGAAGACGTGAGTGGAAGAATCGAACAAGTAACATTTCGTAACATACGGACAATAACTCATTTTTTCCCTAATTATTTCAATAAAACTTGTAACTTATCTACTTCATAACCTAGCTAATATATCTGGCTACACATACAATCCATAGTTTTTTCTATTTCAAAAACTTTTCCGGCCCTAAAGCCTCCATTTAAGCAAAAAAACGGGAAGTTTTTTCATGTTACTTACCTTATTCTTCCACTCACGTCTTGAATTATGGACTAAAATATTACTTTACTCTTAGGAATGTTTTAAACTTATACGGTCGTATGAATAAAAACTTAGCGAAGGTTTACAACAGCTTTATAAGCCTGTTGTAAAATTTAATATGAATAAACGTTCTCTAACAGTGCTCTAACACCTTTTTAAGGTGACAGCTGTCAAAAATTAGCGCATGTTTGATAAGCCTGATAAAAACCTATTTTAAGCATAATCGTTATGAATAAACGTTTGCTAACAGTTGTTTAGGCTCGAAACGTCAAATAGGAGTTCGCTAACTTTAGTGACGCCTCGGACCTACTTTAAGACCATTTTAAGAGATTGAAATGGACGAAATATCGAATATTATCGCGATTTCTGACATTATTGCAATTTTCGAAGGAATTTCTAGCCGCCCTCGTCGACAAAAGTATACATATAATAAGATAATAATAAATCCATTTGACGACTTAAAAATATTTTTATTAGTACCTGCATGTTAGGGGCAGAGGGCGCTGCGCGTTGATAGTATTCCTGTTCTCCAATAGATGGTGTTTTTTAAATATTTTTTTTGAGTAGATTTTTTTAACTCATGAAATAACTCTATTCCTTTCGGGTGTCCTTTGACACCTCTCAAGTTTTTTTTTCTACAAAATACTCATTGAATTTCATTGAATTTGACACAATATTGATGATTGAACACAATAAATTGGCACACTACCAACATTACCAAAAAAAGAATACTATAAAACGTCATCTAACAGTATTCAAGCTAGCGAAGGCTTAGCAAGCGTTTATTCATATGGAGTGTTATAAGACGGTTTTTAACTTTAGCGAACATTTTAGCTAGAAAACTGTTAAAACCTTCACTAAGATTTTTTTATTCATACCACCGTAAGTCAGGAAATGTTATTTCATAACTTTTTAAAGTTTTTTGGCGGGGGTTTTTTTTTAATTTCTTAATTTAATTTTATTTTATGCTTTTTAAACTTGTGCAGAATAATTCCTATCAACTGGATCATATCCCAATGAATACCATCTATAAAATATGTCCTCTTGGATGAGGCCGTCAATATGAGCCCAAACATGAAACCTCCACTTTGGGTTCATACGGAGCTCGGCTCCAATCCAGATGATGCTGCAGCAGCAGCATGCAAATATTTACTGCTTATCTACGTCTTACTGGTTGTCGCAATTAAAATGAGCCCAAACACGAAACCTCTGCTCTAAGTTGGTGAGGAGTTGGGTATTGATGAACATTATTATACCTTGTATTAAAATACGAACAACACTAACATAGGATAAGTTATTGATTGTTACTAACACATTTACTAATATTTTTATGGGCCCTATAGCCTGAAATAAATGTAGACACCCATTAAGGAAGGAATTTTGGAAATTTTAACCCGAAGGGGGTGAAATAGGGGTTGAAAGTTTGTATGAAAGTCCGTCATTTCTTAATTTAGAAACATGAAACTTTATTATTGGGTTACTAATTAAAATTAAATGGATGTATATTTAAGCGTTTCTGGAAATTCTACCCCCACGGGGGTGAAATTGGGGTTGACAGTTTGTATGAAATGAATTAAACTTTGTCAATTTTCAAACTGATCGGTCTGAGACTTTGCATGCATTTAAAGCTACTATGACGTAGGCATCTCCTAAAAAAGGATTTTAAAAATTCCACCCCTAAGGGGGTAAAATAGGGGATGAAATTTTGCATGAAACTTTTATCAAATTTAAACTGATCGGGCTGAGACTGTGTATGCATCAAGATACTATGATGTAGGCATCCCCTCAGAAAGGAATTTAATAAATTCCATCCCTAAGGGGATGAAATAGGGGATGAAAGTTTTTAGAAATTTTCTTAGACTTATTAAAGATTATAATGAAATTATTAAAGATTATAACCTAAACTAAACATACAATTTTCGAGTGTCATTTGATTAATATGTGCCTACTTGGCTGCGGGTCCCGTTTTTACCCTTTGAGTAAGGGACCTTAAAAGGAGAAAATTATCCATCTCCGTTATTATATTTGTGCATATTTCGGCCATTTTTCGTGCATATTTGCATGCATATTTTGGCACTTTGATCGTGCATCATATAATCCGATGTCTAGTCACGTCTATTTAACTTTAAGATTTTATATTTCATTTAAAGATTTTGACTGAAAATGTAGTCAGTGTGTCAAAAAGATTATTGAATAAAGTTAAATAAATAATCCTCAAATATCTTGAAGTGTGACCATAACAATGCTGGAAAGGCAAAATGTATTAACTGCCATGTGTAATCATGGCGGTTAATACATTTTGCCTTTACAGCGTCAACAAAATACTTTAAAAGTTTAAATTGTGGAATATTGAGAAGGTGGTAATAAGTCAAATGCTGAGGTTAGAACCAATGTAACAAGAATAACTGGAAAAGTCATGCACCAAAGAAACCTAAAATATAAATATTACCTGAAACATGTTAATCTACACTACTATTATAAAGAGGAAAGATTTGTTTGTTTGTTTGTTTGTTTGTTTGTTTGTTTGAGTCGAATAGGCTCCGAAACTACTGGACCGATTTGAAAAATTCTTTTGCTATTGGAATCTTACATTATTTCTGCTGAACATAGGCTACATTTTATTTTGGAAAAAATTAGGGTTCCGTAAGATATTTGAGTTTTTCGGACGCAAGGTGTAAAAAATCAGCTAGAAAAGTTACTTATTTTGCGTACGCTGCCTAAACTATAAAAGATAGAACCATAAAATGTTCTAAGTAATTGTAGATCTTATAAATATCTACAAAAAAGTCCGCGACACACTATACCTATCTATGTCGAGTGAGGCACAATAACCATTTATTTATTTAAAAATCCTGAATTTTTTTTGGACTACATTAAAACGGATATATTTTACTCACGCTATTAATCCTTATCAAAATAAATTATTTAATCACTAAGTACAGTTTATGTAGATAATATTTGGTCTTTGAATGATTAAAATTGGACGTTTGGTTTTGAAATTATGGCGAAATTAAAAAATTACGATAGTGGGCGTCACCAAAGCGCGTGCGGAGGAAGACAATATTCTGTTGTAGAAATGAAAATTCTGTACATAAAAGATATGAAATGACACCCGAAATGACACCTTTGTCACTACATCACTATAGAATACAAAAATGTGGTTAGTTTTTTGTCTGTCTGTCTGTCTGTCACTCTTTCTGTCTGTCTGTATGTTTGTTCCAGCATCACACGAAAAATACTGATCCGATTTGAATGTGGTTTTCGCAGATATATTTATCTTCTTCCAACTTAACATCTGGTGTATAAAAATCCTCCCCCCCCTCCCCTCTCAACCCTCTCTGGGGACCAAAGAGGGGTCAGATTTTGTATACAACTTTTTTCTTTAGTGGACTTACTTCATATTAGGTATTAACTGTGTTTTTCAACTTAACATCTGGTGTATGACCTTCCCCCCCCACACCCTCTTAGGGGACAAAAGAGGGGGTAAAACATGTATTAACTGATGATGTAGAAAATATACTTTAAATGGCAAAACAACGTTTGCCGGGACAGCTAGTTAATGATAATTTCGTTGTAATGTGTAATAAAAAAAGTTTAGTTTGTTCTTATTATTCTTTTCAACTTTTGATTTGAAAATAATACCTACTTTTAAGTGAAGTGAAGACTCATAAAATTAAAAATAACACTTACTTGGCCTTTCTTGTAATGTGTATCAAATGCAGCCAAATTAAAAAGAGCTATGTTGTTTGCATCAAAAAAACTAAGTATATTAAGTAAAAGCTGAAATATTATAGATAGAGGAAAGCAACATGGATATAGTTTAGCACAGTATTAGATAAGCCATTGCAACTATGACTACCTTATGAATTTGTATGCATAATAATAATTATTGTACTTGCCTGTATCTCTTGAGGGCTCCATCTTATGCTATAATTTATTTACAGTCCACAATACCACTTTCATATATTGAATTAGACAACGATGAACCTGTCAGTAACAAGGTCGTTGAACTAAATATACCTACGAGAAGAAACTTATTCCACACTGACAGAAAACCAACACACAGCACAGTTATATTCCTATGTAACTTTATCATAAAGGAGTAATTACAATCACACCAATTTTAGTTTAGTTAAAAACTTTTGTCTAATGCATGTGCAAATAATAAAAATAACTTCCATTTCCCGCACTGAAATGACAAAACCAAAATCATAAATTTATTCGTTTCGTAGAGCGTCACGTCATCCAAATGCCAATTTTAGAAATTGTTGGGTTTGTTCCGAAACTCGCAGCAGTATACTGCCCTGCACAAATTGACGTTTAAATAGCTAATCAAATCTCGTAAAATCAAACGAGTAAGTACTGGATGGTACTGGTATGTACAATATATGCTTTGGAAGTTGGAACCTACGTTTGGAACATACCTATTACCTAGCAATTAGGTATAGCACAGATTATACGTGTGTGCTTAAGGGCTCCATTCCACCGCGGCGCGCGGAGAGACTACGCACGTGCGTCAAGCTTCACTTGTAAGAAAATATAATATTAGTGCAGCACGAGTCGGCGCATGAGTACCGAAAACTATTCCACCTCAATTTTTTTATGCGATCCTCTTCAAATTGCCCTCCTGATGATATAAATGCATGTTGCCAAATGCCAAGGCGCAATCCGGTGCCATATTGTTTAAAACAAAATTGTTTAAACAATTGCAAGGAATTGTTATTTTTCAACCGGACAATTTTTTTTATATTTTTTATTGAAATACCAATAAAAAAGGTCCTATGACTT
Organism: Plebejus argus; assembly: GCA_905404155.3. Lineage (NCBI taxonomy): Eukaryota > Metazoa > Arthropoda > Insecta > Lepidoptera > Lycaenidae > Plebejus > Plebejus argus. The sequence continues at coordinate 19,603,252 of FR989927.1, forward strand.
TTAACGATAAAGTTAACATTTATAAAGGTTCGAAAAATCTCAAATTTGGGTACTTTCGACCCACGAAAAATATTAAAAATAATAATAATGTTATATTTAAATTCTCTAAACAATAGTTAATATTATTGTTAGTAGAGATAAAAAAAATTGTTGATATCTTTTTTTTATCTTAGCAAAAGTAGACAAAAATTGTGGTTTTTGTATGGGGCCCCCCCCTTAAACATTTACTTTATTTTAATTTTATTAATAATTATTAAAGTACAAATATAATTAAGGCTTTTGTGAAAATTTCAAGTACCTAGCTGTTACTATTATTGATTACGAGCAAAAAAGGCCAAAAAGGTTTCTTGTAGGGAGCCCCCCTTAATTATTAACTTTATTTTATTTTTAGAATTTGTTCTTATAGCGGCAACAGATAAACACAATCTGTGAAAATTTCAGAAGTTTTTATTTGTCTAGTTTGCCACTGTAGTCACTCAGGCTTAGCAAATTACAATATTTTTAACCGACTTCAAAAAAGGAGGTTATCAACTCGACGCGCAGTATGTAATTTAACGCCTCCGTGGTCTAGTGGTACAGAGCGCGGCTCTTGACTCGGAGGTCGTGGACGTTCGATTCCCGCGTTGGAAACATATTAAAACATGTTTCCAAGTTTGGTTAGGACAATGCAGGCTGATCACCTGATTGTCTGACAAGTAAGATGATCCATGCGTCGGATGGGCATTGGGCATGTAAAAAGTCGGTCCTGCGCCTGATCTCTCGCCGGTCGTGTCGGTCTGCCGTCCCACTGGGTTATGAGAGTAAAGGAATAGAGAGTGCTCTTGTGTACTGCGCACACACTTGGGCACTATAAAAATACTCCTGCGTAGCTGGCCTGGTTTCAATGAAACCGGCCACCGTCACCAAAACCGGTGTGGGAGCTATTATTATTATATAATATTTGCAGAACTGCTCAGTTTTCTGCCAGAAAAATACTTTAACTGATTCAGTGCGGATGACACGGCAGCCGTGTCATATATATTTTTAACGTGTGGCGTATGACACGTGAGCCGTGTCATTTAAAAAAAAAAACTGTTTCTCCCTCAAATTACACTTTATTCGACAAGGCTTTATATGAATGTGTCAGTGATGTCAATTATTGGCGCTGCTGGTAAAGGAGAACTGTCAAGCACATGTCAAAAATGACGTTTTTGTATGATAAAAGTGTTTAGTTCCTTTTCTCGCCACGTTCATAAAGAGCCTTGTCGGACTATACCACAGCTGTCCACTAGCGGCACGCAGGCCGCAGCACTTCCAGCTAGCTTTTTTTTCTATTTTTCCGACAACGGTATTTTAGTGGGAATCATAGAACACATTTACTCCTAGGTGGGAATGCCTAAACGACCACTAGCGGCACGCTAGACATCCTTTTTGATTTATTTCAATGTCATTGTCAAAATTGCATGGTAAGGTACCCTTGAATGCTTGATACCTATAAAAATGATAGCATTCTTGCGATTCACGGTGAATCATTTTCTAACTTCATGACGCGAGGTGGTTTTCAACAATAATTATAGTCTTGCGGTAAAAAAGTACTAGTAACGGTTTTTTTGTTGAAACTTGGTTGGAACAAAGTGGCGTCATCATAAGTGGAGGAAATGGAAAACATTAAAGACTTTCAATACCCACATACTTTTGTGTTGTTAGGTGCGTCTGGTGATCTGGCCAAGAAAAAGATTTACCCAACTATTTGGTTCTTATATCGTGATAACCTTTTGCCGAAGAACACGAAATTTTTTGGTTACGCTCGCACAAAGCAAACCATCACTGAAGTAAGAGATAAATGTAAAAAGTACATGAAAGTTCGAGCCGGCGAGGAAGAACTCTACGAACAATTTTGGGCCACTAATGATTATGTAGCTGGATCGTACGATAAAAGGATCGACTATGAATTGTTGGACCAAGCAATCACAAAACACGAGAGAGGCCCAGTTGCTAATAGAATATTTTACTTGGCAGTACCTCCAACAGTCTTTGAGGATGTTACAGTAAATATAAGAAATGCATGTGTCGCCCTCAAAGGATATACAAGAGTGATAATAGAAAAACCATTTGGCCGTGATGATGAATCTTCTGATAAGTTAAGCTCACATCTTGCTAGACTCTTTAAAGAGGAACAAATATATCGTATTGATCATTACCTTGGTAAAGAAATGGTTCAAAATCTGATGACAATTCGATTTGCCAATCAAATCTTCAGTCCATCCTGGAATCGGGAAAATATTGCTTCTGTATTAATATCCTTCAAAGAACCTTTTGGTACAGAAGGTAGAGGAGGATATTTCGATGACTTTGGAATCATCAGAGATGTAATGCAAAACCATCTGTTGCAAATCCTGTCCCTCGTTGCGATGGAAAAACCGGTCACGCTTAACCCGAATGACATAAGAGATGAAAAGGTGAAGGTACTGAGGCATATTAAGCCAATCAATATTAACAACATTTTAGTAGGTCAGTATATTGGAAATCCTAATGGCCAAGGTGACGAAAAGTTGGGTTACCTGGATGATCAAACTGTACCAAAAAATTCTGTAACACCTACATATGCACTAGCTGCTATGTATATTAACAATTCAAGATGGGAGGGTGTACCTTTTATTCTTAGATGTGGAAAAGCTCTCAACGAAAGGAAGGCAGAAGTAAGGATACAATACAAAGATGTGCCAGGAGATATTTTTGAAGGACATACAAAAAGAAATGAGCTGGTGATAAGAGTACAGCCAGGAGAAGCATTATACTTAAAAATGATGAGCAAGTCCCCAGGAATGAAGTTTGACCTGATGGAAACTGAGCTGGACTTGACATACAGCATGAGATACAGAGAGAGTAATGTCCCAGATGCATATGAGAGGTTAATTTTGGACGTGTTTACAGGGACGCAGATGCATTTTGTGAGAAATGATGAGTTGAAAGAGGCTTGGAGAATATTTACTCCGGTATTAAAGCAGTTGGAGGAAGAAAAGGTCAAACCTGTGCCATATGTTTATGGATCTCGAGGGCCCCCAGAAGCTGATCATAAATTAGCTAAATATGATTTCAAATATTCCGGTTCCTACAAGTGGCAAAAACCCACTATGGACTAATATTTTAAGTGCACTTTGGTGGTGGTAATATGGCTCATTTATATTTATTTTCTGCATAATATTAATTGTAAGGCTTTGTCTTAATAATCAGAATGGAAACATTCCATTATAAAGTAACAAAAACGCTGCTTTATAAATTATATGTAAGGTCATTTTAAGGACAAATTATTACTTGACACATTTTACAAAGTAAAGCATTCCAATGCATTTGAGTTTGTACTGAGGAGTTTGTTATTCTCAATTATTGTTAAATTACTAGTTTTTATGTTTTTTATGTCAAAATATTTAATTTTTCCAGAATTTAGAACTTATTTTATTAGAAACTCTGTAATCATGCAAAGGTCAAACAAATGACCTTGTAGTGCAGATTGATAGATTAACTATGACTAATAATAATATCAAACACAATAATAATATCATTTTGTACTTTCAAAACATCTATCAGTAATTTATGTCTAACTGCCAAGAGCATTTTATGAGTGTGTTGTTATATTAATTATTATGTATACCTTATGTATACTTATCACTTCTCTTTACAAAAACCACTTGTTAGAAGTATGAGACAGCAAATATTACTTTGCCTAATCAAACTATGTTTAAGCAGGATGGTTCTAAATCTGTTATCACTTATCACAATAAATTACCATGTTGATACCTATTTTTATAATAAGAATATTATGTATTCTCCTGTTTGTTTGATTGTTGTTATTTATTATGAAACATATTTTATACATTTCTAAATTATATTTTTAAGAATATTTGTGTTTTGTTTTCTATGTGATTTACATATTATTATTATTGTGTATCCCACAACCTGAACATGTTTGTGGTACAGTTTACGGAAAAACTATCACTCCTGTCTGATGTCTCCTATTGATTTGTGCTTTAACATAGTAATTTTTATTTACATGTAGATGTGTTATTGACAGTCAGTCATGCTCATGGATCATGGTTTGTATCGTTGATTGTTACGATTTATGATGAGATATGAGTAAAGTAAACCATTTTATGGCAAGTAGGTATGGACATTCGTTCAGTGACCGAGCACTTCTTTTGTATTCAAATTATGCTAAGGAGTTAAGGAGTTAAGAAACCTTAATATGATTTTTGGAGACTTATCCATAGATACCCCACACGCATAGGTTGAATGAAAAAAATTTTTGTTTCAGTTGTACCTATTAGGACCGCTAAAATTTTTAATAATTTCTCCATTTTTGTATCAAAATCTTAATGCGGTTCACAGACTACATCTACTTACCAAGTTTCAATAGTATAGCTCTAATAGTTTCGGAGAAAAGTGGCCGTGACATACGGACGGACAGACAGACATGACGAACCTATAAGGGTTCCGTTTTTTGCCATTTTGGCTACAGAACCCTAAAAAGGAGGTACCTACTTATACTTATTTTATATTATAAAGACATTGCATAAGAGGGGGGGGGGAACATTAGGGACCCCCCCCCTCTTATGCAATGTCTTTTTGTCTTTTGTCTGTCTGTCCGTCCGTATGTCACTTGTCTGACGTAAAAATGACGTTTGAAAGCCGCCATATTGGCGCTGATAGCAGTAGTGAGAGTATTTGGAACTAATACATGATGACAACTGTTGTTATTGGTTGTGGTTACGTCAAATATAGTTCTCTACCCGAATAATGGGGGCGCTGATTCCGCTTCAAATAGGCACAAAAAGTAGGTCTGTATCAGCAATCCAGCGTACTTGTATACATGTATATTATAAGTCTATGCTTGTATAATAGAGATCAGTGGCTGACCCAGAGAACATTCATGTGGCAAGCGCAAAAAATAAATATATTAACATTTTATTTTATTTGATTGGCAGCATTCGATAGTCTGTCAAGTGTCAAGTGTCAGCTGAGTTTACGTCGAGCAAAATATTAAATATGGTGGTGTTATGATTGAAAAATACTTGTATAGAATTATTGAATTTGTGATCCCTTCCACGCACTTATAAGTTACACTTTAAGTTTGTAACAAAATGAGACCTAATTTATGTTGATTTTATGGCAAGGACTAACGTTGCATTCATTGTTATTTAGTAATAATTAGATAATGGTGTTTTGGGTAAGTATCTTTGTTTGGAATTTGCACGCAAAAAACATCTCGTTTTAAATTCGTCGTCATTTTTTATGTTAAAATGTTTTTTATTTATTTCTGTAATACTATTTGAACTTTTCGTTAAGCGCATACAGTAACGTATAATCGATTTCATTTTAGGTACTTACAGGCGTTTGTGACGTTCGTGTTTATTTTGAGCAATTATTTTGCGTCCTGTTATCACAGCACAGTACGAGCATGAGCATATAAATTTTATGTGACGTTTGTTTAGCAAGCCTTTAAATGTTATTAAATTGATCATTCAAATGCGTTATGTAATTTAAACTAGCAGTTCTTTTAGTAATGATGTTAGTCTGCTGAATGTCAACTACATCTGGTATCTTGTTTTCAGCACTGATGGATATTCGCAACGAAATTAAAAAAAAATTGTAACAAAGAAAATCAATTGTGGGGTGTTACTTGAACAAACACCAATATGTTGTATGTTTTTCATGTTGATTCTGGTCAAATGACCACATATGACATGAACTTAACACTGCAAACGTAAGTGCCACAACTTAATATTATATTTTTTAATGTTTCGTTTCCACCAAATGAATATCTTTTTATTTTAGTGTTGCAACTTTGAAACTTGCAATAGAGAGAAAAACCAAAATTCCTGCTAACTCTCTAGTGTTGCTAGTGAGTGGCGGAGATGTGCTTCACCCGGATAACATGGTATCATCATACAGTGCTGGGACAGACACAAATCCTATATACATGTTCAGCAAGCCCAACGTCAAAGACAACCAGATTAAGCAATCAAGTAAGTTTTGTCTTCTTTAGAAATCTAAAACCAGCACTCAGCCCATTTAAAACTAAAAATTGTGAATAAACATATTTTGTTGGAAAGTTGCCATGAACTGTAACAAAAATCAGGAGTGTCTTTTATCAATTATTAATTATTTTATTTTATTGTTTTAGTGTGTGATCTCAGTCCCATAGTAGAAGTGAGCACTGGTGAATCATGTAGTGAAATGCGTAGTGGTTGTGAGACCAAGTCTATTGGTGAACTGAAGAATGCTGTTGATGTATGCTGTTCCCTTCCCCCGACGTTAAACACTGTGATATCATGTGCAACACTGGCACAACAGTTTAGTGACCTTGCTCACGAGGTGTCGAGAAGCTGTGACCAGCTCGTCCATGAACAGCATCTGCAGCATCAGGTGAGACTTATCAGCCAATATGTATTTTTATGTAGCAGAATACCTTGCTTTATATAAAGTAGGTATAAGCAATAATATTTAATCTAATGAATAATAATATTTAATCTAATCTTTTCACTGTGCTTTTAATTTAACCTTTAAATAGTCCTTAGTTTATAAAATTTAATAAATTTGTACAGGGTTGGGCAGCAGTGGTTGCCAACTTAGAGGATATTTTTAACGAATTTAATGAAAGATCTCGAAGTTTTAAAGAGTCATTTAGAAAGCATCGTCTAAAAAAGGAAGAATATCATGAAAAGTTAAATACGTAAGTAAACTTTTAATAGTTATCAATTTTTACTAACCAAAGTTTTTACATATGTTCAAAATATTATCATGTAGGTATTATAGTTGAAATATGTAGAAAACATATTTTTTGAACTAACATAAAATTATAGGCTATAAAAAGTGCATGCAAATTATTTATAATACAAAATTATCTATTATTAATTATTATTATACAGATACTATTATAATAACAGACTATGCCATGTTAATGTTACAGTACTGAACATAGGTTAAATAATAATATGTTTAAAGACTAATTTATTTTTATAACAATGTAGGTGACTTATTTGTTGTGACAAACAAGACAATGGATAAAACGCAATTTAAATTAAAAGAAGGTTAAGATATATTCAAATGCTTGAATTTAGGTAGAAGACAAAGAATGTTCCTATTGATATATAAATGTTTGTAGCTAAATTTCATCTTATTTTATTATTAATTCATTCATATTGGTGACCAAAGTTCTGTGGTTATAACATAATTCGCCGACCTATTATGCGCTATCCTGTTCTCCATAAAACCCATTGTTTGCAGCCACAATTTTACAAGTGTGCTCCATGAACAACATAAACAAGAACATAGTGCTTGTTTATGTTGTACCATTTGAATTTTCTTGTTATTGTTTAGCTTAGTAACTGTAACATACCATTGTACTTGATATAATGACTAATGTACTATGACCGACATTTTAAATGACTCAAGTGCATATTTATTATGTACGAAGATTGTTGCAATAAAGTACGTTTTCAGGTTGAATGAAGTATTAGAATCTTTGGGCAAGATTCCAATTCTGCCGGCACTCCGACTGAACGCGGAGGCGCACCGATTCTCGGCATTCGATGTGTTCGAAGACACGGACTTCGAGGGCCACCATTACGGTGTCAATCAGCCACAGTCTTTAGAGAGCTCCAAAAATAGAACCGCTCAAGATTTCGGCGGCGGTATCTTCAAGTTATCCGAGGAAGATGGTGAGATATTTTTTTCTTTTTCATCTCGCAATTAAATACATTTATTACGAATAACAAACTGAAAGCAGATTATTTGGAGTTGTTTGGCACATATCTTTAGTTAAAATTGTGATATTTTTTTACTACTTGGTTTTAACAGTAATTTTCTTATGATATACTCTACAAACTAAGCAGATTTGTTAGAGATATTTAGGTAAGTATACATAAATCGATCTTTAGTTAATTCATCATAAATTATTATAATGTCGTGACTAGCGGTTTTCAGTTAGGACAATGCCTCCATGTTTGTTTGTACTGCATCACATTAATGAATGTGACATTTTTGTTTGCAATTAATATATCTTGTGATGGATCATGGAATTATTAAAGATTACAATCTGAAAAAAAAAACCTTAAATAGTAGTTAGTTTATTCATACGTAGATGACCTACATAATTTGGCCAGGTTATGTCAAGTGCAGTCTAACAGATGAATTTACATAACCCTACCAAACGGGCATAGTAAAACTTGTACAAGCTTAGACTGCGCCGTATAGCATAGATTTTGTAACTTTTTATTGATAAATAAATGAATGAAAAATTATAAAAAAAACAACATGAGCCTACCATCTGTCTACAATTAATCAATGTCTTTGTAATCAGTTATGGATGTAAATAAAAGGCTATAATATTAAATATTATGTATTTTCATACAGTTTTCGAGAAGAATGCCGCCAGTCACTCTGGCTCCGAAGGTAGGCAGCAGATATCGTCGTCCGACGAGGGCGTCACCTTCAAGGCCTCCTGCGAGAGCAAGGACGACCCCACCCTGCTGCACTGGATACTCGCCCAGGGGAACAAGGCCTCGCTGCAGGATATACTGGATTACTGCCAGAAGGGGCTCGCTTTGGTGAGTCGCTTATTAACCCATCAATCCCCAAGCAGCAACCGGCTGTCGCATAACAATTGAAAATCTATTGTGTCTGCGATTCCCACGATCGAGGTATTAATATTATTTAGTAAGATAGAATAGAAAAAAAAATTGTATACCGATATATGTACCATTAACCATAAGAGAAGTTGACGAGTATGAAACGGCGATATATAGAGAAATTATGAATAATATGCAGAATATGGACCTATTTTATCGTGTTATAGCTTATTATAACCCTGGGCATGCAGTAAAATTGATATAAATTTTAACCCAAACAAACAACGTCATCTGCCAAGTTTTCTCTTGGTAAAGTGGTTATTACTCCCGGAGAGTTTTTTATAGAAATTTAAAAAACTAAACATAATATTATGTAGGCCAATGACATACATTTAATCTATGAAAATATTGCTACAATGCAGCCTCAGACAGATAAAAGAACCATTGAGAATTCTGTATAGGCTGTGTAATATCACGCATGGACATATTTACTTGAGCAATGTTAGCGCTCGGAGGTAATTTGCGAGCCTGATAAGATTGTGACTAGCGCCTGATTAATTCCAGTTTATTGAACTGCATTGCCTATTATTATTAGGTTAGGTGAGGTTAGGAAAAATTTCCAATATTTGAACAGAAGCACATTTCCAATATTATTATTTGAACAGCAGTAATATCCCAACTATAACTCGGGGTATCTCTTTTAAAGTTTTTTTAAAGATGTTTTTATTTAACATTAAATACTAGTGTTTTAAAAAGATAAAAGCCACTTCAAAATTGTACGTAATTGAGAATTAAAATTCCTTATCTCAAAAACTACTGAACCGATTTTGATGAAACTTGCAGCATTCCCTAACTTGGACAATAAGTAGTACAATAAAAAAAGATTAACTTTAATCGGACTTGTAGTTTCAGGGATATGCGAGCACAAACATACATACATATATTTTTGAAATTAGGCACCTTTGTTCAAACGCTGATATAGACTAACATACTATACGAAAACTAGGCAGTTAATATTACAAACATACGGGTCGAATTTATAACCTCATTTTTAAGTCGGTTAATGAATTCGGTTGAAAAATAGTAGTGTATTTTAAAATTAAATATTAATTTATAATAAGTTACAAACAAAGTTTTTGTGGATCTGCCAACATGTCGTGCATTATTTTTTTGTTGAGCTTAGTCAGTAGACATGCTTAGTAGGTCCTTAATTAATTTTAATGAAGCAATCCGTCTAACGGCAAATTTACCAAAACGTAAATTCTTTATCAAACTGTGTTTTAAGGTTAAGTTTGAAATACGATTGCGCGCATGATTTCGGTGCGTGCGCGTATAGAGCAGGTTATTATTCTTATTAATTTGCCAAAGTCTCGGTGTAACGTAAACATTGATAAGATAATGCTATGATTCTTTATTCTGCCTCCTATTCATAATAAATGTGGTTGTGTATTCCGCGTAACCCGTGGCTCTGCCTTAGGCGGAAAAGCAGGAACGCCGTTGGGATTTTAGTGGACAGCTCCCGGGGAGCGGCCCTCCGCCCCCAGGGAGTCCTACATACCCCGGTAGCCCTCCCCAGACTGCCGGGGATGCGTAAACGTTTTTTTTTACTTTACGCAGAAAAGGTGGATTTGTCAGGAAATCCGACACATCATTGTAATAATTATGATAATATGAACACCTATTATAATGTGGGTCAGTGGTTTAAAGACTGGCACTCTACTCGGTAGTCGGTGGTCCTCGGTGGTCATGGGTTCGATTCCCGCGTTTAACCATCTTTGTCCATTTTGTCATAGAGCAGGGAAACATTTAAAAAAATATATTTTACAACATTTTCAAATTTCACAAGTAAAAACTTAAAACAGTAATTTAAAAGTAAGAAAAAAAAACATAATACATAATATTATAAATTTATACCAACATACTCTATACATATAGCATACCTGCATACACACTCTCAAAAAACACCCTCCGTCTGGCAAAGCTGGATAAAATAAGTTAATATGGCATTTTATTCGAGCGCCAACAAAAGTGGCAAGTAATTATAGTCCCCTAACACTTCTATCTTACGATAAGACTTTACATAAAATGAAATATTTGCAAAGAAGACTTAGGGCATGTTTCACCACTTCCTGATAAGTGACGAATAGGCTATCCACCAATTAACTTGACAGATCAAGTATGGAGAATTTGTCAAAACGGTTGTGAATAGCCTATTCGGAACTTTATCAGAAAGTGGTGAAACAGGCCCTAAGTAATAATATCTGTGTAGATCGACGCGGAGCCCCTCAAGGAGCGTGAGGCGGAACTCCACCACATCCTGGAGTACGCGAACATGCACGGGCTGAAGCAGATCAAGGGCATCGAGGACCGGCTGTACGGCCTCGACCAGCTGCTCAGCGACGCCAAGAAACTGGAGCGCGACCAGCACGACCAGGCCGCCTCGCTCATACAGGTAAGGAGAAAGTAGTGGTAGAGAAGGGATATTGATAACTAGCTGTTGCCTGCGACTCCGTCCGCGTGGACTTCAGCTTCCCGTTGGAGCATGGTTCCCGTTTCCATGTAAGCTACATTACTGCAAAATTTCCACGACAGAGTTGCTTGCGCGGTACGCTTACTTTAAACTTCAATGTTTACAGATAATATACAGACATGTCACACTTATAACACCCCTCCTTTTGCGTCGTGTATAATAATTAATAATAGTAGTAGATGAAGCAAGTTACGAAGACGTTTACCAAGTGCAAGTGGGCGCAAACATCGTATGCCTTTGATGTACTTAAGTATCAAAAAGCTGTCATAGAAACAATAATTGCAAAGGTTTACATAAATAATACGTCTTATTAATATCGCACAAAACTGTTTTCAAAGGCGTCATGTAATTTAACTCAGTATTACCCCTTTCTCTCTTTTCCTTTCAAACAAACAATAACTATAATACTTCTTCTTTTTTAGAAATGGCTCAATAATGATAATATAATAAACAAATCATTAAATATAAATTGTTTCAGTCTCGGGAGCGTTTAAACGCGGCTTGCGATCCTTCGGTACTGCCAACGTTAGTTCAGTCGCACTGGTGCCAGCTGGAGAAGCTGCTCAAAGGTCACCAGCTACTGGTGGACATCAGGCGACGAATCGCCAAGTCTAAGGAGGAGCTCTCGCATATACTGAAGGCGAGATTAGAGTAAGATGTTGTTTGATACCTTCAGTAAGCTACAGCTATAACTAACTTTAGGATTACTTTACTGGTAGGAGTAGTAGGCGTCTGTGTACAATATCTTCTAATAATGTACAGTGCTCCCAAAGTGATAATGCGTATAGAAGTTTTCATCATTGTTTGGCAACGATCGTTTTTCCCGAGCGTCGGAAGACGATGCCACAGAACCTTTTATTGCGCATGTCCAAATCATGTCATGCCATGGCAACGCCAACTGTTTACGACTTGACCGTAACCAAATTTATGCAACTTGTTGGTGGCGTTGCCATGGCATGACTGATGACATGATTTGGGCATGCGCAATAAAAGGTTTTGTAGCACATGCGCCAAAAATAGAGACAAGTACCGACTATAATATGATATTTACTTCTATTTCTTTCGAACAAGGTCCATAATGCAAAAGCATTGTTTGGGCCTCTTATGTTTCATAGATTCGGGTGTTTCCGTGATTACGACAATTAGCGAAGATTTTCATGCGCATTATTAATTTTGAGCACTGGAAGTAAGTAAAATAGCTGACAAGAGACACTACTGGCTGATCTACTAATAGCGAGTCTCTCTCGCTCACGCTCGTTCATTCCTCGCCTCAACAAAGATTCGTTTGTCTATTTTTAAATGTTAAGGGTCCGGGGTACCCTCGAAATTCTCATACATACTTAATACCAAAATCATTTTCTCAGACGAAAATATTTAAAATTTTTGAGTTATTTTTCAGCTTAAAATAATAATTGCCTAGGTTCCTGCACAACATTTTTCTAAAAAATATTTAAACTAAAAAATTTTTTTTTGTGTTTAAATATTTGTTATATTTTTTAGTATTTAAATATTTTGTAGTTAATTTACTATTTATTTATATATTTTTTTGTGTTTTACTCTATTTTTTAGTGTTTTAATATTTAGTAGAAATTTTGTGCAGGAACCTAGGTAATTACTATTTGAAGCTGAAAAATAACTCAAAAATGTTAAATATTTTCGTATGAGAAAATGATTTTGGTATTAAGTATGTATGAGAATTTCGAGGTACCCCGGCCTCTTAAGCTCTCAGGTTAAGCTATGAACAAAGTTATGAATGTCTTCTTGGAAATAAATCATGATAGACAGAACTCTTTAGTTTACGACTGCTGTGTGGGATATAGGTATACAATTTAACTGTCTATTCCTTTTCCAGGGCGGTCCTAATGATCGAGAACTCGATGTCGGTGCAGGACGCGCACGCGATGCTGTCCTTCCAGTGCTTCAACCGTCTGGCGCGGTACTTCGGCATCGTGGCGCAGCTGCACCGCGCGCCCGCCGTGTTCGTGCGTGCCGTCAGCGAGGTCGCGCGACGACGACGCTTCTCGCAAGCACATCTACAGGTACGCCACGCCCATAGATGCATAGACAATTGCTTACGTTAGATATAGATTATGCCCATAGACAACTTACGTGGTACGTCGGCATTGCAGCGCAGCTGCACCGCGCGCCCGTTGCATTCGCGCGCGCCGTCAGGGAGGTTGCGCGCCGACGACAGTTTTCGTTCCTACAGGTTGCGGAACTCCAATAGATAAGCATATAGGTTGTAGATGCCGCAGGACGAAGACTTCTCCCACAGGTCCACACCTTTACCGCACGCTACACTCAGAGACACATAGACAATTACGTAGATATCGTAGGACACGCCCATAGACAAGCATAGACAAGCAGGCATCGTAGGACATAGAATTCCCAGACGTATTTTAACTTTCGAACCACACTCTTTTATATATTTTGCATTGCCAAACTTCTTGTCGGGAACATAACTAGGGTTTGTTCACATCATTCATACAGTAATACAGGGTGCAATTAAACCTTCCTGCCAAATTTTTCCAGGGCTTAGGTATTATCATTAGGAGAGTCCATTTAACAAAAAAAAAATTGGGTGTTATATTTTTTTATTGACATATTTTGTCCCATTTAAAAACGTTGAAGAATGGTTACTCGCGGCGCGGGGGAATGACCGGGGGTAACGCGGGGGGAGGCGCGCGCGCGGGGTCACATCACGCGCGGGCGACGCGTCGTGTCCATTAATTGTAGTGTTTTTTAGGATAACTTTCGGAAGCTATTTCTCAACATTTTAGTACTGAGTGATTATAAAAGAAAAAATAAGTGTATCTTTATTTATAACAAGGATCAATATTAAAATTTGGCAGGAAGGTATAATTGCACCCTGTATAATTATTATCTGTCTTCAGTGGGCCACGGATCTCGCGCAGAAGCTGCTGAGAATCCACGAGGAAGAGGTGTACAGACGACAGCAGTTCAACACGCACTTCGAGGGCCATTTCCTCAAGAGTCTGTTCCCCGGCATGTTGGATCTGCCGCCGCATTTCGCGACGCAGTCCCCGCCGGCGTTCGACGCTAAGTTACCGCAGTTGTCCGATGAAGACGTAGAGTTTATATCCAAAACGTTCCCGGAGCTGTCCGAAGAAGTACCCAAATATGACATGGATGCTACGGTCAAGTTCTTCCGACAGAGGTATTATTAAGTGTGCTTACAGCTGAAATGTCGCCATGTTGTTGGTTAGGAAAGTGCTTGAAAAATAATGTGAGCAGAATTAACAGCAAAACACTGCGAATATTCGGTGCCGAACGTTCTCGGATGTTTTCCCAGTCTTTGACTTATAATTAATAATTATATTATTAAATTGTGAATTTGCTACTTTGCGTAACTTAAATGCAGAAAATTAGTTTATTTTGATTGCAATATGATTTTTTTATTGCAGGATAGAGTCATCGGGACATGAGGAAAAGGATGTTGACGTGCAGGTTGATTTTGAAAAGTAAGTAGTAGCTTAAAGATTTCAAAAAAATATCTTTTAGCTACAGAAATACTGTCGCCATAATCGTAAAGAATCTTAATATTTTATTAAATAGTTATATTTTACAGGGACTTCGAGTCGGAAACCGACACGGGTTTCGAGAAGCTGAGTCAGCGTCAGAAGATGGACACGTCGACGACTTGCGCGCCGGAAACCGCGGCGGTGTCCACGGTGACCGAGGTGCGAACACTACCAGTTATACCGGAACATAACCACGAGTTTGTCGACTCACAGTTTTACATCGACGAATCTCTGCCTTCCAGTCTGGAATTGGGCCGGGAGAGACAGGTGCACATTATATCCATCACCACTCAAATAAGACCACTGACTAATCTTGATACTTTGAACCTTAACTAACTCAATAATCTTAGGCATGAGGCTGGCCCTACATTAGGCGTGCGCGTTTCTAGGGCGTGTGAGTCACGCGAGCACGCCGCGAGCGCAATATATAAATGTCGCGCTCGCGGCGCGCACGCGGTGTTCACTCGCTTACACGCCCGAAGAACGTGCACGCCTAATGTGGGGGACGCCATAGGTTTATAGGTTTACTAGCTGTTGCCCGCGACTTCGTCCGCGTTAGTATAGTATATCACGTCCCAAGTATTATTTTTCAAAAATATTCAATGTACAGAATTGACTTTCTTACGATTTTATTACAATATGTATAGATGACTTAGTTTGTTCCTACAAAGGATAATTAAGACGCAATACAAACTCCACGATACCTTTTAATTATGAACAAAAGTTTCATGAGGAATTAGGGGGGGGGGTTTGGGGGGGCACAGCCCCCCCAAAACAAACGACACTAGAAAACCGTATGTGTAGTTTAGTTTTTAACCTTGTTCTTAAAAAAGATGTATAACGCCGCAACACCGCTTTGTTTGAAGCAAAATTTGGGGAGGTTGGGGGGAGGGGGGGTTTGAGGGGGGGGCGAAGCCCCCCCCCCAAGAAAAGACCGATGCCAAAGCTCCCAGCATGTTAATCAAACGACACTCGAAATTTGTATAGAAAAGATAGACAAAAGCTCATAGCATGGCAAGGAGTGAAGATAGATACAAAGTGTGAAGGAGAAATTTGTAGGAAATTTTATGGGCTTTCATTACGTACAGGATATTTTTTCTCTACAACGCACCGTTTTAGCGATATGAGCAAAAAACTAAAAATATTGAAACTTGAGCCCCTCCCCCCGCCCTAGGTGATATCGTCATAATATATAGCCTATGTGTTGACCCGACCTCTATATAACATTCGTGCAAAATTTGAAGTAAATCCATTCAGTACTTTCTGAGTTTATCCCGGACATACATACAGACAAACCGACAAACAAACAGACAAACAGACAAAAATTCTAAAAACTATATTTTTGGCTTCCATATCGATTGTAGATCACGTCCCAAGTATTATTTTTCAAAAATATTCAATGTACAGAATTGACTTTCCTACGATTTTATTATATGTATAGATTTCAACTAACGTATCTTATAATACTTACTGTTGACGTAAAAACTATCGCTTGTCGAGTTTAATAGACTAATAAAGTCTCGGTTATGAGGCTTTTAATAAGAGTTTTGTCTTTTTAATAGCAATGATTGGTTAACCTGTTTGAATTTGGCCAATCACAGGCGCTAACGAATAGTAAACAGCTCCTGTTAAAAGGGAATCAGAAATTGCTGACAAGTTGACTAACTGCTATCTCCTAAAACTGCTTATCACATCACAGTTTTTGTCTGCAATCGCGAAAATAATATTCTTGTCTCATTCTAACTCAAGTAAAAGCCTTACATAATATAGGGCCTTTGTTCCGTCGATCGCGGGTTCTATGAATTTCCATTGTATTCTATTGTTGTCTCGGTCGCATGCGATCGTTTGGGGCTTGATAGGTTAATTGATATATTTTTATATAAATTAATTGTATTGTATTAATAAATTTTAGCTCTAAATTTAGTAGATCAAATGATAGCAGCTGTAGAGTTGATAGACTACCTTGTATAAACTAAAGCCTTATTAATATTACTAAAGACATTTCTATTGGTCTTACCTGAGTGGATATACTAGTTATTTTTTGTTGCTCCTGTCCTCATCGGTCCCGTATATTTTAGGTTTTATTTTGTTCAGATAGTTTTTTTCGGTTTTTGATTCCTTCTGATTTATTTGTGCAACTATGCTTTTATATTTAAGTAGCTGAAAACTTGTAATGAGAAAAATATTCATACATAATTTACCTTTCAGGACAATATGGATACACACAAAATAAATATAGAAAAGTTACAGGAATTTTTCATTAAAATTAGCAGTTTATGTAGAGTTAACATTATTTTCATTAAAGAGGAGTTGGTTAAGTTAAAAAGTGAAGTGGAGGAGCAGAAGAAATTCATTCACGGCAAATACATAGAGTTTACTGAGGCCTGGGAGAGAAATAGACAGGAGACCGAAGTTAGATTCCGCGAGCAAACTCAGAGGCTCACCGTAGATCACGAATTGGAACTAAGCGACGTCAAAGCGATTATAAGCAAAAAAGATGAAGAAATTAGCGCTCTAAATCAAACTATCGAAAGTATTAAAACACTCCACCAGGAGGAAGTGGCCAAATTGAATAGTGTTCATCAGGCAACAAAAGATTTGCTCGAGAAGACCAGAGAGAAAATAAAAGAGTTCGAGAAAAAGATTGAGGAGGTGGAGGGTGTTAAACAGAAAGAGATAAACGACGTGCGAGAAAAGCTACATCAGGATTATAGAGCCGAGATAGAGTCGCTGCGGTCAAGGTAATAAATCTATAATATTATTAATGCGGAGGCGTCTATGTATGTTACTTGTTCACGCTTAGACTGCCTTTGTATGAAAATACCTTGAGGATCGGGAAAGAATATAGGATACTTTTATCACAGAATTTTTTTTGGTTCTCGAGCAAATATAGTTTCTGCGTCAATCTATCTGTAGTGTAGTAACAACACACTTAATTTGTTTTAAACTTCTATGCACTATTGATTTGGTCATTTATAATAACGCGCACACTTATTATATACTCACAAATATACTCCTTTACAGGTTCCGTCTAGTAGCCCTAACTAACAACATGGACCGATCTCCGTCGGAGTCGAGTCTAGAGAAGATTGAGAGGACTGACGTTATAGAGATAAGCAACCACAACGCAATAGTGATGCAGACCAAGGAGAATGCTGAGGTGGAAAAAGAGGAAGCTGTGAGGGAAGCAGTCAGGAAGTGCAAGGTGGAATGTGACCAGAAGTTGGCCGCTGAAGTCGCGCTGATCAAAGCCAAATATGAGACGGAGAAACAGGTAACTGTGAATGAAAAGTAAATGTCTGTGAGCTTGAAAGTGAAGAGATGTCTCGTATAAATTATTTTATCGTGATAAAAGTATGTCCGAATCGAAATAGTGGGGCTGTTTTGAAGCCTTACTATCAGTATTAACAAGCAGCTCTTTTGACGTTTTATATAAAGTTTATAAGTTATAAGATATACATTGATCATTGATGTGTTGCACTGAGTAAATGTAGCTTAAAGTTAGATAATTATTTACCCAACGCATGGACACCGCGCGCGAGAAGGGTAGTTGTGTGGTATTTCTTTGGTAGCGCATGCCTCTGCACCGGCCGCATAGTATGCCTACTTGCCTAGCCGCGTAATTTACTTAGTATCCATGGTTCATTTATTTTTGGAAAATAGGCATGATGACAGTAAGTAAATTTCATTGAAATAATTTGTGTGTCTAAAGTATCTAAATGCTTGATTATAAAACACTGGTTCTTTTTTTATTTTACATCAAGATTAATATTTTATTGATAAAATAAAATCACTAAATATGACAATCCGCCATGAAATGTTGAACGCCAATCAGAGCGCGTGACGTCACGTTAGAGCACTTTTGACATTGACGTTTGAGTTATTTCTCTTTTACCACAGACATTTTTTTTTAAATCGTCCCGGTCGGGACAGGCAAAGGGATTACCACAGACAATAATTACTGTCAAATGATTCCTATACAGCTGTCACTTGTCAGCTGTACTCTAGAGTGACGTCACAAGTGACGCCATGACACCTTGAAGTGTTTTGGTGCAAATTTTAAATTTATGATTTAAAAACTAATTTTTGTATACTAAACCATAATTTTTAGCAGAAATATTATGTTTGTTGTAATCAATATATATTTCCGAGTATTATAGAACAGTTTCTCAAAATTTGTCATCATGCCTATTCGGAAAAAAATTAAGTACCTAATTTTATTACATAATTATAATGAGAATCGAGTACAGAGTACTCTCCTTAAGTATCGGTAATGTCTCACCAGTCATGCTGTATAAGTTAGAATTGACATGACCTATAACAATTTCTGTATTTGCAGGTAACAATCAACGATGTGACGAGACGGCTGTTGTCGGAGAAGGACAGACAGCTGGAGCTGCTAAAGGAGAGGGAGACGGTGCTGTCGCGAGAGTGCAACAAGTATCGGGACACGATACAACAGCTCACAGACCCGGAGACCAACGACTATGACAGTCTGTTGAAAACACAGGTATGTGCTTCAGTGATTTGGGTATTGGGTATTTGCATTAAGTATTTAAGTTTTTAGAAAAAAATGTCGAAAGTTTCTTTTAAATTTTTGGACTTCCTGCACAGATTATATCTAAGTTTGATATTCTGTGACTCTCTTGAGTGTTTATATTTGTAATTTTATCTGTATTACGTGTTTATGCTAAATTTAAATAATTTAAAAATATTATTTACAAGTTTTCCTTAGCTTCCAAGCTTAATTATGTTTCATAAATAATTTAAACATATGCCTCGTTAACAGTTCGCCACTCTAGAAAACGAGAAAGCCGTTCTTCAGCAGCAGGTCACAGAACTGAAGAAAGAATTGGAAAAGAAATCGGAGGAGGCGGACAAAAGCAAAGAAGAGGACAGCGATGGAAGGTAATTATGAATTAATGCCATTCGAGGCTACCATTTTTTTCATTTCAGTTACCCCCTTATTAAATTCATTAAAATTTGTATTTGCCGTGTAAATATTTTTATTAGTAAGAAGTTTGGGGTTTTCAATACAGCTGAAAACGAACACTACGGCTTGCAGGAGCAAGCTTATATAATATGAGGACGAGACTTTCTTACTATAACAACGCTACATTGCACCTACTTTTCGACTTCGACTTCGACATAAGTGTACATTTAAAATAAAAGACGCTGCGAACATGTACCGATTTCGAAATTCTAGCAAAATAAGTATACGTTTAAGTTACATGAACATCAGAACTGACGGGTTAGTGCGAGTTTTATTCGATCATACGCATCGAGCGCGTAAACGCGAATTTATATGGTATCAAAGCAGCGCTATTTACTGGCTAACGTGGATACTGCTTTGATCCCATATAAATTCGGGCTTACGCGCTCGATGCGTATGATCGAATAAAACTCGCACTAACCCCACAGTTCTGATGTTCACGTAACTTGAACGTAGGTATTAGTTACTAACGTTAAGGTGACATCACAGTAGGCCGGAGCGTGGTCGGCGGGCGCGGTGCCACACGCCGCTCGGGCTAGCGGGCGGCAGTCTGAGCCTGTCGTCGTGTCTGCCCGGACACACGGTGCTGCTGCTGTGGGACCCCGCGCATCTTAACTACACCGTTATGCAGGTAAGAGGTGGCTCGAACTTGAGTAAAATTAAGAAAGGGAGTTACGCAGGTGGCGTGGTTTTAGGCGTGACAGTAAGGCCATTATAGTTTGTGCGTTATAAGATGATATGGGTGACAGTTCGCATATTCCTTGCTACGGATTTTTTTTACAAGAAAACAAAAAAAATCAAAATGTAATAAATTATATTACCTTGTATAAGTAGTGTTTGTCAGATGTTGAATTTGGTATGGATTTGGGCAGTGAATTTCGATAAGTCGAAATATCAGCTGCTGCTAATACTATCAGAGAAGTTGATTCCTAGACAGATGGGGGACCTAAGTAGTTTGCTCGCGTTACGTCAAACCACGCGACAGATGACAATTAAGAAGAAAGACATGATCCGACCAAATGACGTTGGTCTGTCAACTGCCTAGGAATAAAATATTTCTTCGATGGTACATCTCTGGAATTTGATACTGGCGCTCAGTACAGTTGTATGTTTTACAGTATCTATTTTACTGCTGATTCACGATAAGAAGGCATTGTAGACGTGCGTGATAACAAATTGGCGACTAATACTTATCGTTTTGTATTTTTATCTAGAAGACATCCTTTTTAACCCCCGACATAAAAGAGGGGTGTTATAATGTAGCTAAACCTTTCCTGATTAAAACATTTTTTTTTAATATTTTCAGGAAGCGTCAATAATGTATTTCGTGCACAGCGACTGTTTGCCGGCGCTGGATCTCAGCATCAACGTGAAGCACGAGAGCGAGCGCCGACTGTACGCCATCGCCACTGTCGAGTCCAAGGAGTATTGTTATGCTAAGAAGGTACTATCATATCGTAATAGTAACAGTTATGTAAGTCTTATTTACCCAGGATAGTGTTACAGAATTTTCTGATATTATATTAATAGGACCACGTTCAAGGTTGACCCTAGCCAACAACAAGACAATTTTGTATTTGAGAGTAAGTTCACAAATAACGGAGTAATTGCAAAACACACAAATAAAAAAAGTGTCAAATATTACGTTATCCCCTTAACACAACAAAATAATATAACATTACTTCTTTATTTGAAAGTCGGTTAAATAATATCGGTAGTATCACGATGGCTTTATTGATTTCAGAGCGGTAACCGATTCCACATGCCACGCGGCTCGCGTTTCTACCGCGTGCGCGTCAAGCCGCTGCGGCCCGCGCCGCCGCCGCCGCTTTGTTGCGACCGCCACAAGTCAGGTATGAACTAACCTTTATTGTAGCTTTTGGCATTTTTTAAGACAATCTTTTTATTCTTTGTAATTTTGAAACTTCAGGACATACTTAATAAAATATATAGATTCAGTATTCATTGAACTACTTTGATTTTAATAATAATCAGCTGCAATGTTTAAATAAAAGTAGATTATATAAACATTGCAGTACTAGTATTTTTATTTACTTTGCTGCTACAAAGCTTTTTTTCTTTTTAAAAAAAACAAAGCTTACTTAGCTAAAGCTATATTAAGTTTATCTTCTGCTTTGTTACTGTTCGAGACCGGAGTCATTATTAAATAGGTGCTTGATTTTAAGAACTCTCGTTATGTAGTCCCTGAGTTTTGTTGGATAATCATCTCCATACATTGTATACAATTCTGTTTTTAAATCATTGCTGCGATATTATTGTTGTGCGTACATTTTTAACCATACCCTACTAGATACAGTTTACAGTATTTAATATAATATATTATGTTTGACCGAATCATAATAAATTTTATTGTAACAAAAATATTTTCTTAGCCAATTTAGACTGCTATAATGATTTATATTAAATAAAATTTACTATCATCTGGTCTTTTGAGTTTTTGTGGTTGTACCCATCCATATGTACGCAAATATGTATCTGTTGCAGCCACTTACTTGATTTGGCCAACCAAATCGTCAATTGACTCCTAAGGTTGTTTAAAAAAACCTATCTGAAATTATGTTTATATACTATACAGTCTTAATGAGTTGCCTAGGCGTCAACTGATCTTCAAATATTTGGCTACAACACACGCGTTGCGTACATATGCCAGCAGTGAAGCGTTGTGCGTGCATATGCATACGGTAAGCAGTTGCGTGTGCATATGCATGCGGCAGTAAAGCGCGTCTCGTTGCAGATGCAATGAGGGGCAGCGTGCTGTCAGCGCTCAGACCGAAGCCCGTCAACAAGTGGTTGACGTACATGCATGCACCAGGTCTCAGCTTTTTAATCACATTATTATTTTATTACTATTATTTGCTTCCATACTAAACGAGGAAACGTGACGTGTCTGTGGACGTTTTGCTCGCACGTTTCACCATTTTGTTTATAACTTTGCGCTTAATTTAGTTTACCATACCGCCTTCCATCAATCGTCTTTGTATGAATTAAAAAAAAAGAAACGTCTGACATGACTATTGAATACTCGCTAATGATCTTTTTTTTCGAATCAGACTTACAGCGATCAGCGGACACGAGTCAGTCGACGAGCTCGAACACGGACGACGCGTGTGTGGGTGAGGTGGCGACGGCCACGCTTATCAACCTGGAGTCGCCCGGAGGGTCGAGCGCTCCCCTGCCGTTCCCCCCCAGCGCGCACGCCCCCCTGGCCGCGCAGTCGCCCCCCTCGGAGGACCAACTCGATTCCATAGAGTCCAGCGACCAGTGGCAAGCTAAAATGGCTGTCTCGACGGCTAGCGCTATGTAAGTTACATATTACATAATATCAACAATCCATGTCTTAAATGAAATATTTTTCAACGACTGTATTTTTTTCGGGAACATAAATATTTTTTCATTTTCACCAGCATTTCTTTGATTAGTATAGTGTAGGACAAAATCATCTAAACTTCAACGTAATGGGTTTTAGGACCAATATAAAAACATCCGCGTCTGACGATTTTCCAGTGGTGCCTTGCGGTCCTAGTCCATCTCAGATGCATTTATATCTTATTATATCATGTACGTGAACTTATATCGTATGGTATATATCTAGGGACAAAATGCTCTAATGGTGATACCAATATCCACAGTACGGACATGGAGTGCAGTGTGGCGCGGTGCGGGTCGCCGGTGGAGCTGACTGCGAGCGCGGCGGAGCTGGCCCCCCCTGAGGAGCCCCCCGAGGAGCTCGCCGAGGAGGCGGCCCCCTGACCCCCCGCACACCGACCCACCGACCCCCCTGCCGTCGGTTGAGGCTACACAGCATAGAGTAGCTAGGTACCGTTACGTAATGCCCGTATCATTAGTAATTTCCTCGAGATTTCGTCGACACGACTCAACGTCAATCCTCAAAAATTATGTCATTATTTGTTACAAAAAAGTACGTCATTCACTCAACCTCAATCTTCAAAAAATATTGTCATTTGTTAAAAAAACGACAGATCATTCTTCACCTCGGATATAAGTAAATTCGAGGATTAAGATGAGGACGTTTTGTTGAACTATATAATTTTTGAGGATTGAGGCTGAGTCGAGTGGATTTTGAAGAAACGACTAAGAATACGGGTGTTAGGATCCAGTCACACAGCGTATTGGTCGAAGTATTACTGCCTGTAAATAGTTGTACTAAAGTTGGATTATGATAGCGCGAGATAGCTCCCTGTGTGGCGGAACCACAGCAATAAATCAAGATATTATAACGGCGACGCGCGTGCGTTGCTAAGGAATCGCTCGTGTCAATTTTTGCTTTACTTTTAGGTAGGACAAATAACTTACCCGTGGAAAGAAATACCTCCTTTTGACCGATTCACTTTCGTACTTCTGTTTTTACAATTAGACACTGCACAATAAGGCACTTTTGCACAATCGCTCTGGTGTAATCATGTCGAGACGTGCGCGCTGACTGAATGAACGTTCAACGAATATTGCACGCTTGTGCAAGATTGAAACACGCGTACTCCACCCGCTTAGCCGTTCTATCTTGATTTATTTCTGTGGGCGGAACCCTATTAGCGTAACGATGGACAGTACATTGTGTATTACCAATAGCTGAAATCAAGTAGTACAAAAGTTGTAATCATATTTAATTTATTGCGTACCTATCTCATGAAATCTGACTATGATAAAAGGGGAGGGGAACATGGGCGCCGGCAGGGGAGTGCCAGGTGGTGCACTTGCACCCCCTAATTTCGGGATTAACAGGAATGATTGAAATAAAAAGCCGTCTTTATTATCATTTTGTAGCCCTATTACCATGCCATACAAAGTTACTAATAAATTTATAGACAGTCACTCTCACTGTTGTTCGTAAAAAGATAAAAGAGAGGAAAGAAAGAAAACTAAAATCTGCACCCCTTGGAAATTATTTCTGCCGGCGCCTATGGAGGGGAATAAAATGTTACAGAATTGTTTTAAATGTCCATCAAAATATAATGGTGAGTTTAAATTTTATGAAAATGAAGTATCACAACGGTTCCCCCTATCGGTCTTCCGTGACATCAAAGGACGTGGAATGCTAATATTAACAATATTTTTTATTATTATTACAATTATTGATAATGTAAACAATTGTCACACGACTTATATCATTTTACCATTTGACATATTTCGATATTTACTAAATTTATTAATATAAACATGTATACATTGTTTTAACACGAGACTAACGGATATAAATAATATCATAGTTCAACATATTTATAATCACAATTATTTCACTCGTTTCGATTATTTTTACAATCGAAAAGTGGAGTGGTGTCCCACTTCTGATGTTCCACTTGTCCCACGCGTGGTATCGACGTGCATTTAACAGTGGGACTATATTTTATCGTCTCTGTCTATATCGACTTCGTCGCCCGCTTGTCCGTCTGTCTATATCTATATGTAGAGTTTTATTAGTCTACTCGAATTATTCAATTGAGCAGTGATTATTTTATCAGTACAAATTCATTTAGTCATCAAAATGTTTTATTTTTTCATATTATTTTATTCTATTCATACACAATATATGTGACAGTTTACCTAGAAACGGAAATCGTGCATATAACGTTATTGTGCAATAATATAATAATAACTATAAACTGTATGTCATGTTTCAGTTTCTCGGGGAAACTGCAAGCTATGTGAATACACAGATGTTAAATTAAGTTTCCTTATGATTGAATTTCTATATTAAATGATAAAATATTCTATAATTTGGATAGCACAAAGTCAATATTCGCTATAACTATTGGATTAGTTCGACCATAGATATTGTTGTATTTAGTGTACGAAGAGTATAGAACTTCTATGTCTGGTACGAGTCTAGGTAGCGCTTTCGTGGAGTTTGTCTTTAATCTTCTAAGTCATAGTGATTACGCAGCGATCGTCTCCAAAACTAATGTTCGGTCACGAATCACGGAGAAATTCGTACAATGACTTATCTATCACTCTTCTCTCTCATTCGCGCAGTGATGATGCTGTTTCGTTTTCTCAGTTGGAACGAGGGAACATTATTCTAGTATGCGGGTGAAAGAGGCAAGCGATAGTCAATGTTAACATTTTCTCAACATTTGCGGCTGCATATTAGAATATTTTAAACGCGAAGAAATTCGCCGCAGGGTGTAAGGGAGACGGTCGCTAGAGCTCCGGTTTACTCTTTCAGTCCAAGCTGAATGGCGCTTAAACAAACGATCTCGCTTCAATTTTAACTCCTAACTAATTAATTATACTTTGTCACTATAGATGTAGGTTTGTCAGATTAAAAGTACGAATTTTGCAGTCTTCTAGAATTTTGTCGATCGAAGCACACTTTGCGTCCGTTATACTCACCGGATGGACCTTAAAAATAAAGACGTGTCGGTAATCTGTATTGTTCTAAGCCTCGTCGTCCTCGCAGATCAGACGAGGGATCGTCGATATTTTAAAGGTTCGTCCATTTTGGCTCGCTTGTGGTGTGTTTCGGTGCGGCCCTAGACTCTGCACTGTGATAATACTTCTACGAAGGGGGTCCCCTGCCGCAAAACCGGAACGCGCCGCAAGCCGAGCGTCTACATTCGCTGATAGAAGCGCAAATAGTGTTTTAACGAGGGCATGCTTCGTGTTCAAATTTGTTCGTGGCCTTATTTGAAGTTGAAGACTTCGCCGTAAACTAGATACGAGAGCCGGCTCGTCGGAAGGTGCGAGGCTCGCTGTGATAGTGCGCTGTGCTCTCCTCGCTCCTCTCCTACGTTGGCAGCATTAATCTAGCGAATAGGGCCTATTATTAAGTACGTAAATCACGAAAATTGTTCTAGTTTGTAAGTCCGTGTAAATTTTTGCGGGTCGATGTTAATCGTGGTCGGATAGCTTGCGATGTTTCGCCGAATGGTCGCTAATAGGTGTAGTGCTCCCGTGCGAGTTGCCTCGCAGCTGCATGTTAGACGGTGTATCGGTTTGACTGCTTCGTTAATAGATGGCGCTGTACATCCGTATAATCTGTGTTACGAGTCGCCAGGACTCGCTCTGGGGCACGTATTGGCTGTAAAGGTACCGCATGGTTGTTTATAATTGAGTAGGTCGCGTAAACGTTAGAGGAGCATATTGTTATTGTAAATAAATTGTTATAGTCGCCGAAATCACATAACGGATAGTTTATAAAGCATGCGTGGAGTTGAGCTGTCGGCAGGGTTTGCGCTGGACGCAAGGTTTAACTGATAATATCTGTGACTAGGTATCATCTACTCACATTAATGATTTACCATTATCAAGTTAAAGGCACGAATTAAACTGTACTTGTGTTTTATTAATGAAATTATTTTATTTATTTTATTTTACGAATATGGATCCGATTTTGTTGTTGCTAAGTATTCCAAATTTTTTATCAATTATTGAAATACAGATGGCGCTGCTCTTACAATAAATGCGCCCCTAAACAAAATCTACGATAATATTATTCCTTATAACTTTAATCGCCTAATAAAACATGTTAAATATTAAGTAATTAATGCGAGCCGATGATATTTTAGTTCACAAATTGCAGTGTTAGATTTGCGATTTCAAGTGCATAATAAATATTATACAGTGTGATTCGCTTTATGGACTATTTTGTAGTGACCAATTTTGTCTCTAGTAAATATAAATTGACAATTTTAATGTAATTTTTATATACAATAAATAAAAATGATTTTGTAATCCAGTTTTTTATTTGTCATAGAACTTGTAGTAGCTCGATAACAAACGTTCAAACCTATCTTAGTTCTTACCCTATACATATCGGATGGTAATACAAAAGAGATAATAGAGGAACAATCTTTATTTATCTTAATTATAATAACGTTTATTTACAATTTACATTTGACTATCAACAACTCAATATTATAATAGCGCGGGGAAGGCGTCCTCGGCGCTCTGCTGGACACTATAGTACTGCTTGCAGTCGGGCATGGTCTGCGGGAAGCCGCAGTCCGCGTAGCTCCAGCCCTGCATATCCACGTCGGTCTGGGCGCAGTCCTGGTACCGGTGGTAGTACCGCTGGTCCGGCGGCCCGGCCGGGGAGGGGTCCCGCATCTCGCTCGGGTAGTACTGCGCCTCCTCGGGGTAGTAGCCCTGCGCCGCGAACGTCTGCTGCCCGTACGCGTCCGCCTGGTGGTACCCGCTCCCCAGCAGCTCGGGGGACGCGGTGGCGCTCGACTCCGACTCGCCCGGCGCCCGCTGCCACTCATACCAGTACGACTCCTCGGGTCGGGAGTTCTCGCAGCTCAGCTCCGCGAAGGTCGGTTGGGAGTCCATCGTGCTCTCCTCCCCGGAGAAGTCCAGCCGGATGGGCTGGTCGAGCTGGAATATCTCCTCCGGGTGGAAGATGTCGTCGCCGGGCAGGGCGGGATCGTAGAGGGGGGTTGGGTTGGCGGGCGGCGGGGGCGCGGGGTAGGCGTAGTCGAGCTCGGTGGGCGTCCACGCGGGCGCGGGGTACGCCTCCATCGCCTGCGGCTCGCGCCACCGGCACGTGCACTCGAACGGCCCGCAGGTGCAGGTTAGACCTGGAATACAAGAAACGTGTTAACACTTGATGGATAAATCCTCTTCTTTGTCTCATTTCATTTTCTCAAAATACTACGAAATATTTACCTCTTTGGTTATCGTGTATGAGTGGCGGCGGTTGGACGTGTACGTTGAATTTCTGTGATATTTGTCTGTCGGGCTTCGTTTGTAGCATCTTTTCGTCTAAGGTCGTCTCTCTCGCCAGGAGCAGGGCCAGGCCTCGTACTCTCTTCCCCGCTCCGAGGGATCTTCGCACCTCGCTAGCTCCTTTCGCTTCCGGCCTCGGGTGGTCGTGGGAGCCCTTAGCCTGGAAGAATATGGCCTGGTCTGTGTGACGCCAGAAGTGTGTGACGGGGTAGCCGCAATGGCCTCTGCACGGTTGGACCTCGAGTCTGCCTTTACATGGTCGATTTGGACATGGTTTACCTGTAGAAAAGTGTAACAATAAGTTTCGAAAATCGAAAGTGGGCACAAGATTAATAATCAAGTTACAACGATGATGTTATCAGTACACTGTTGCATTACTTAATGCTTATGTATTATTGTGGGCAGCTAATGAAAAAAAAACGATAAAATAGTTCCTTACCTTGCTGCTTTTTCCTGGCTTTATCACATATCGCTGGTCGTAAATGCACCCTAGATCCATCGGGTAGGCGGCACCGGAGGGAGCATATCAGCACTCCTAGGCAGCTCTTTTTGAGGATAAGGGCGTTGTGGTTGTTGGTGTTTCTCATGGCCCATCCGGAGGCGTGCCGGCGGGCCTCCTCGCAGGCGGGCGGGTACACGCGGCGCACGTGGCCGTCGCACCACTCGCCGAACTGGTCGAAGCTGGTTATCCGGGGCACCGCCGCGTCGTTGATGTCCCACTCGGCCGGCCCGTCTGACATGTCCGCGCGGCGGGTTCTGGAATTGCGGGGGTAAGGTTAGCAGAGTTATGGGATATTATTATTGTTAGATAAGTATTGTCTAAGTTTTAGAAATTTTAGAACATATCTGCAGTGAGATGGTAGTGCGTGAACACTGAACAAGGCTGTGTCGGAATGACGTCATTAAACCAGGTCTTATATATGTCGCAGTCATCTGGTTCAATCTGTAATTCGATTGAATGACTAGCGTATTCATTGAATGACACCGTTTTATTGAATGACTGAAGGACAACTAGTCAAGACGTTGACTGTAACGTTTAACGTCTTGACTAAACGTCATCATAGTGAAGTCGTTAAATGGAATGCTATGATTTTTTAAAGTATTTGTTGGTGGCGTAATAATAGGTTAATCTAGAAAATTGACTTCAATTATGAGGCGACGGCTACTTCTGGGTGGTTTACAAAAAAATAACCACGATGGCTAAGGCGGGAGCGTAGCGCAGCGAAGCTCCCGCCTTAGCCATCTAACCTAACCAAATCAAGTCGTATTGGGCCAACACGGAGTAATCATTGCTATTGATTACCTAAGAATTATATACTATTCTTATACATTTCCTATTCCGTTAAAAATAAATACATTCAATTACCTGACTGATTTCACGTCCGCTCTCTTCCAAGGGCTATGTTACAAATCGCTAACTAGTTGAACGTTGAGTGACGATTGTTCAATCAACGTTCGGCCGAGTCATTCAATTGAATGGAGTCATTCAATGAATGCGCTAGTCGTTCAATCGAACCGCAGATTGAACTAGATGACTGCGACATATACATATTTTGAGTTGTAGTTAGGTACTGTACCTATAGTATATGCTATAGTTAGGTTAGTAGTTGACACTGATTTACGGCCGTTCCCAATATTTGATCTATCTCTTACTTGAGATAGGAATAGCTCACATTAGACATTAGCTCCATATATTTTATGTCAATTCTATGTCAGCTGCGATCGGTTGTATGTCAAACTAGAGATAGATTGAATATAGGGAACGGCCATAAGTCGCAGCCAACAAATCTATAGCTAACAAAAATCTTTATTAAGTAACTGGTAGGTACTTGTCTGGTAGAAACTGCTATTAGTAGTAAGACCGCCTATTTGTAAGTAGGTAGGTACATAGTTTTCCGGTATTGTGTTTTAAGTTTCAGTTTAGTTTTAAGTTGCGCAAAATATAAAGAATTTTCGATTTTATTCTATTCGAACTGCCTTTTCTGAAGAAAGTATCTTGGTATCTCTTGGTACTACTAATATATTATATTCTGTGGTATCGCCTAAAAATCCTTTTCCTGTATCGTAATTCGATGATATTCATACCCGATACAAACGCTAGAGAGAGTTAGGTACGTTAAGAAAGCTCCCCCTCGTATTCCATTAAGCCAATTGCCGTCTTCGGGGGCTCGCTTAATTGGATAAACTGCTTTGTGGAAGATACGGACCGCTTCTGAACTTTTTTTATAATTTTAACTGAGAATAATTGTAACTGGCAAATAAGATTAGGTACCTACTAAGTTTTACAATTACCTCGTCAATATAATATTAGCGGAAGAGTTATCTTTCAAAAAAATCTTGTTTAAAATTTGGTTTGTTATTATTTTTAGCAATATTCCGCGAAATAAACCTCAACCTTTAAGTAAATGAGTGAGTGCACGCATTAGGCATGCGTACAGCACCTCCCTCCTCTCCCACACTGCCTATGCGTACACTCGCATGCAAGAACCTGCAAACACCACCACCACACAAGCAATAATGTTGGCAAATCCGTGCAAGGCCCCTCACCACCATGCAGGTCGAAAACCTCGACGCGCGTTTCGCCCCAACACCGGAGCATCCTCAGGATGTGGACTCTACGAACAACGTTCGTCAAGACTTGACGAAAAAAAAAAACAATTTTTGGCCTATTGTTGCTCTATAACGGTAGGTACGGAACCCTTCGTGCGCGAGTCCGACTCGCACTTGGCCGATTCATCTCTTATTCACTTATACCTACACGTTTGAATTAAGTAAGGAAAAAAGCAAAGTAAAAAATTCAAGATTTTTAAAATGTAGCCCATGAATAAGGTACACAATCTACTTTTAAAAATTATTGAAAAATGAAAGACGTACCTACTTCGTTTTTAAGTAAATATAATAATGCTCATGATTTAGTAGAAAATACCAATAATAAGTTGTTCATTGTAACACCATCAAGTGCAACCAGCGCGCAGCGGCGTAAACGCTCCATTGTGTTAATTGACCTTCCCTAACCGCTAACGCCTCAACCCTCCGCTACGGAATGTTTGTATGTCTGTATATCCCCGTCATTTTTGTTTCCATCATTTATCATAAACGGCACACGATTTCGAGAAGTGTTTTTAATAATATTATTTGAACTTTATAAAAACTTTATAAAAAAAAAAAAGCGGCCAAGTGCGAGTTGGACTCGCCCATGGAGGGTTCCGCAGCAGCAATAAGGTTTATTTTTATGAAATTAAAATATTTTTGATTTATTTTTATATTTCAGTCGATTTAATGAAATTTAGATTGAGGTTTACTATTTATGACGTATAAAAAAAACTACTGGCTAGATCTCGTTCAAACCAATTTTCGTTGGTAGTTTTTATAGTAATCTACATTATATATTTTTTTTAGAATTATCATGCCTCTACTTTAGAAATTAGAGGGGGGGGACACACATTTTTCCACTTTGGAAGAGTCTCTCTCGCAAACTATTCAGGTTAGAAAAAAATGATATGAGAAACCTCAATATGATTTTTGGAGACCTATCCATAGATACCCCACACGCATAGGTTAGATGAAAAAAAAATTTTTTTGTTTCAGTTGTACTTTACTATTTATGGCGTATAAAAAAAACTACTGGCTAGATCTCGTTCAAACCAATTTTCGTTGGTAGTTTTTATAGTAATCTACATCATATATTTTTTTTAGAATTATCATGCCTCTACTTTAGAAATTAGAGGGGGGGGGACACACATTTTTCCACTTTGGAAGAGTCTCTCTCGCAAACTATTCAGGTTAGAAAAAAATGATATGAGAAACCTCAATATGATTTTTGGAGACCTATACATAGATACCCCACACGCATAGGTTAGATGAAAAAAAAAATTTTTTGTTTCAGTTGTACCTATGGGGACCCCTAAAATTTTTAATATTTTTTCCATTTTTGCATCAAAATCTTAATGCGGTTCATAGACTACATCTACTTACCAAGTTTCAATAGTATAGCTCTAATAGTTTCGGAGAAAAGTGGCTGTGACATACGGACGGACGGACAGACAGACAGACAGACAGACAGACAGACAGACAGACAGACAGACAGACAGACAGACAGACAGACGTGACGAATCTATAAGGGTTCCTTTTTTGCCATTTTGGCTACGGAACCCTAAAAAACTATTCTTGCTCTATTAGTTTTAGGTATTAACTTTGGTTTTACATTAGTAGTAGGTATAAGGTACCCAATCTACCTGGGTAACCGCAGTGGGTAACGGTTGAAACTTGAAAGTAGGCACAGTAATAGATATTTAAGTTATTTTCAAAAATATAAATATTATTAGAGAGTCAGTCATCAAATATGTCGGTACCCATATAAAACATGCAGTTATAGAGCTTATAATATTAGTGATAGTTATATACCTATTCTATACGGATAGAAATAGTAGGACATGAAAATATAAGGATCAAAGAAGTTTTCATTTCCATTTTAACTTATTATTTCGCAAAACAAACAATTGTTAATAATTGTTATTATATTATTTTTATCACTTTATAGG
Organism: Plebejus argus; assembly: GCA_905404155.3. Lineage (NCBI taxonomy): Eukaryota > Metazoa > Arthropoda > Insecta > Lepidoptera > Lycaenidae > Plebejus > Plebejus argus. The sequence goes on from FR989927.1 coordinate 19,636,167, forward strand.
CAGGTACTTAGGTACGGGTTTTTCTTTTTTGTCCACTTTTCTTATTTCCGACGTTCGGTTTGACAAAAACTTAAACATTGATTTTTAGGGTTCCGTACCCAAAGGGTAAAAACGGGACCCTATTACTAAGACTTCGATGTCTGTCCGTCTGTCTGTCTCCAGGCTGTTAATCAAGAACCGCTATAGCTAGAATTCTGAAATTTTTACAGATTATGTGACATAGGTATATTATAATTATGTTGCCGCTATAACACAAATACTAAAAACAAAATAAATTAAATATTGGGGGTCTCCCATACAACAAACGTGATTTTTATGCTAATTTTGCTCGATATCAATAACGGCAACACATAAGCACGTGTAATATTCGCGAACTACTCAATTGCATCTGTACCTACTTTAATAATTTATAATAAAATTTAAAAAATGAAATGATTAAGAGGGGCTCCCATACAAAAGATACAATTTACAGTCTATTTTTGCTGTATAGTTTATTTATTTATTTTATTTATTTATTCTTCATGCACAAAGTTACAAATACACATTTAAAAGTTTGTAATAATGCATCGGCGTACTTATCTCTTAAAAGAGATCTCTTCCAGCAAACCTTATTATTTTGTGGATGTATTGTAATAGAGGGGGCATGACACACAAAGAGACAAAAAAAAAATCATACAATCATAAACCTTAAATACTAACTCTAAATTAATTAAAGAAAAAATTACAATTAATCATAATAATTACTTACATAAATACACAAAATACAATATTTTACTAATACTATACACACACAATATAGTGGTACGGAACCAAGCTTCGTGCGCGAGTCCAACTCGCACTTGGCTGATTTTGTTATAATATAAGAACTTATAGTTATTGTAACTCTGTAGGTACCATCTATGCAGCTTATTTCGAACCTAAGTTAGTAACTTATGTAAGTACTAGGTACTTACTCTAATTTTAATTATTTTTTATCCTGTGAATAAGGATTACCTAAATTATTATTCAACTGTTGTCGTTGTTACATCGTAAATAGTCTCATATTTACTCATTAAAAATATTATTTTTTCTACTCAATTTAATTAACTGTGAAATGTAGAGACAGCTTTGCTTGGCTAAAGAGTGACTGACGAACATAATATTAAGTAGATAATAATAATCAGTTATCAGATTTAGGTAGTACATAAAGTATATCCTAAAAAATGCAGGTCGTAATAATAAAATTTGATAAATAATTAAAAGGAGAATATCAATATTAATATTATAATGTCTCTACATTTCATAATCAATCTCAAAATTAGTAGACTGTCTGTCTATTTGGGGCTTAATTTTTGACTCTACCTCTCATTTGCATAGGTAACTTTGTTGAAAAATAAATCTAGTTAGAACTCATTTTTATTTTCTTTTACAATTAGGTATATCTAATTGTCTACATACCTACCTAACTATACCGAACAATCATTTTGACTGTTGCTTATATTATAGGCTTTACCTAACTCAGATATTGCTTGTATTTTGTAATTCACAAAAAATATAACCTAACATAAAAATTTAATCAAAATAAGTAAGTACTTACAGGATCACCATCTCCGAAAGCGGGCGACACTAGCACGTCTCCACAACACAAAACACTGCACAACAACAATATAATCCTGTATCGTTGTTTATACACCAAAGGCTCATACCTCACTGACTTTAACAATAAAAATAAACACGGGGATGATTTGTCCCACTGCAGGGTTAAGGTGGGGGGTTAGCCCGCCAATCCCGCACCTGGGGTTTCCCAGGCCCCGCCTCCATGAATGAATCGACCAATTGCGTAAGGACCGGCTGTAACCAATCAGCGAGCAGCGATTACAACTTTACATTTTCAGCGAATTCATGATGCGATTTCAGTGACATATAACGGGATATTAGGTATGTATGTGAGTATCGATTTAGAAAGTCTGTGTGAGGTTAACCAATAACCATGTTCATAAATAAAATATTTTACTCAAGAATAACATAGATAACATGAGCTAGAAAAATTGTAGAGCATCGGTTCTACATTTTTTCTCGCAATCTCTGAAGGTAAATTATCGTAAAATATTTTTTTACATCATGGTATCATTGTATTCTCGTCATTTGGATGCAATTGTACCTAAAAAAATATTACAGATTGTAACCATGGGGCAGATGACTGTCGGACTTGAGCAAAAAAGTGATAAAAATTGGACGATTTGTACCTACCAGTATGGCATTTGGATTTTTAGAAATTATACGACACAATGTGACCATTATTATATTTGCCATACTTGTAAAACCGTTTGAATTACGAATAATTAAATCTTAGGTTCTTGAAAAATATTGTTTTGATACGCTTTTTATTAGCTTCACCTGTATATTTGTTTGTAACATGTTTGTAACCGACTTCTTTAGGCGCGATTTTGACCCACTTTAAACGGCCAGATTTCGTTCAAACTTTGTAGATTTATCGAGGACCGATGACAATACACTAATTTGATATAATTATTCCATTTTTCAATTTGTATGTTTGTATGTTTGTTTGTAACCCTTTATATAAAAAGCGTGTTTTTAGTTTTTTTAACTATTACTTATTTTATTATACGCTTTTTATTAGCTTCACCTGTATATTTGTTTGTAACATGTTTGTAACCGACTTCTTTGGGTGCGATTTTGACCCACTTTAAACGGCCAGATTTCGTTCAAACTTTGTAGATTTATCGAGGACCGATGACAATACACTAATTTGATATAATTATTCCATTTTTCAATTTGTATGTTTGTATGTTTGTAACCCTTTATATAAAAAGCGTGTTTTTAGTTTTTCTAACTACTACTTATTACTTAAATTTTTTTATATTGGTTGTTGTGAAAGTTTTTTTGTATAGATCCTCCAATCGGCATGACGCTACCGATTGGATCAGTTAGAACTGAGCGTGTGTGGGAGTGGGTGGTGATAGGAAGGATGGTGTATAGCGACCATCATCTATGCAAAAAAAACTTTCACAACAACCAATATAAAAATTACTTTTGCGAAATCAAAACGACTTTTATCTTTATTAAAGTAACGTTTCTGTAGCTACCTTCGTAGCTATTAAGGACGTAGGTTATAGGTAGTAGACAGTAGTAGTACCTACTTAGTAGTTTGTGTGGTAGGTAGCTTGCATTGGTAGTTATACTATTATTGCAAAACTTAAATTATTACCTACTACACTCATAAGTCATAAGTATTAAACTAATGTTTCTGTAGCTACCTACTTACCTATTTCCATCGTGCAGTTTTCAATTGAGTGGGGTGAGAGATGCGGGCCGCCATGGGACTGTTGCGCAACTCGCGCGCACACGACAAAACCATTTACGGCAATTTTTTTTTGCTTTTTAAAGAGGTTTCTTTCTTTTGTTTTATAATCACGTTATAAAAGCGAAATTAAAGTGTTTATTTGTTATTTTTCCGCGTAGAAACTACCAAACTGACATGGTTACCTTTTAGGCTCTAGATTAAATCCCAAAATGTACTTACTGTAATGTAAATGTAAAAATGTAATGTAATGATACTATAATATTCAGGTTTCGTAAAAGCTAGATACATTATAATTTATATTATTGTAAAATCTGATAAAATATGATAATATAGATTAGATAGAACGTTTGTACCTACCTATGACCTACAGGGTGAACACTCTTGGCCATTCTTATGAGAAACGAAGAAAAATTTGACTGCAGGTACGACTCGACAATACCTATTCCAGTGGAAGAGAAAGGTATAACATCACTTATACATATAGTAGATACTTACGTTTTAAAATCAATTCTTGACTCCAGCGAGCAGCGGCATATTTCGGCAACAAAGTAGGTATACCTACCTGTGTTTTATATTTATGTTATTTACTTCGCTGTTTCCTTTAATCAAGGAAAATAAATTGTGAACAATTCGGCAAATTAACAGCTTCCGTCGTAGTGAGGGGACGCAAATTGTTCGTGTACGAGAAAATTAGTGAGGGGCGTCAGCGAACACATTACAGTAGAGTGCTTTCAAATATGAAACAAAGAAAAAAATGCATAAAAGCCTTAGCAAAAAATATATTACTTATATAACGTGACGGTTATCAGTGTCACTCTTGAGGCTAAGATAAAACTGATGATTCCTTTCCAGCTCGAAAGCGTCAAGCATTACGCGTATTCTCTTATTCAGATCGTGCCAAAAATATTGTCAGTGCAGCATCATGAAGTAGCATCAATCTTTAGTTACCAATATTTTATTTTCACAATAAAAAGAATGTGAACTACCGAAACGTGAAAAAACCCTACGGGTTACGAATATTATTACTTAGTCCTTAGATCAAAACTGGAAAAAACCTATTTCATATACCTACAAGATCAAGAAGGTCTGTAATTAAATGACAGTAATTTGACAGTGGACCAGTTGAATATACTGGTTCTGATTACGTTAGTCTAAAAAACTGCATGTTTTAACGTTAGAAGTTAATAACTCTTGAACAAGCAGGTGTATGAGGGTACACACTACACAGGTCTGTAGTTTTCAGGTGACCCGTATGACTGTCTGTCCGTTTTTAATAGCAATACGTATTAGAATATTCATAATTTCATGTCATTGACTCTAGCAAGTACATCGGAAAACTTATATGCATAGAGCTAAGTCATGCGGTGAAAATTGCAATGCCAATTTTGGAACATAGTGTTTTTTCTGTCAGCTGAAGATCAAGTCTTTATTTTGGGACTTTGCACTCATATTGGCTATTTGTCTATTATCTTCGCAAGAACAGGAAAGTTCAAAGTTACTGTTAGTCACGAAAGTGTTAAAAAATAGAGCTATAGGTATTATTATCGATTATTATTATTAAGTATTGTTTAATAGAGCAGAAGATCTTTGATAGATCTTAGACCGCTCTATCAAACGCTATTATAATATATTATAGGTTTACCAGAATCTGATGGCAAAAAGTGAGAAATAAAATTGACTCTAGCAATACCGGGGTAATTGGAATAAAACATTTTGTTACTTATTTTTCTAAATAGCGGCTGATTCTGTGTGTTAAGGCCGTCACAGACTTAGCTATAATATATATTAATATACCGTCCTTATATATTATAGTAGCTACCACACACTGAGACCAGAAATGTATTATAGCTGAGTGTGCGGTCACGCGAAAATTAGTATAGAAAATATAATAATAGTAATATGCCCAGCTATAAAAATATTAATATATAATATTATAGCTAAGTCTGTGACGGGCTTTATACATGCAAATATAAAAATTAATCCAATGATCAAGGATATTTTTTTAAAATCTGCTGTCAAAAATTGCCATCAGATTCTGGTAGACCTATACTATCTGAGATTGAATGTGTGATTCCTCAACTTGCAATAAATAAATTGCAATGTCTCCCAAAATGTTCCTCAAAGTTCCTAGGAGTCAAAGAATCTTCATATTAAATTTTATGTAAATCGGTTCAGCGCTTTGAGTTCAAAGTAGTAAAAGGAAGTCCGTTAAAGTAAATAAGTAGGTACATGTAACATGTAGGTAGCTACTGAAAAGGCTGAACCGATTGTGTTGAAAATTTGTGTTCTTATTCTGTGGGTGGGAAATAATGTTGTATAATTCCAAACAGCGCAGTCAATCGCGCCTATCGAAGTATGTAATCATCAACGTCTTTATACTCTTTACGGCAGATCCGGCTCGAAGCACCGAAAAAAGGGATGTAGGAGCTGCTTACTTGACTACACCCTATTGTGAGATGATAATGTTTGATTAATAAAATGAAAGGTCCTTAATATTTTATTTTTATTTTATTTTTTTTATTTTTTATTTGATATTTATTTGATATGAAAATGATATTAGCTCCAGCGAACTGCTGGAGAGTATAATAATTATGCACTTTGCCGTACATTACGGGGAAATTATGTAGAATCAGCAATGTACGCGCGCTAGCTCGTACAATAACAACGTGTGCCGGATCAGCCATCCTATAAAATGTGTATGAATGATAACGAAAAGTATGCAATTTCATGTCTGGTATCTTAATTCTGATAAGGAGGGGCTCAAGTAATAGGTACATCTTGTACGGGACCAATCAATTTGGCGAATGGCCGACTTCCGCAGGGGAGCTGGTGGTGTTTTTGTTTGGCGTCAATTGATACCGCAACGGAAATTATGCTGCCCAATCATATTATGTGGGCGAGGATTCGCGAGGATCGGCGGGGTTAATCTCGTACGTTTTGCCTATGTATTCTTATATAAAAGGAAGTAATTATTTGTACATTTTTTTATTATTTACTAAACGTCTAGCGTCGAATACAATATACTTACCTACATTCTGGTTGATTTTTATTTCATAGTTTTTAATTCGTTAAACTGCCGTATCATTTACCAAAACGACTCAATTTTTTAAAACGGCTTTAGGCGTGCCTAAATTTATTTTGTAGGTAATCCGATGTGATCCGGCTGCGACAGAGGTACCTATACAATATTTCACGTGGTGCAGATACTATACCCGTACCTTCCGTTTTTGTTACGTTAAAGTTTGTTTGTTTGGGTGTGTGTTGTCAAGGAGTCTGCAACTCAAAAGCGTAACTTGGCTACTTAGTACTTAGCGACTCCTGGCTTCTGCCTTATCGCCGTAAAACTTACCTTAAGTCACCTTCCTTGCTTTAACCTACAAATTCGAAGAAAATAAATTTTTCATTACATTGCGACTGCATTTTAACTACAGCGATGTAAGAAGTCTATAAGTAGTCAGGAAAACTATAGTAGGTAAACATAAGTAAAAATTAAGATAGATTTGTGATGTACCTATAAACCTTATTGTCTAATGCTTTCTTAATTTGTACCTATACATTTTTTAAATTATTGTACGGTCCTCAGTCATGAAAATAACAATTTTTTAACTAATTAATACAGCCTTATGACATACTTACGGAAAGAAAGATAAATTCTTAGTAGTACTTTTTGGGTACAAAACACTAAAAAGCAGCATGAACTTCCGTACACAACCAAGTACAATAAAATGTTGCTGAATTCGCTCAAAGCAAACAGGAATCACAGAGATCAAAGGCAGCACCATGTGTCGCGAGATAAACTTTCTCATACAACGCTCGTATTTTGTCCACAGGGAAAATGGATTTCATGAATTGTTTTAATTTTGTTTATAAAATAGAGTGTTGATGCACGCACTCTACTTATGGCCACACTTTAAAAAATTTAACGTTACTTTAATTAAATTAAGGTTTTAACATAATCTGCATGCCTTTTCTATCAAGCTAATAGCTATTCATTAAATTAAAGTTCAGTCATCGAAAATCGTTAATGGTTGAGGCCGTAAGCCGTTAAAAACTCAGTATCTTACCGCCTTAACACCTAAGTATAGGTACTTTAGCTAAATCTATGTTTGGTACTTCTAATAATATATATTCTGTGTTTATTATATACATAGGTCACTATGTATATAATATGACGTTGCCAAGGCCAGAAGCAATTCTCGAAACAGAACTACCTTGATGAACAAAAAGTTATCTGTGATTTGTGAACGGCATAATATCGGAGTCAGTCGCAGGTTAATCTGGCCGTGACGAGAGATAGCCGATATCTCTACATCTCTATTGAACTACCCCATAAGCCTTTCCACACAAGGGACGCTCAAACAAAGGGTGAAATTTAACAAATCCACACAATCGTAGATGAAAGAGAGTTAATCAAATAACTATTCCGTCGGCAAACATCCCCCGCCTACGCACACATTTCGGGTATAACTAATCCGAAATGCGCAATCAGCTTTGCCGGGTGTCGCGATTTAAAAGTCATAATATGTTTTGTACAATTGAATTTGATTAAGTGACTTTGTAAAATAAGTATAATAGAGTGGTTTGGTGACTCAGTTCGTGTAGACAGTAGAATGCAGGGGAAATCCTTGATATCTCCCAAACTACTACGTAATATTTTCCGTGACCATAATAATAAAAATTTCGGATATACCACTTCCAGATTTTTTCGAAACTAACTAAACGTAGGAGAGCCATGCTTCGGCACGAATGGGCCGGCTCGACCGGAGAAATATCACGGGCTCACAGAAAACCGGCATGCAACAGCGCTTGCGCTGTTTCGCCGTGTGAGTGAGTTTACCGGAGGCCCAATCCCCTACCCTTTTCTCCTTCCCTACCCCCTTATTTCTTTCACTACCCTCCCCTATTCCCTTCTCTACCCTCCCCTACCCTATTTCCCTATTCCCTCGTAAAAGACCGGCAACGCACCTGCAGCTGTTCTGATGCTGCGAGTGTCCATGGGCGACGGAAGTTGCTTTCCATCAGGTGACCCGTTTGCTCGTTTGCCCCCTTTTTTCATTAAAAAAAATCTTACGTGCAACAAACTGGAATTTATTATATAGCGGTACTTGTACTATTATCTGTTCTGTGGTAGCGGTAACAACGCCACTCAACCGACCATAGTGCGTAGTTATAGATTTCTCCAAAACTAGCGTTGATCATAAGCTCTTAAACCATAAAAACCCTGTCAGAGGCAAACCAACTAAACTGTTAATAAAAAGTGTCATAATTTCCAGCACCTTGGGATCGATACGCAGGCAAGGTGAAAACAGTGCGGCGTGGAAAGCCGTCAGGTAATTTATAGCCGTTATCAGGGATGCGGGCGGCCGGCAGCCGTGACTATAGCTTTGGCACGTGACTGCTCATGTTTTTTTATCACTACAGTTGTGGTAGGTACAATGTTTGACTGTCACTCAGCCGCAGCTTCGTAAATGTGCTTTTTGCATGTTATGACTTCTGACTCTATTTAATTATTATGCATTTTCTACAAAGTTTTTATGAGACAGAACGTCTCCATCAAAGTTTCGTCAGCAAAATAATTCTTTTAGATGTAAATTGAAGACCTCTGTGGCTCAGTGAATAGCACGTTGGTAGCTTAAGCCGGGGGTCGCGGGTTCGAGTCCCGCCGATGGAACAAAAAGTTTTCAAAGTTCCTGGGTCATGGATGTGTATTAAATATATTTATCATATAATAAAAATCTTAAATATATGTATAGTATAAAAGTATTAAATATATTCCCGTTGTCTGGTACCCGTAACACAAGTCCTTCAGGTACTTACCACGGGGCCAGATTGACGTGGTGTGAAGCGTCCATAGATATGAATTAACTATAAAATAACTGTTGCAGTGGCTATATTTAAGGCATCGACATGTTTAAAGTTTAAACCACTTACTTAAGTCAGAAATCAGAATATAAAATAAACTATACATACCTACTTACTTAAAATATACCCTTTGATGTATTATATGGCAATCTAGCAATACGGCATTCATTTGTGCTATCGAGAAATTAATTCATAGGCAAATGCCAGAGCTACATTATTTTGTCGGGTTCGGTTAATTCAAGTTACCCGTGATCTGCCAGCTGAGGTTGACACGCGCCGAAATTACGTTGGTCCACGTCCGCAATCTGCCAATGAATCATCAATTATCAGATAGAGCATATTAATTAGTTAGTAAAAGCATCCTTTCCCAAAGTGGGCAATAACGCCCCCTTGTGGTCCCTGAAGATCTAAAGGGGGGTGGTGTACAGGGACCCAGAAAAAAAATGGGAGCGTTGTGTAGAGGCTTGAGTGGTGATTGGTAATTTTATTACATCTGGATACTTTTTTAATTGAAACAACGTATACAAACGTAGATAAAATACCTAAGTTTGGGAACCCCTGCTATAAAGTATCTACCCACTGTTATAGCTTCATTACGATTAAGTTTGCATATTATTATTATTCTACTGTAATCTCTACAATACTCTACTCAAAACGATGTTGATATTGATCGCAATAAACAAGTCAACCTAATTCGCGCTATAAAAATTCATTACCATAAACGTCTCATATACCCCTTCCGCATTCGGCCTCATTATAATAAACATGGGCACACGTCGGTAGCTTCTTTATTTCCCGGTGATTTACAGGCGAATTATGCCTACGCACACAATCGTTGAAACTAGTGTGAAATTTATATTTTAGATTTATTGTTATTTGCTATTTTAACAATTAAGACACTTCTGTTTGGGTAGTGAATATATCCTACGGCAATCTTTTTTGATGTCATCGTCCATGGGGTAGCTACTATACCTACGTTTTGTCGATGGGAACTGTTTCCTAGGTACTATAAGAGTATATTAGTACTTATTACGACTCTATCTTTAATTAGTAAACTACAAAAGGTACCTACACCTTATAATATGTAGTAATTACGTATAATGACGGCTCATTTTTGGTTTACATTAAATACCCATCTATTTTCTCATGGTGTGTGCAATAAAATTAAAAAGCAACAAATAATTTTATGATGGTCAGATCGTTTCACGCTCACCCTCGAAACAAAGAGCGGGGGGAGTAATCTAATAAAGGATAAAGATGTTGCGTGATTGTGGACTATCCTGACGTGGGAATGCACCTTGATTGGTGGATTTAATTAATTGACGAGGAAGTGCACCCCGTGGGAAACTACTTTTATGATTTCTGATATATGCGATTGATAGTGGGATGACACGCAATTTTTCTGATTGAACACGGATTAGAGAAATAAAAGTACTTATAAAAAAAAACCAAATGTTTATCATCAAGCCATTGCCTATTTGCAGCGGGAATGAAAAAAAAAAGCTAAAAGTCAAGGCATCGCGTATTGTTCTATATTCAAAATAATTCAAAATTTGAAATAAAAAAGTTACCGTACAGCTGGTACCTACTCGTCGTGATTTGTACGTATATTGTACATTATTATTATTACACAATTCAAAAATACTATTTAAACCAATTTTAATGACTTCTATACTAATTAAATGTTACTAAAGTTGTAATAAAAAATACTTTCAAGACAGGAAAAAAATATTATTATTATTTGGTTACTGCCTACAGCCTGGGTAAGTGATTTCAATAATATTTTATTACCTTTCAGAAGGAGACAAAACGTTTTTAGTATCATTATCCTCTTTAGTCTGAAACTCTGAAATCAAATGAACATATTTGGTTCAAAACTCTACATTAAAATACGTGAAAATGAGTTTTATTCATTACTCGTTCCTTTAAAAAATGGAAAAGGAATGATGCAACTATAAACAAAAAACCGTTATTATTGTAGTAATAACGTAATATGATAAATACAAAATTCGTTTGTGGTTGGAAAATACATATGAGCATTTAAAAGACTAATCGAACACAATACACGGAAATCGGATATTTCAAGCGCATTGATAGATTTAAAACGCACCCGACGGCCTATTAAATTTTATTCGAACCCGCAAAATCAAAGGGTGGCAAATCGGCAGGGCGGAGAGGATAAATAATAGAAAAAACATATTGTGTTTGTTGTCGGACTCATTATGCGCAATTAGCTACGATTGTGACAGAAGACTCGCCATGTGAACGGATTCCGTTCTGGTAGATATCGCGCTGCGCGTGCGCCGTCACTTTTTGGAATGGTTCTTTTGAATTAATGATATTTGGGGTATCATTAATTTTAAATATTCAACTTCTTTGACGTTTATATCGGGGTCAGAGCATTGGCGACGTACTTTCTTGTTCGAAAACTTGTTTTAACTATATTGTAATATTAGTTTAAGTAGTAGAAATAGAAGGTAAAGAATATTCTTTTTACTTTTGCGTTGATACCATAGGTATTCCGTATTAACACGTATGCACGAAATTTATAAGATAAATTCATCCTACACATCACAATTGCTGATTAACAGCCTAGTTGCTGAATCTTTATCGTCGTTAGTCGTTACTACTTTATTAACTCACCCTAAACTCCCAATTGATATCTCTTAACCCTCTCATCTGAAGTTTCCTTTCTGTCGCTAAACAAAAGTAATATGATACACCGGTTGAACGTGGTTAATAATTTGTTAATGTGAAGTTTAAACAGAGATCAGCGCGTGTGTTTAACCGCGGTTTAACCTAACACCGCTGACCCCCTGCATTAGTAAAACTAGAGCGGTGGGAAAGGGTTGAGAAGTGCTTTATGTTTATTGTTATTAGAACAATATTTGTACGTGAAAGATCTACGATTATTGTTATAGCTATCCATTGATGTCTGATGATTGGTTATTAGTACCGACTCAAATTTATTAGATGAGACTTCTAATAACAAAAGGTCTCTTCCAACAAAACGTGACAGACATAACAACAAAGCAAAATATTGTCCTTTTGGTAGATGATAATGGATTTACAAAAATTTCTTTTAAATATTAAACAACCATTAACAACACCTAATCAACAGACGAACTAACAAACAAGGAATTGTTGATAATTTATGTTTATCGAATTCCGGTATTATCAAAAATTAGCGGCACATTCATGTCCGGTGATCCATCACCCCCCGCGACCACTGGAACCACTAAATAATGGTCACCTTTGATGGGGCCACTGAATAATGGTCAGAGCCACAATAGATAGTGGTCAGTCGCGCGTGCGTTATAATCACTAATAATGTATTAAGTTACCCAAAATGTGTTTATATGTTTAGAATCTTGTCAACATCTTTAGAATTATTTTGACATGGCTTTTGTTAGATGATGATATGTTTCTTGAAAGTTGATCCCCTATAGTATATTGCGATGACAGCGAAATTTCACCTTGCGGCGAAATTGCTTGAAAGTACGGAGTACAGGAGCCACGGATAGTTTTAGTAGAAGAAAAATCTTCTACCAAAACTATCCTGTGACCTTTCCACATCTTTCAAAGTATCTTGATACCAACTTTTATCTAAATCGGTTCAGCCATATAAGCATTAAGGGGGTACAGACAAACCGTGAGACAGACAATCGCAATTATAAAATGTTATCATATTACTGTTAGAAGCTTAATGAAGCCCCTAGAAGTTGAAACTGAAACTCGCAATATTTTAATGAAAGTTCTTTACGGTATTAAGTATTGACAGTTCATTAATGATAGCTAGAGGGCGATTAGCTCCGGTGATAAAGTGCACGGGTGCCAGTCGGATTACCGCACAGGCGCACACACATAAACATTCATTACTTCTCCATTTAACTCACAGCTTCTACGATGTTACATCTATGAGTTTTTACATTTTCACGTAGCTTGCAATTTCCATACCGCATCCAAAATATTAGTAGGTTTCTTAAAGGAACTAAACAATTGATGAAATAAGACATTTATTTTTATTTTCTCAAATCGCAATTATAATAATTGGAAAAAATACTTATCTGCTTTATAGTTGTTCGATCAAAATTGATCAGCTAACATTAATTTTGTTCTTGTATTTAGGTATACATCTTTGAAACCATGTCAGAATGAAAATTAAACAATAATTAAAATTTATAATCATTGTTGAATTTTAATTAACACCTGCAGAAACATACAAAAACTATTAATTAAATTTATTGCAACACTATAACGTCTAGCGTCTACGAGAGCGCTACGCGTCTACGCTGCTACGAAATACAAAGTTAGCAGAGGCTTCTGTATCCAACATGCTATTGTTACAATATCTTACCTCTACAACTACTACCATAAACAACTAGAAAACATTAAAAAATTAACAGCTTATCCGTGTCGTGTGCGGGGCATGCGACTGGAACTATCAATTAGTTACCTGTGCTGCGCGCGCCGAGCACGTGCGCTCGGTCGAGCATGCACCGCACGTGGTCGCACCGTAAGAGCTTTTACTTGTCTACCTGTCACACCTCGGTGTCTTGAGAACTTTGGAACGTCACAGGACAACTAGGGAATTCTTTCCCGTTCTTCATATTTAGTGTTTTGTAGTTCTTTTACTCATATTAATTCATCTGTATAATGTTTTTGGATTACTTACTTTTAACTATTTGGTTTTTGTAGCTCTACCATGAGTTTAAAGCTATAGCATTTATCTATACCGATACGGACTCTAGTCGATACCGACTACGTAAATATTTAGTATGGCGATTTTGGTTCCGCAAGTGACCGCTAAGAGGCGCTGTAAAATTTGCCATAGTAAAAATTTACGTAGTCGGTATCGAGTATCGATAAATACTATAGCTTTAAACTCATGGTAGAGCTACTGATTACCTATCGGCCATTACTGTTGCAAGAGTCTTGGAGCTGAAAATATTAGTTTAGTAAGCTTTGAGTCTTCAAGAGGTGTTCTTCGTACGAACATTTTTGTGCAAATCTAAGACGGTATGTAGGTAGATGTTTGCGGTACTCCTAACATTGGCGGCCCAGTGTCAATTGCCCTACTTGACATCGTGCGGATTCCAAACGTCAGCTATGACGGGTCCACAAAACGGCAGACGGCGGGCTCGGTGTCGGATGCCGTGCGCGGGACAATGTTGTCAAAACGATGGTTTTACGTAAATACAGACCGCCTTTATTATCTGCGGAGCTCGATTGTGGTCGCTCACCCCTCCCATTCACGATACATGATTGATCTGCCGTAGATTGACAGTTTTTTTATACTCACCCCAGCCGCGGCACCGGCGAGCGAATATTAAAGGCAATTGTTGTTTAATTTTTACATTCGAAGGGTGATGCTCGAGTGTTGTAATAATGTTTTGATAATAGTAGTATCCGTTCGGCTCGTATTTCTCATTCAGAGCGCGTGGGACCGCAGCACCGCCACCCGCCGGCTGATTTCATTATAGATCTTGCCGTTGAATTTAAAACAAAGTTCGTTGCTACACCTTGTTTTGTTCCGCGCAATGAATGCCTAATTTTACTAACTGTTAATACATAATATAAGTAATTTAAAATATCTTCAGTGAACGCGAACTCCTCTGGATAAATGTGTACCTACAATCTATAACTTTGCACTCTTGCAAAGTGCAAATAATAGAATGTTATAGAAATAATACTTTTAATTTTTTATAACGTATTTTCTAAATATGAATTATAAAAAGTTTATTATAAGTCTGGATGGCCCCAGTATGAGGCTGATCCGGTCGGACAATGGTGATCGGCAATCGATGGCTTAACACAATGTGCCCACTGATCCTCATTGATCGCCAATTACTGGACATTAAGTACCTAAACGCCTTTTGTACCCGCCGTTTGTGATAATGAATCAATACGAAAAAACTACAATACCCCAAGATTTGTATTGTGAGCCTTTTATTCGTTTATAAGCTTGTTTTTTCCGGACACGGCCACAATGGGACCTACGAATTAACAGTGGCAGTTTTTAGATGTTTTGTATTTCAATAGGGTCAAAAGGCGATTTGCTGTTAGCGCGTTTGTGAATGTATCAAAATGTGCTTTTATTTGATTGTTCGTCGTTCGATATTTGAAAGAGATTGTCCTAAACGTATAAACTCACTTCTGTGTTATAATAATGTCCCAAATAATAATGTCCCAACTTCGTACGCGCTGAAATTTATTTAACTTGTGAGAACACTATTTTTTTAAAACAATCATCATGTTTTGTAAAAGACAATAATTAATTATTACATAGTCTTTTCCAGGACTCAAAGTATTCCATCGTAATTTTGTACCTAGCTTCTTTTGCTAACATTATTTTTATTCGCTCTCTACATTTTTACGGCAAACAGACAGGGATGGGCAGTGGGCTGGGCGCGCACGCACAAGGTGCGTACCGGCGTGCGCACGCGCCGCTGCGCCCATTGTGCGGCGCGTCACGCTCGTTGCGCGCTCTGTGCACACACAAGAACATTATTGCATTTTTATTGCGCATCTTCAGACCTTTGTTACATCTATACAATGTTTTTTACGGACAGACACGTCGAAAAACGATGTATGTTTTCACGCTATAATAAGCCAATGATTCCTTTATTCACCCCGGTAGACCAAATATTGTATCAAATTATTGATTGTTACATTTTTGGTGAACACGTAAAACGTCGGCTGATTTTATAGCATTTATGAGCGGTCTTTCTTTGATAAAAAACGATACAATAGTTCACTTGTATGTTGCATTTAATATTTCCGAATATTTTATTTCACGATCTTTAATCAGTTACATTAGGTACTGTATACTAAAATGTTGCTACGTGGACCCAACAAAATTGCATCAAAGTCTTTCAAATGCTCTCACAAGTTCAATGTTCAATGGCTAGACGGATAAATGATCTTCATAAAGGAACTCATAAGAATGCGGAGTCGGGTCGTTCAATTGAGTCGATCCGCCCAATGAGCTGGTGAGTCAGTGACTCAGTGGTCTTGAGCGTGGTCAGTGCGGAGACGCGCCGTCTGCGCCGGCATGCGGGCCCTCACTGGGTCACGCCTCCGGATTGGGACTAACGGGTACTTGAAGGTCATGGTAGCTGATAGTCGTCTCTATTTTTCGAACATTTTAGCCTAAAAAGTAGGAGTGCTTGCGTTAAGAATTTCAAATGTTTATCTTTATTAGACTAGGTGACCTCAACTTCTTTGGAAATAAGTAAACTTTGAGGGTCAATACAGACCGCAGCGCGACGCGTATATTATGTATTTCTAGTAGGGATTTGACAGATTCGCAAGACGCAGACGTCTCACGCAATTAAAATAATATACCATTCCAGTACTTTAGAAATGCATCTACGCGTGACGGTGCGGTCTGAATTGACCCTAAAGCAACACTAAATTAGTTTAGCTAAATGTGAAAATGAAAGCTGGTTTACGACATTCAATGCGTCGTAAATACTAATATGTAATTAAGCAGACCATGAGCAAGCGATTTATACTTTGCATGATCAATTTTCAACCACCGGCACACGACTGCGGCCAAATATTGTGATAATCCGTCTCTCAGCCATTGTCACTCGATGACTTGATAAAAAAATCATAAAATGATCCACATCAAAATCCCCCAGAGACTAGTGGAGAGCCGGTACCCTTCATTCCCATAATCTATTCCAATTAACTGACAGGAGCATATTGTAATATTAACACAATGCACTCATTGCCCCCTTATATCGAGCAGGGAGTACTTTGCTACTGTAATTTAAACCTTAAAAGAATGGAATAGCGTTCAAAATTAAGGTACTGTCTAGTTCTGGTATGCACAGATTTTGTTAAAGAGGCCTTATGTGAGGACTGAGGGCGTTGTATTATCATGTTTATAAACGTGACTTAAAATTATAGAGATTCACCATAAGATGCTAAGAGAAGCTTACGCAAAATCATTCTTTAAAGTGGTTTTCTGTCTTTACAGTATATAATATTACACATTTGAACATTATATCAAAATATGTAGAGCCTTATAGTACCTACCTAATGAATACAAGAACACATTTGGTATTCCTCATTTTATTCAAAGTGAAAATTATCTTTGTTGTTTTTCGTAGTTTTATCTCTTAATAAAATAGAGTCTAGGCAAAGTAAAAGTATCCATGCATAAAAATATCAGGGTTCATAAAAAATAGCTAGTTTGAGTTAGTTAGCTACAGACAATTTCGACAAAAATCAGAAATAAGAAATGTATAGGATCTTACAATTAAAGCCATCCAAGCGCTATGTTTTAGTGGCTGCCGCATTTGGATGCCGAAACTATTCCATTCGAAAGACTAATAAGACGAACCAAAACATTCCAAATAGTTGATTGGGAGTAAAGCTCAATAATCGCGTAATTAGGTTCGATACGTATAATCCTGACAGATACGCCACCCCCGACCACCCCTGACCACCCCTGGCTACTTGATGGCCGCTATTAATGTTATCATCAGTCTTGGCCTTTCCAACCGAGACCACTTTCACGCATGATATGTGTTAAAAAGTTTATTTGCATGGAAAACGATTATGGTAATACGAACATTTTTAAGTGTCACAGGTAAATTACCTTTAATTTAACGAAGAGTTTGACAGAAGATTTTATATCAAAATCTTCATTAAATAAAAGTAATTAACCATTAAATAATGTTATGTCCCTGAGTGCGACAGATAGTATCATTTAAGTAAGAAAATGGGTAGGTAAGCTTTCTTACTCTACAATAACATAACTCTACATTAGTGCAAGATTGCTCGCGAGTCGCGATGTTGAAGAATAATAATAATATAATAATCGGCCAAGTGCGAGTCGGACTCGCGCACGAAGGGTTCCGTACCATTATAGAGCAAAATTAGGCTATAAATTGTGTTTTTTATTTTATTTATTTTACTCTTTATTGTACACAAGAAAAATACTGAAAGATACAATTAACACGGAAAGACGACACAAAGGACTGCTTATTTCTAAAAGATTTTTTGTATGGAAGCCGAGCCTTTCATTTTTATTTTAATATTATTATTAAATATTAAAGTACACATATGACTCAGGATTTTGTAAAAAATTCATGTACCTACCTGTTGCCATTTTTGATATAGAGCAAAAAGGCCAAAAAAATCACGTTTGTTGTATGGGAGCCCCCCTTAAATATTTATTTTATTTTGTTTAGTATTTGTTGTTATAGCGGCAACAGATATACATGATCTGTGAAAATTTCAAATCTCTAGCTATTACCGTTCTTGAGTTACAGCCTGGAGACAGACAGACGGACAGACAACGAAGTCTTAGTAATAGGGTTCCGTTTTTACCCCTTTGGGTACGGAACCCTAATTATTATACATGTCTATTCTCTTGGCCTTGGCCTATACCACAGAATATATAATAGTACTCCGTACCTATACTAGGTACTTATTTCCAACTTTTCAAAAATGTTATGATCAAAATCATTGAGAACAATCCTATTTCAGCTCTACCAAGTACCAACAACATTAGCTAATTAGAAAAGTAGTATTTTCCCATAAACCGCAATGGGTGGTTAATAAACCAATTGCGATCTAACTTCGATTTGACTTCGATATCGCCGCGATATCGGCGTAATGAGTGGCGTTCTCAGCCAGCGGGTGTATCGGGGTGTTCTATCTGCGTGTGAGATCTACATCAAAATCGATACAGCTAATACGTTTCTATTGTGATAGAACTGCAACTTTTAATTGCAATGTGAGTGCTGTTATGTTTTGTGACTTATATTTTGTTCTTTAAATATAATTGTTATAACCCATAATGATTATAATCCAGGAAAATCATGGTCTAGTCCTTAGAAACACACACAAACAAATTATATTAATAATCTCATTAGTTACTCTCATTAAATTATACATTTTAATGAGAATAAAATTGTAATACACATCAAAATGTTATAATTCATGTTTAATTAATTCTTTACATTACGGTATGTAATTTATGTCTGTTTTCGATCATGTACAAGGAAAATATACAACAAACAGTGTTTGTGCGGAACAAGGCAGCGCGCTGGAGGCACGGGATGAGGCACGCAGGTGGCCGATACACGATACCCCATTGATCGACCTCAGACTCCTCGTCTGCTCAAAAGCATTCCTGACAGACAACGCTCGCTGCGCTACTAATTACGCCAGACAAAGAGCCGTAGATGGGACACATGATTCAAACTCACAGTTTAAGACCTACTTATTTTCCTTTGAAGAAGCTACTTTAGCTGCAAGAGTTGTCGCAAAGTCTGATTCCTTCTTTACTGAACTTTACTTCAAGAAACTATTTATTTAATTAAAATGTGGCCCAAGTCCAGGCGTAAAAATGAAGCTCTGTTTTTTGGTAGAGCTTAGGTAATTTAATTTCTGAAGTATTTTTTACTAATACTGTGCAGACGAAGTCAAAAACTTTACATCATTATTATTATT
Source organism: Plebejus argus (assembly GCA_905404155.3). Lineage (NCBI taxonomy): Eukaryota > Metazoa > Arthropoda > Insecta > Lepidoptera > Lycaenidae > Plebejus > Plebejus argus. The sequence continues at coordinate 19,655,806 of FR989927.1, forward strand.
GCTATAAGTTTTTTTGTATAAAAATCAACTTTATTTATTTTAAAGCATCGTCTCTACATTTTGCTCTTTGACGCACATCTGACTCATCTTGCGTGCGCATAAAATGCGCAAACGATTCAAACGAAATGAAAAGCGTTTTGTTGAGGCCATACCTCAATGCTGAGTGCGCGCATGTGCGCCTTGAAAGCGCGCAGATCACTCGTTGCTCTATTTGCCGATGTCTATCATTGTGCTTTCATTAAATTCATTATGATGTTCGTTGATTATCACTTTATATTTTGTCATGATCAGTATGGTTAATGTATAGTTTCTAAGGTTTTTTGCCTGTATACTCTACAACAGCGTAGTTGCTTGGTCAATGTTTGGCATTAGCCGATCAAAAGCTCATGTGAGTACACTTACTTTTAAAACTCTTGTTGAAAAATATTAGAAACTATAGGTCTACCAGAATCTGTTGCGGTGGGTTGATCGTGCCCGTAACTTTGCCCAGCGGGGAGTGGAGCACCATGGGGTTTTAGTGGGTAGCTCCCGGAGAGTCCCACATACCCCGGCTGATGTCCCCAATCCGCCGGGGATGCGTAAAGCATTTCCCCATGAAAAAAAAGGTCTATCAGAATCTGATGGAAAAAAGAAATTGACGCTACCAATACTGGGGAAATTGGGGCAAAACGTTTGATACTTTTTTTCATTATAGCGGCTGGATTCTGTGTGTGATAAATGCAAATGTAAAAAATATCCAATGATTAAGGATATTTTTTGAAAATCTCCCATCCAAATTTGCTATGAGATTCTGGTAGACCTATACATACGAATCCTATTGTAAGACCTTCCTGTAACCTTAGATATTAAGATGTTTCGGAGATATTAACATTGGTATGAAGTTGGTAGGCTGTTTGAAGTGACTATTTGACTAATATACGTAGGTATTATAGGAGGTGACAAGGACTTGTTGGTTATACCTACTTATTATTTTAAATAATATATTTATTTGTCAGTACATGTAAAACATTAGCATACGTAGGTAATTAGATAATCTAGGTAATAAACCGACCACCGCGGCTTGCACCGGGTGAGCACCGCACATGTCTTCGCCCGTATGCCTACAAAGTAATTACTTTTCCTTTGACCAAACGCTGCATTTCCATTTTGTCATTAGACCGGCCTATTAATTCCTAGGTTATGAGAGGTATAGGGGCTAGCATTTTCGTGTCAGCTGCCTGTATCTGTGCAAAAACTTCTCTACGCGGAAAGACACCTGCGAGCCCGATTTATACACGGACTAATCATAGCGACGTCCTTAGAAGGATCTGTATATTACGTCCTCTCATATCTACTTTTTGTCTCAATAGGATAAGGATATCTCTGATCTTAATACTTATAACAATGACAACAACGTGATTATTGGAAGCTATAAAATATTGAAAACCAGTTACCAGCATGGGTGCCTAATTAAAATGTTTGTTTGTTTATAAATAAGATGCAAAATGCAGTGGTCTGCCCTTGGCAGTATTGCGGAGCATATCCTCGTAATAGGCGCTAATTTAGTCGTTATGATAAACTCGGAGTTGCACCAGCGCGGTACAGAATTTGCATTTCCATTACTGCTATAAATTCGGCCCCCGCTAGCTTATAGCCTTCTCCGCATTGACCGTGTATTCAAATATTGCGGCTAATAGGTGGCTTAATTTTGTGGTGTTGGTAATAAAATTACTGAAGACTGGGTATTGTAGCCTTTATGCGTTTTACGATGAAGACAAAAAGTATACATTTTTTGTTGTTTTTTTCATAAAACGCACAGACACATAATTGGAAACTGGATATGAGGATCTGCGTTAGGTTCGGGAAAGCTTTGAACCCAAAAAACTATACTATGCTAATGTAGATTTCAGATACTTAGTACATCAGTAAAGTACTTAAAAATGTAGGTTCCGATTATATCTTTGGGAGAATAAAAAAGAAAGAAACATTGAAGGCCATGACCGTATCAAAAATGATACTAGAAAGATAAGGAAGAAAATAGTTTTTCTCTTTTTATTCTGATAATAATATATCAAACAACTGAAATTAATTATTCATGATTAAAAAACCATTAGGCTTGCTAATAATAAAATTACTGGCTAGGGTTTTGTTATTGATGTACGTTGAAACCATAAGTGGAGTGCATAGGACGTGTTAATGCCTGTTTATAAATATGCATGCCATTATGCAATGGCCACTTAATAAAATCCTAGCAACTGGTTCATCTTGTTTTACTCGTCTCCTAGGCCTAGGGTTGACGGCTCGCTGCTCACGACTAATTAAAGGTTGTGTATTCGTAATATCGAAAGTAGAGAAGGATTGTGCAATTATTCTATAAATGTACAATTCTAACAAATTGTACCTGTAGATCTTTATACTAGAACACCCGAATCGAGCATTAGCACGGTTTCAGTTAGCTTGGTGTAGCAAAACTATGGTTTATTGTAGTACGTGTGCAAAACTCATAGAGATGAGTTTTGCAAATGCAGAGCCCAGAGTTTGACTTCAATGTCACTGTCGATTAATCTGCTGCGATTGAATATTAGTTACTGTGCAAATTGCAGAAAAAAACCTTCAAATAGGTACAATCAATAAAATAATGCAATACATCCAATGTATAAATTCCCGAAAATACTTGGTGGTGTGTTTGATATCAGTGATAAAACATCATCTACCACCGACCAGTGACCACCTGAAAGTTGACTATCGTCTATCTCTGAAGTTAGTACGTGTACCAGTCAATAGGAGAATGAGGTTTCCGAGGTGGATACCTCCATCTTGAGGAATTTGAAGAAGAAAAGTGTTTTCAGTAATAAAAGATAAACTTACTACTGACCCTTTGGCATGAACCCTATGCTCCAAAAAATCCACCTCATCTTCAGGGATATGTACCAGGGAAGCAGCCCTATCTTCCCACGTGGTTATCACCTGTAAGTGGTGCACAATCAGCTCGCACACCTGCGGATTATTACGCAAGTCCATGCTAATACGGTCCCAGATGTGCAGCGCTGGCCATCGAACCTGTGTTGATTTTATAATTGCAGCTTTTTATAGACTATCATATTAACAGGAAAATAGTGTTAAAAACCTAAGAGATCAAGTTTTGTATGGTCTTATCCCAGGGATAAGACCTTACAAGATCGTTTTCGCCCCCGACGCCAGAACCACACGGAAGTACTAGTGCTATTTTGCCGATCATTAAAACTGTCGAATAAATCAGCAACTTTTAAGAAAAATTGCAATTTTCTCTTAAAAGGCTGGCAAACGACTCGCGGCTCCACCGGTGTTGCGAGTGTTCGTGGGTGACGGTAGTTGCTTGAAATCAGATGATCCGTTTGCCTTTTCCCCTTTCTTTCTATATTTAAAATAATCGAATAAACTAATTTGAAATTTAAATTTTGGAAAATTATGCTAGTAAAGTTTATAGTAACAAAATACATATTTAACTCATTAATTATGTCTCTGCTTTCATTGCAAAAACCTGCCTCAGGGTTTAGCAAGTAAAAATCAAACAGGTGCTGTGATATTAGTGTAAACGTCTCCTGGAGTCATACAAAACCTGATAATAAGTCTAATACGGTTGAAAATTTTATATTTATTTTACTATGGATGATGAGTACCTACAATATTATGTTCATAAGAAATTGAGTCTGTAATCTGTTGTTTAATGTTCTAAGTATGACTATTATATTTTTACAGGGAACACCATTATTGAAATTGTCTATAATTACGTACAACTAATTCGTACAACGATGTAAAAAGATGAAATTGTAGTAATTTGTTTTAAAAATAGCAAAGCCCAACGTCACGTGATCTCATCTTTCGTAAGAATTTAAAGAGCTTTTTATTATTGTAAAAGATATATTATATAAGAAAAAAAGTCAGCAGATTTATAAAATTACTGATTACGTTTGTAATCAGTTTCCCATCTTGACTATTCTTCTGTAGAAAGTAATCATTCTATGATGACCGTTCTAAGCATGCTATTCAATATATTTTATCCACGGATAATACTCAGAGGCAATTTTTTGGTAAAATGGTCCAAAATATTATAAGTTTTTTTTTTACATTCTTCGTTCTTGATAGTAGCATTTCAGAGCTTAATTATTATGATTTCAAAACGTATACATGCGCGCACGCAGCTCTAGCTCGCATAAAATCATCCATCCCCATATTTGATAGACAAAGGCTGACTGGCGTGAAGACCTGGTGTTGGTAATCCATAAATCGTTTAGGAGCAGACATGGAAATATATTTGTATTCGCGTTGTGTTGCGCGGCGCGTGGCACCAATTGTGGACCCGCATGCCTGATTGGCGCGAGACCAATATAACCGTTATACTTTCCAGCGCTCACACGTAAAGTATTAAAATGTTTTTTTTTTGTGAACGAATAGGCCAGGGTTTTGAGAGAAGTAAGACATAATTTTTTTTGACTTGACGAGCTTTGGTTTGTTTTTGTTGGGTCCTGACTCGTCAAAAGTGGTAGCCCAAATATAAGACGGTAGGAAGAATATAATATAATATCCAAGGAATATGTTAGAATTTACAGGTATTCTATCATCTTTCGTTCCATAACTCAATAATTACTGTGTAATCGTTTTAAGTGAGAGCTGCCTACTGTCTTGGATCTTGTATGGGGTTAGTTTTTACGGAGCCAACAAAAACTATCGATTCCCAAAATCGTTAATGTTTACTGACAAGTGACATGTGAAACAAAAATACTCTGTGGAGGTCAACGATTTGGATTTTTTTCTAACATCATTGCCCAGGTGGTCTGGACTAACGACACGGCCAGGTGCGTGCCATGTACGGAGCCAGTTCTCGTCTCTGATTATTTCTGATTTGGTCCTGATATATTTGTTTTTGTAATGCGCTTTTTGCATTTGCAATGTTTATATATAAAAGCTACATAGTTATCATCGCGGTTTTTATCAGCATTTATTACAAGTAAAGTTGAGTATGTTATATATATATATGCAGTAAGCCATTGCAGTAAACGTGGTGTGTGGTTCAAAAAATTTGTTTGAAGCTACTGTTATAGGACGATACGGCTTTGAGATCGTTCGGCAAAAAAGGGTGGGGAATGCAGCAATTCGTTTTTTTACGTCTCTTTAGCGAGGCGAGGAATGAGCGGTCTAGATGTGCTTAGGGTATTTGTACTTATTAGTTCAGTGATAAGACGTAATATTGGTAGATTATATAGGTAGATAGACAGGTAGCTACTGTAGGTATGTTATTGGTATCTGGGAAGGTCAATTTTGTCCTCTCCAGTTTCACCAAGCGATCCTTAAGTACTGCGTAGCCTATTAACATTGTAATCGATATCCGAAACCATCTTATCTACGTAAGATTAACACTAATGTGTGCATTTAGTGCAGTACCTACCGTCAGTGCTTACGGTATCTGGAAAAGGCTTTCCCTAATTACTTGGGGTGTTTTGTTTGGTGCTATCGGCGTGTAACGAGCCGCAAATGGGTCTCCGGTGATCGCGCGATCATGCGGGCCCGTCGCCCTCCGCCCGCCCCCCGCCGGCGCCCCGTTCGCTCCCCGCCCGCCCGTCGTCAAAGGCCTTTGTGCGAAACGCGACATGTAGACATAGAACTGAGTGTAGCGGATTCGTGTACATATTTTGTAGCGAATATAGTGGCATGACTTCACTTCTATGATCCATCTTTATCATAATAAGTAAATATGAAAATATTGGCGATTTTTTAATTTTTTTTTCTTAAAATCTTAAAAGTAGGTGTTGCAGGTTTTAAAAAGTGTTTACGTAGCATAACTTTTTCAATATATTAAAAAGGTATCAATAATAACAGAAAGAAAGATAATTAGAATCATGATTGTAAAGAACAGTAAAAGAAATTTACGATTAGTTTTCGGAAAAACCATTTGTATCGTGATCGTGCAGTGATCGCTAATCGCTCCCCGCCACACCGTGTCCTCTCCGCACAGATAAGCGTACACACAGAGCAGTCTATCCTCGCTAATTAGTTTATCTCATACGAGTGCAATTACTTCCCAACAATCTGGCACAAGGGTAATTCAGGCGACCTTCTTGCGTCAATGGATTTTTCAGATAATTTTAAATTGCTGGAAGTTGAAAAACAAAATACCAATGGAGTAAGTATTTAAACCTTTTTGCATTTTAAGGCATCATTTGAATGATAGATTTAAGGCCGGTTTTAAATGCGAAGGAATCTTTTTCAGAGGGAAGGCCATCTTCAAAATCTAAAAGGTAGAGGAGCCGGTAGGAATTAAAAGAACTCCTAGCCCCTGATACTTACAAACGTCCAATAAAGTCCTCCTTGTTAATTTAGGTACCTTAGAAGTAACCACAATTTGAATAATATTATAAGCGACAACTTTATTATATTCGTAAAGAATTTGAAATAATCAAATCGTTTATAATATTATCAGTTGCATCGGATGTCCCTCGGTGCATACAATTATGGTAATGATAGAGAGCAATATGGTCCCCATAAGTTCACTTATCTATATCGGCACGCGATGCAATTTAAATGAACTTACTCTATGATTATTTTTACATGCTATTAAGATATAGAAATATCATTTTTACATCACATCTATCCAATTTTATCCTCCTAATTGTAATTGCAGCTTTTCGTTGTTTTAACAAGTTCGGGGACTGACGCATGTCAGATAGATAAAGCAGCATAAGTTTTCTATTTAAATTGCGTATAAAATTGTTTTAATGTATTAATAAGGCTTGTATCGCATCCTATCGTCGCTTGAAAAAAATAGCATTTTCTCCTATTTCCAAAAGTCGCATTTCGCATTTATAACAATACTAGCTGTCCCGGCAAACGTTGTTTTGCCATATAAAGTATTTCTACTTCATCAGTTGATCCAAAATCTTCCCCCTCTTTTGTCCCCTAAAGGGGGGGGGGCTTATACACCAAATGTTGAGTTGGAAAATACAGTAAATAATATGAAGTAAGTCCATTAAAGAAAAAAGTTTGATACAAAATCTTACCCCCTCTTTGGTCCCCTTAGATAGGATGTAAAATTTTATATACCAGATGTTGAGTTTAAAGAAGCAAATATATCTGCGAAAACCGTTTGCAAATCGGATCAGTAGTTTTCGTGTGATGCTGGAACAAACATACAGACAGACAGACAGACAGACAGACAAAAAACTAACCACATTTTTGGCTTCTATAGCGATGTAGGAACACCCCCTGCTTATTATTTTTTGAATATCTTTAATTTACAGAATTTTCATTTCTACAGTTTTATTATATGTATATATTTAGTGCAACTTCTTTGGCCAAAATGTATTACTAAAAGCCCATTTGAACACTTTCTCTGTAAACTATTTATTTTTATCGCTTTTTAATATGCATTGTTTGTACGTTTGGCCGACCGCAACCGGGCCTTGACAGTTCAAGAAGCCTCTAGCCGGAGAGGTCCTTGCTCCTGATTTACAGCCCCTTACAGCCGCCCAAACCGCAGGGATTCAATGCGCCTTTGTTGCATCCTTTTATTGAATAATAAAATTTCTCCGTGAAATGAAACAACTTTATAGTCCCATTACTTCTTTTTCAGCGTTTAGAGCAATAAATCTAAATTTAATTTCGCTTAGGTCCGGTGTTAGCGAGTGCTACCTGTGGTGAGAGCTATTCCTCTGTTCTAGAAACCGCAGTGACAGTAGTTTATTTTGAACCGTCTTAGAGATAAACATGAGCGTATGTGGGTACGTTACTGATTTTGTGAGTGCAACGCTGTAATTGACAAAGTTCAATCCTTAAAATTAAAGAAGATAACTCGGTCCTTAATCTGGGACTGGGACCCAAACTGCGTAAGTAAGCCAAATTTGCTAAAGCTAAGTACAGCTTAAACCATCAGCTTCTTCATATTATTCGTTCTGGTAGAATCTTTAGCTATGTCGCCGCGCAATTTTAATTGAATTAATAAAAGGTAGTCTATGATAACACAAGCGTTTAATGGCGTGACGACAATAACACAAAGGTAAAACACATTCGTGGTGGCGATACCATCGGCTCCGAACACCGAGATAATGAGTCGATGAATAGTAATGAGGTTTGTAAGTGTGAATCATCAAATATATTTAAATTGTTATCAATTAAAAGCAATATAATAGCGATTTAAGTCGCGTAGCCCCGGCCATATGGCGCGGTGGCGCACGGGTGCCGGTGTGGCCGCGGAAAACGCGGGTCTGCCGCTCAATCGCCTTCCGCTCTCGCTTGTTCTTTTATAGCTATGGAGGATTGTGAGTGTAAGATATACTTTTGCTTTTATTCATTTCTAATAACAAACTTAAAAATAAAAACCAATAGGTATTATATTATTATTATTAAAAAAACTTTGGCAAACACGCGATAAAATACGTTATCGCGTAATTACCAAAGCAACACGCGAGTTATCTTGTTTTAAAATGCCTTGCCTTTATTTTATTTAGTTGAGGCGCGACCTGAAACAAGATGAAATACAAGAAAAAATTCTAATTTATATACAGAATTAAACTACGACAATAAGCTTTAAAAATTCAGAAAACTCTGATGATTCATACTGCATCCGCGATTTCCGTGGCCATACGGATTCATGTAAATTTGTCGGGCTCAATTGAAGTTAATAGGAGTGTTCGGAGGGTGAGGAGTGAGGCCAGCTGACGCGAGGTGTGAGGGAATGTGGCCCTCCCTCACTATTGATGCTCAAATAAAAAATTACATATTGTTAATTTTATGTAGCACGGAGTAGTTCATAACTTGATGACTTATTCCAGAATCCAGTATTTCCATTGGACAATGGATTATAATATGATGTTTCTTAAATACTGTAAGATCTCCAAACTCCTCAACCAAAGATAGTTATACATTATACCTAGATCTTTTTTTTTTAATCGTTTATTTCAAATCAATATTATAAAAGTGTTGTATTATTGATTTGAAGTACAAATCAATAATACAAAAGTCTAATCTTGGTTGTTGTTGCCTATACCTACTGTTTTATTGAGTATGTAACGAATTATTATTATCCTTGGTGTGCTTAGTCTGACTAAGTACCTACATGTTATTTTTAATGCTCTATACATTTTGTAAGGAGAGGTTAGTATTAAGCTAAACGCCTACAATTTGTTAGGCAAACATCGAGTAGATTTCAAATGATTACAGATTCTACTACCATAATACCCTTATAGGAACGTTAGTATGTAAACATTCTAAATTCAAAAAGGGTTCATCGCTTTACAAAAGGGAGAGGGTTCATGATTACAAAACAAATAAATTGCTCGTCTAAAACAGTTTAATACATTCTAAAAACAGTGTTCCATTCATTGTTGTTGGTTTTCATAATTAAAGTTTAATCTGAAAGTCGTTAAAAATGGTCAAATTTATTCCGTAGTAATAATGTCTAGCATAAAAAATACCTAAGTAATATTATAATACCTATAGAAAAAAATAAAGAATGTTTAATTTTTTTCACCAATTAGTTAAATTTTTTTCACCAATTAGCTAACTGTTAACTAAACTAAAATTTCTTAGAATGTTCATAAAAATCTATCACTGATTCAAACCTAACCTATAATAAGAACCTGCGAAAGAAACTCAGTACTCATTTACAAAATATTATAGGTAACATTATAGGTAGTTCATGAAATTATCATCATTAATTGAATAGTTAACGCCCTACCTATATCAGAGCTCAACAGAATCCCATGTCACGGTAGTGTTATCAGTGACAAAGGCTTATCAGTAATTTGGGCGGAATTGTCTACGGTGTGCCAGTGACAGCTGTAGATAACCATCTCGGACACGTGGAGAGAGGATGCAGCACGCGCTACCTATTACCGCCGTTTATTCCACTGCAACCGTCAATTTTGTCGTGTCCATTTGACACGCTTGAGTTTTTTCCTTTTTAGAGTTCCGTACCCAAAGGGTGAAAACGAGACCCTATTACTGAGACTTCAATGTCTGTCTGACGTCCGTCTGTCTATCTCCAGGCTGTATCTTAAGAACCGCTTTAGCTGCACTTCTGAAATTTTCACAGATTGTGTATTTCTGGTGTCGCTACAACAAAAAATACTAAAAACAAAATAAAGTTAATATTTAAGGGGAGCTCCCATACATCAAATAATAAAATCACGTTTGAAATTATAAGTGGGAGAGCCATGCTTCGGCACGAATGGTTCGGCTCGACCGGAGAATTACCACGTTCTCACAGAAAACCGGCGTGAAACAGCGCTCGCGCTGTGTTTCGCCGAGTGAGTGAGTTTACCGGAGACCCAATCCCCTACCCTATTTCCTTCCCTTCCCATCCCTACCCTTATTCCCTCTTAAAAGGCCGGCAACGCACCTGCAGTTCTTCTGATGCTGCGAGTGTCCATTGGCGACGGAAGTTGCTTTCCGTCAGGTGAACCGTTTGCTCGTTTGCCCCCTTATTTCATAAAAAAAAACCTTAACGGCAACATAACGTACCTAGACACTTGAAATTTTCACATAATCCTTAATTAATAATTATATTACGTATACTTTAATATTTGATAATAAAATTAAAATAAAATAAATAAATAAGCGGGGCTTCCATACAAAAACACATTTTTTTTCCTACTTTCGCTTTACAACAATACGGAACCCTTCGTGCGCGAGTCTGGCTCGCACTTGGCATTATCTATTTAGTAATGTTATCACCACTTCCTGATAAGTGCTGGATAGGCTATCTACCACTTCACATGACAGATAACTCTATCTGTTATATATATAGAGAATATAGAGTATGGCGAATACTCATTCGCCATACTCTATATTCTGTCATGTGAAGTGGTAGATCTGTCAAAAAAGTTGTGGATATAGCCTATCCGGCACTTCATAAGATGGAAGTGGTAAAACAAGCCCTAAATGTTTTTGACAATAATTATTATAAATTATAATGTATTGTTTAAATTTTTTTATCATCTAAATTTAACTTTTTACTTACCGGCAAACTATATTTTACTTTTAATAAAAAAATATACAATATTGTTTGGCTTCGATGAAAAAATAATTATCATTGAAAAAAGTTACATGTTCAATGTTTTTCAAATTATTGTAACAAATAATATAATTGTACGGAACATATTATTTTATTTGAAAGACCGTCTTTATTTGATAAGACAAATTATTATGAAATATGACTTTGGCATTTTGTAACAGTTTTCTTGTTCATCACTAAAGTAAAAAAAAAATCGTACTCGAATTCTTAATTTGAAAAAAGTTAAAAAAATTCGTAAAAAAGCGGCGCATAGTGGGCGCATATTATTATTTTTGTTCTGTTTTAGATATTAGGCAATAATTTAATAAATAATAATAATAATATAATATTGTAAATTTAAATGTAAATTTAAATTTAAATTTAAATTTAAATTTTTACTTAACACGCGGTACCTAACACTTGCTACGCCACGTAGGCCGTAGCCAGAAGCTACGCGTGCATTGAATAGGTAAGTAACAAACTTCTCTTGGTAATTAATAGTTGAATTTTTACTTATATTTTTGTACGACAATAACTTTTTAATGCATTTATACATTCATCATCATTTTAAGCATACGCATTAAACAAATCTCTTGTGAAAACTAAATTAATAAGCATTTAAGTAACTCGTCCCATATATTAACAATCCTCGTCCAAGTTTAATATTAGAAACAAATCCTGGCGACTTAGATTATGGATGTACCAGGTGAAGCGGCGCCTGCGCTCACACCTGCCGGGGCAGCCCAGGACAGGCGACAATCTGCGCTAGCTAAACCATCTACGGTGACAAATCTTACATCATTATAGACGGCCATTTGCCAAGATTATGTTACACACAAAGGACAAAACGCTTTGTGATTTATTTTGTTGGGGGCAGTGATTACGTCTTATTTTATGTAAGGTGTATATTTTATAAGTTGCTTGCTTTAAATTTTTAATTGTAGTACAATAAAGTAATGAAATGATAATTTCAGTTCAAACACATTAAAATTAAAATTCTCATGATAATTTCGCACACAATCAAAACCAACGCAAAGGGTTATTTTTTAATTACTATTTATGAAATAATAATACCGAATGATTACTCTCATGAGAACGTTTTATTTTAATTACCCTTTAAATGATCAGCGCTGTCTACGCGGCGACGATTGTGTTAGACAAAAGGGTGGAGTCTGGAGCGGCATTGTCTTTCGGCTATAAATCTAATGGAGTGTAATTATGACCTTTAATGTATGACAGGCGCTTTGTAACATGTAAATTCGGGAGCACTGCGGGGTGAAGTGAGGTGGGAATCCCGGCCGCGACAGGACGCCACTTCATGGGGTTAGTGTTATTAGTTTGGGCTTTGGCCGACGTAAGGGTTGTGTGGTATTTTTTTGGAATAAAAAAGAAAATGATATTTAAATCAAACTTTATTTCATACACAAAGTTGGTAAAGCGTTTTATTAAACATCGCTGCGAATATCCTAATTCAATGCATATTTTTGATACCAATCGTCCGTAGAAATTTTACAAAGGAAATTTTATACACTCCAATTGTAACAGTAATTAAAATACATATCGTTTTCAAAAGACAAACGTATCGGAGCCTGCGCCCCTAGCGCTCCACTCTAGACGTTTGAAGACTTCGCATTGTTGTTCACAAAGCCATAAGTAGCCACTACACGTGAGAAACTGTTACAGTCGCCGTGTGGGAATGTGGGTCTGCGCTGAATAATGAGATCCTCAAGTTTGCATTGTATATCGAGTAATTGTGGCGTAATCTATACTATTATGCAAATCAAAAGATTTCACTCGAGTGGTTTTATTGATTTGGGGGACAGTTTCCGTTTGTGGGATTTTAAATATCGTTTGATTAGTTTACCTCTAGATGTATATATCGTACACATATTACTTTAAGTTGAATATAGAAGTTGGTTAGAAAGCTTCTTTTATTAGGGTTCCGTACCCAAAGGGTAAAAACGGGACCCTATTACTAAGACTTCGAGGTCTGTCCGTCTGTCCGTCTGTCTGTCTCCAGGATGTAACTCAAGAACGGTAATAGCTAGAGAGTTGAAATTTTCACAGATTATATTGTATACCTGTTGCCGCTATAACAACAAATACTAAAAACAAAATAAAATCAATATTTAACGGGGGCTCCCATACAACAAACGTCATTTTTTTGAGCTTTTTTGCTCTATATCAATAATGGCAACAGGTAGGTACTTAGGTTTTTCTCAAAGTCCTTAGTTATATGTGTACTTTAATATTTGATAATAATATTAAAATGAAATAGAAGATTAAGGGGGGCGCCCATACAAAAAATACAATTTTTGGCCTAATTTTGCTTTATAATTGTACGGAACCCTTCGTGCGCGAGTCCGACTCGCACTTGGCTGATTATCTCAAGCCTGATTCAATTATTACTTTAGGCATTAGGTAATTTCAACGTACCTACTTATTATTTATTCTCAAATTTTAATTTAAAAAAAGTTGATCAGATTTTACTCGTACGAGTGGTTGTTAAAAATATGATAAAACCAAAAAGAAACATTTAACATTTTTAATGCTCACGACACAATGAAACACTAAAAGTTTTCTGGTAGCACCCTAATCTGAATTCAATAACAAAATATTAAAATAGCATTTGAGCATTCAATTGGGCGGCAACGTATCGTCCATCGAGATAGCGCGATGGTGGTCCATTGTGGGCCGGCGCCCCGCGGCTCGCGGCCTCTCGCGCGCGCACACACAATGTTGCCAAAGTTTTGCTCCTATTTATAATGGCCTGCTCCATTTCCGCTCCGATGACCGTTTCATTAAGGATTTTGTGGGAAGTATGATATTCGACCGCGCACTCGAGTATCCCCGGCATATTTTAATGGTTTCCCCTAACCGGCAGAAATTAACGTTCGAGCAACGTTCGAGCCGTAAATCTTAATGAGTGAAACGTACCTGATTATGATCTGGAGATCGTGACAAAAAATAATGGCAAACGAGCGGGAGCCGCCCCGCGGGGACCTCCCAGCGTCGCGGATATTGTCTCGCACTTCACTCGAAGAGTTCGCTCGCTGACGATCGGCCGATAGATAAGGAAGTTCTCACCTCCTGGCCGCGACTCGCGAAAGGGTTCGCGAATTGCAACAATCGATCGAGGAGCCATCGAACAATTTGTAGGGTATTTGTGCGGGCTGTCTCCCGCTGATGCTATCGACGCGCTTCGGGGTGCCGGAATCCTTTGTATGCTTTCTTTCTCACACTTTAACCGGTTGATTGTGTTATTAACATGTAAATTAATAAAAGCTTGATAACTTTTGATTTTATTACAATCTTTGCAAGTCGGTTGCAACTTGCAAAACGTAAAGTCAAAGTTAAAAAAAGTTATTTAAAAAAGTAGTTGGTACCTAACTAAAAGGGAAAAGCATAATTTTAAACAAAATCAATCTTCTATAATATCTGATAATTTCCCACCTGAGTCCTGAAGATTTGAGCATTCAATCATAATTCACGACCGTCTACGCATCATTTATCACAGATGCAGATAAACCCATTAAATTAAAAAGCCAATAAATCATTTCACGCCATACCGAGAATCCTAAACATAAACAATTTAAAATTGCGCCCATAATAAGACATAAACATCGTCTCGTAGCAATATGTCAGGGACCGCAGAGCTGTGGTAACGGTGCATCATTTGTCCGCCGTATAACCCGGTTATTTATGGTCCTCGAGGAAGAAGCGGGAAAAAACTGGGCTGCTGTTAAATATTTGCCTGAGACAAGAGGGGGCGATAATTCGAGTCTATTATGACGTCACCTCGCGCCTTTGTGCGCGCGTCACGCGTGTCATCTGCCGCGAGACGCCCGGCTCGCTATCTTCCGATTACATCTATTGTGTGATTTTTTTCAGCGCGCTCGACGCTCGTCGGATGCGCCACCGACGATGAATCTGCCCCGGCCGCGTCTTCGCCCGGCTTCGCCGTAAAAACGTTCGAGGAGCTCCTCCATTGTCTCCCGGCCCTTTTACGAGCTCCGTTTTTTAACGCTGTTATTGTTTGCGGTCGATAAACATCGCGCCACTACGTAGGTAGGGATCATCGCCACTTTTACCGGCTCCGTTTTAACACGAGTCTATTGGATCTGTTTGACAATTATACCTGTTTTGAATAGTCGTTTGAGAGTTTGTTTTTCAGAATGGAGTTGATTAACAAAGAGCTTTTGAAGAGGACGGATTTGCCACTCGATATCGGTGCATTTAAGCAGGATCCGAAGCTAGTGGCGGCGATTGACAAATTATTTATTCATGGCACCAAATCTACAAAAGAAAACACGATACTCCCGGATCGTAAATTAAACTTTTCCGAAGTTCAACAATTTTTAAAGAAACCTGAAGGTAACTTAAGTAAATCAGAAAACATTGTACTTAATTAAGAGCTTAATAAAACATAATATAAAGAGGAAATTGAGAAAAAGTAATAAATTTTACACCTCTATTTCTTTTAGACAATGCTTCTACAAGTACGAAAGAAGTGAATACCGACAGAAAAGCGATAATTAGGAAAATTGAGCAGATACTTGACGACATCAATAGATGTGCCGAAACCGGCGAAAAACCCACGTTGATCATTAGAAACCAAAGACTATGGAGTAACTGCGTTTACGATATGGATAGGTCAGTAAGAATAGCAATAATCAATATGGCACTTTAACCATCACATTTCTGCCGAGTGCCGAAGCATGGATCTTGTATAAATTTTTGTTAACATTCATCTTTTCAAGTTAAAACTTACATACACCATACACTTACACAACTGTAAGCATTTTCAATTTAAAATGAGAAGCAAAATAATTAGAAAATCACTATATTATTATATGGTCAAAACTACATGAAATGAAAAATTGTGTGTTTGGTACTAATGTCTTATGTCGTCATTTTTTTTATACTATTAAATAATCATAATTCATAATATAGTTACTTCTTTAGGGTTGCTCTAAAAAGCCTGGGTGATGCTAAAACGACGACTCTACAATACTCCAACGCTAGCGACAAGTCGCGCTTCAACACCATCATTTTTGTTCTAACTAAAGTACACGAGCTTCTGCAGAAGAATTTGTCTGTTACGAAAAGGTACCTAAGGTTTTCTTTTTAGTGTGCTCCATACACTTGGAATAACAAGAGCTGTAATGACGTCATCAAAATCAAAATGTACAGAGAGTTGGCTGAGTACTACTCATAAAACCTAGCGGAATAGAGGAACCAAGGGCCTGAGCAGAGATGTCACTATCAGTAACACTGCGTGGTAAAAAGAGACGTGTGATACACGACAGCAGAAGTCAGAACTCTTTTTTTGACGTCCAGTCGGCACTTATCGGCACGTGACAATTTAGTCTCATAGAAAGATGCTTGTATAAATGTATACATAGTACGTAGATGTAAATCAATTTCGGTTTCGTTTGACAGCTCGAGATTGTTGCTCTATCCGCTAATCCGCTAGGTTTATGGTACTAGTGTACTACTCCAAAAGCTCTTTTTTTATGAAATAAGGGGGCAAACGAGGAAACGGGTCACCTTATGGAAAGCAAGTTCCGTCGCCCATGGACACCCGCAGCATCAGAAGAGCTGCAGGTGCGTTGCCGGCCTTTTAAGAGGGAATAAGGTAAGGTAAGGGGAGGGTAGGGATGGGAAGGACAAACGAGCAAACAAAATCAGGGGTCACCTGATGGACACTCGCCCATGGACACTCGCAGCATCAGAAGAGCTGCAGGTGCGTTGCCGGCCTTTTACGTGGGAATAGAGTAATAGGGTAGGGGAAGGTAGGGAAGGGAATAGGGTAGGGGATTGGGCCTCCAGTTAACTCACTCACTCGGCGAAACACAGCGCAAGCGCTGTTTCACGCTCTTGTTGCATTATTGCGGGCGCACTCAGATATTTTAATGATTGATAAGTACTTAAGAGAATTCGACAAAAGTGTTTGTTTATGTCACAATATTCATTAAATTAAAGTGAAATAATTATGAAAATGTGTGTCGCGTCACCGTTGACTGTGGTAAAGTAAGTGATTCTAATTTTGTTTTCGATAAAATATATTATTAACTTGGAAAATAATTGCTGATTAAACGCTTTCAGGGAACTCTTCTACCAGAATTTAGCCAGGTTCCGCAACCAGGGCAATGTAGATGTTGGAGTGAGAGATGTGTGTTGTCTGCTCGAGTTGCCGCCGTGGTCTCTGGGAATCGTGGCCACCGCGAAGGGCCTTATAGCTGGACCGTTGAAAATTTATCACCAAAACGGAAGTGTTACAGACTGTATGACTGCTGGTGGTACGTTTTTACTATAAAAATAATAATTAATTAATTTTAAAGTTACTCTATTGAGGCTGAAAAACACTGACTGAGTGCACAATTTCTTCGGCAGATAGTAAAAACGTATAGATAAGTTTTGATCGGACTCGGAAAATGTGTTGTTCTGTTTATTGTAGGAACTCTCATTCCACAAGATGTAAATGGAATCGTCGAGTTTAGATCCACAGCGAAGTATATTCTGGTAGTGGAGAAAGATGCCATCTTCCAGAAACTTCTGGACGAGGGAGCGCTGGTGAGGTTGGGTCCTGTTGTTATATTGACGGTAAGCAACCGCCATTTAAAATATACAAACGCAATAGATAAGCCACGCAAAGTTCTACAAAAGAACCCAAAATTGGAACGTTGGGTCTTCCCCTTCAATTTCTGCCGAGTGATTAAAGTTTTGTTATTACGGAGTCACATCATTTGGGCAAACTTTTACGTCAGTTGCAATGCCGTAAAACTTACACATCTTTTGTTATCCAAAGATGACAACTTGGTTCAGCAGTAGGTACTGTTTTCTTAGGGTAAGGGCTACCCGGACATCGTGACGCGGCAGCTGCTGTGCCGGCTGGTGGCGGCGCTGCGGCTGCCGGCGCTTGCGCTGGTGGACGCCGACCCGCACGGCCTCGAAATATTCCTCACATACAAGTACGGCTCGCTGGTGAGTACTGGGCTCTTTGGATTTTGTTAATTGGCTACGGGGTATAACTGTATAAGGGATCAATCACTTCAATATTTACCCTTACCTTTACCCATGTTTGTATCACCTAGTATGAAAACGAATTTCGAAAACAAAAACAAAATTGCATGGGACTGCCACTTGTCCCGGAAAAGTCTTATGAAAAATCATGTATATTTCGTGTCCGAATAGACATACCTACCTTAAGACTTTGACTATTTTCGAGTTTTGCCTTTCATCGTAGTTTCAAGATCAGTGAGAGCGTCATCTCTGTTTAATTATATTGATTCTTGGTCTAACCTTGTGGCGATTTTCTTGATACGTCCTCGGTCCCTTAATATTAAGGAGTTCGAAGATCAGTTAGAGATGGCACAATTTACTGATAATCATTCTTTGTCTTACCACTCTTTAGGCTCATTCCCACCTATCGTCCAACTTGTCGTGCACCACACTGCGGCTGTTGGGCGCGCGGCCGCGGGACGTGGCGGCGCTCGCGCCCACCGCCGCGCGGCTGCCGCTCACCGCGCGAGACAAACGCAAGCTCAACGCGCTTATAAGCAGACCCTACCTCAATACTCCCACTGGTAAGTGCTTTCTATTGGTCTTATCACTCTGTAGGCACATTCCCACATATCGTCTAACTTGTCGTGCACGTCACTATACTCACTGTGACTGAGATGAGCTGGCAAATACAATATATTATGATTCAAAATTACCAAAACTCCAAATGTAACCAGGTGTTGTGGTGAAAGCCGACCTGCAGGAGATGCTGAGCAGCGGGTATAAGGCGGAGGTGGAGGCGGTGGCGCCCACCATCGCCGCCCTCTGCGACTTCTACCTTCCCTCCAAACTCATGCACGGGGATTTTGTTGGGTAGTACCTCTTTTTGATTAGCTATCCAAGGGGTAGTACAATTAGTACTTCAAGTAGGTTAGGTGATTTATTTTTTACCTAAATATTGATAAGCATATTTATTTTTGTTTATAAGATACCGAAAATAAATCTCTCTCTCGTTTATTTTGTAAATTGTAATAAAACTAACAGATATACCTTAATAAAAATAAAATTAAACTAACAAAATATATTCACTACACAATCTACATACTTAATAATAATAATTAATAACGAAGTATTTAATGGTTTTACTTGGATACTTTACTCCTTATCTAGACACGCGGTAGAGTGTCAAGCCAAGTTCCAGCATAACAGAATGGCGAGCACCGTGTGTAATATTCAGTGGTCGGCGTAGGTAGTGCCATCCCGCGGGATTCGTTAATCGCGGCATAACGTGGACATGCCTCTCAATCCCGCGATTTTGGAATTCGCATTGAAATAATATATAATCGGAAATACATTCAGAATTTGATATTTAAACAACAAATATTGTGACAAACGTAAATAAAGAAATAATTTGTTAGTTTTTTATTTATTTATCATAATTATAAGTTTTATATGATATTAACAAATAAGTAAAAAATTAACAGAAATGTGATTATATTTATTTGGATATAAGTAGTATATCGTAGATCACTTTCAGGCTTGCCTGTGTTACCTGCAAATAATTTGATTGTTTAATTATAAAAATCCATTTAATGTTTATCAAATATTGACTTTCTTTTAAAATATATTTAATGAAGTTAACTATAATAGAGGTTATAATTTTATTAGGCTTACATTTTTTTATTGATAAGATTCTACGCCCCTAAAAACATTAAGTATGTATTAAGGTAATTTGTTACAATATGAAGCGACTACTGCTGTTTTAATAGCTATTTCCCGTCTTTTGATTGTTGGTTTAAATCTATGTAGATACATTGTACTTACTTTCTGAAGATGGTTGTGTACAGATTTGTCACGGTTTTCACAATCTAAGTTACTTAACAAAAGTTAAAAATCAATATATTGTATATCTCAGCTACAAGTTTTTTTATACATAATAATAAGTTGGTAGACATAATGTACTTTACACAATTCAAAGGTAACGCAATTCGTAAGAAACGGTAGTATTTATCACTTGTCAAAACGTCTTCAAAGTGTTGCCATTTACGTCATATTTAGATATCGATAGACAGTGTAATTATCGATTCAAATCAACAATCAATTTCGGTTTTCAATCGTTAAATAACTAAGCATTTTCTTATTTCACTCTATTTTTAAATAAGCTAGAAACTACTAATATTGTAATTCTTATTACGAAAGCTATTAAATAAATATGGATTATAATTAAAAAGAAAGAGTTATGTTTAGTTAATAAATAATAGATATCGATTTTGACGCGTAATATTTTTTTTCATACTGGCAACTAAGCAAAACATGGCTGAAGAAATATTAGACGTAGAAAAACGTTTAGTGACTCATTTATTTAGGCCTTTTTTATCCGGCGAAATTATGACTCAAAACTCGTTTTTTAGGGTTCCGTAGCCAAAATGGCAAAAAAGGAACCCTTATAGATTCGTCATGTCTGTCTGTCTGTCTGTCTGTCTGTCTGTCTGTCTGTTCGTCCGTATGTCACAGCCACTTTTCTCCGAAACTATTAGAGCTATACTATTAAAACTTGGTAAGTAGATGTAGTCTGTGAACCGCATTAAGATTTTGATGCAAAAATGGAAAAAGTATTAAAAATTTTAGGGGTCCCCATAGGTACAACTGAAACAAAAAAAATTTTTTTTCATCTAACCTATGCGTGTGTGGTATCTATGGATAGGTCTCTAAAAATCATATTGAGGTTTCTCATACCATTTTTTTCTAACCTGAATAGTTTGCGAGAGAGACTCTTCCAAAGTGGAAAAATGTGTGTCCCCCCCCCCTCTAATTTCTAAAGTAGAGGCATGATAATTCTAAAAAAAATATATGATGTATATTACTATAAAAACTACCAACGAAAATTGGTTTGAACGAGATCTAGCCAGTAGTTTTTTTTATACGTCATAAATAGTAAAACTTAATGAAACAAAAAAAAATTTTTTTTCATCTAACCTATGCGTGTGTGGTATCTATGGATAGGTCTCCAAAAATCATATTGAGGTTTCTCATATCATTTTTTTCTAAGCTGAATAGTTTGCGAGAGAGACTCTTCCAAAGTGGAAAAATGTGTGTCCCCCCCCTCTAATTTCTAAAGTAGAGGCATGATAATTCTAAAAAAAATATATGATGTATATTACTATAAAAACTACCAACGAAAATTGGTTTGAACGAGATCTAGCCAGTAGTTTTTTTTTATACGTCATAAATAGTAAACCTTAATCTAAATTTCATTAAATCGACTGAAATATAAAAATAAATCAAAAATAATATAATTTCATAAAAATTAACCTTATTGCTGCTGCGGAACCCTCCATGGGCGAGTCCAACTCGCACTTGGCCGCTTTTTTTCATTAATTGTAAAGTAAATACTTGATTATTCGCGATAATTCGGAATGCGGGATTTTATCCCGCGATTCCGGAGGTATGTCCATGTTCACATATACAATTGAGGTCATTCACCCTAAATGGCACTACCTACGCCGACCACTGGTAATATTACACGAATCATTTGCAGCTACTTTTGACCCCCTCATAATTCAGAAACTATTTCACAAAAACGTTTCAAATTTGGCTCATATAATGAGACTTGCGAGATAAATATATGCTCCAAATTTCATGAGCATAGCTCAAACGGTTATTAAGATATTAATGCCCGAAAATCATTAACTGACTGACTGACCGACTGACCTATAGATCAAAATTCTAACACACATCAGAACTAAAATGTTTAATAACTTTATGAAATGACTGTGTAATGAAAACTGGCCAAGTCAAATCTAATCTAGTTTAAGATCTCACATTATTTAAATAACATCAATTGTTATAGATATTCAATAAAGCAAAGAAATAGACTCTCTTATTTGTTCATAATGTTATTTGGTTCCTATACATACATATATTTCGATTTTCCATGAAACTTGGCACTTATTTAGATCTCCATCCTTTTTACGGCGAAGACCATAGACAAGAATAATGTTTGTATGGAACTTGGCTCTCCATTTACATTTATGTTATTGGTGGGATTTAAATTACTTAAATGACGCATGTATAGGCAGTATAGGTCTACTTACCAGAATTTGATGGAAAAAAGAAATTGACGCTACCAATACTGGGGATATTGGAGCAAAACGTTTGATAATGTTTTGGTTGATTCTGTGTGTGATACATGCAATTAATGTAAAAAAATGTTCAATGATCAAGAATATTTTTTGAAAATCTCCCATCCAATTTTGCCGTGAGATCCTGGTTGACCTATTATAGGTGCTGCTCTACTTTTAGAATTACTACCCTAATTAATTGCTAACCTAAAATTAAGTAGGTACATACAAATGTACAAACTAAAATGATTCGGAATATTAATTTTATTTTACAATTAAATGAATATGTACTGAAACTAAAATCACAAATGGATAGCTACAAGGTAGAGTTTTGATTACTAGCGCCCTCTATACACCATTTAACCAAATATTTTTTAAATATGTAGTACCCTAGCGACACCTAGTAGCGAGGATGTCAATCACGGTCTTTGTTTGCGAGCTTTCAAAAGCTCATCCCTTCTCCTTCCCAGTTAGGCACCCTATCAATTAGTTTGATGGGAAATACAGAGATGGCGCTATGGTTAATATATTTGACACCATAAGAAGCCAATGTCAGATGTAACTTTTGTAAAAATAATGAATGAAAAATAATTTATCAGTTTTCGTAATTTAAAATATTAAAATATATATATATTTCCTAAAAATTAGCTGTGTTATAATGGGTGATTTGAATGAAAACGGAATTGGAAGCAAAGCGAACGGAATCACACGGAAACCTAACACTATCAAGCGCAAATCCATAGGAACAGAAAACGCTTCAAAATCCCTAGACATTTCCGCAGAGCAGGCGAAAAATGGCAGACTGCTCAAAGACTACAACTCCAAATACGATACGTTTATCAGGCTGAAGGAGCCCCGTAGCTTCGCTAGGAGCCGTCAGAGCCTGCCGAGTAAGACGCTAGTGAATGAAAACAGCTCACTTATATCCACGGATTTCTCCCAGTACGAGCTCGCGAGAAACATATCTGAGTCCAAATGCTACTCCTGCGTCAGCCATAGTGGAACCCGCACCTGCCCCGCGAGCTCCAGCGAGGTCATGTCCAAGAGAGAACAGCTGGAGAAGTACTTTCAGAGCGCCGAGAAATGGAATAAGGATATAAGATGCTATGACACGACGAATAATCATTTCTAGCGTGAACAAATCCAGTAATTATTAAGTCAGATTCGCTAGCCAAAATGCGGCATTTAGCACATCTATCCATTCTATTTGCTTCACACCTAAGATACTAATCCTAGATAATATTCTATTTGTATTGAAATTTTTAATATTATATGCTCCATCTTCATTATGGCAAAATACAAAGGGGTGTGGGATTCATAATAAAAGATCTACAAACGATTATGAAAATTTTATTTATTTAAAGAAAATTTACATTAATAACAGAATAATTTCAGAATTTACAAATGAAATATACCGATCTATACAACACTGTAACTCTTAAACGAGACAATAAGATTTATAACACTGATTAACAATAACATAGAATATAATGTTCTATAGGGCCATCAAAACGGCGCGCTACTGAATACAATAATTTGTAAAGTTCCTACGACGCCCTGTACTGATTACTTGTTAGTCGAGACCTGCGGAAAGTATTGCACGGGTTGACTGCGTAGGGGAGTAGAGGGGTAGGGGAGTGGAGGAGTAGGGGAGTAGAGGAGTAAAGTGTAGCCACTATAACAGTAGTATTATTGTGTTCAACACCGCGCTAACTCCACATCTACGCTAACATTCCGCGACACTATGGCGGACTATACTGCACGACAGCTGCTGCACTCGACTTAAAATACTCTCCTATTAATGATTTTATAAAAAATTGAGGTATCGACAGGGGATTGCATATATTGCGTTTGGAAATCAGTAATCACATAAATTTTAAATACTGTCCAATGCCTTTTTTCTTTTTGTTATATACCTGCAGTAGTAATTCATATTTCAACAAATTATAGCCTGTGTTTTGTAGTAATTGCTCGGCTCTGCCAGTCTGGATTTGTCGAGTGCAGTCTGCCGCATCGCAGAGGTGCTAAGAACACGGAATTTTCACATCTATACCACATCCATAGATTGAAAGGAAACACTAAACTAAGATCAATAAGGACACGAAGCAGAAGGTACAAGGTACGTGAAATAATTGACGTGGTCATCACAATATAGGTTACTACCGCTCCGAGGGGTGGAGGAAGCGTCGCTACGATGGAAGACTAAGGGCTTTTCAAAATAACGACAGAGAAGCAATTCGAAAAAAATGCTAGGTATCATCAACAATCCTTCGTAAAACTACGTACAATTATTATTCTATACGAATTGGTGTTCTTTGTTAAATACCTACATTGTTCTTATAATCTGATAAGATTTTGGTAAAAATATCGCAATTTTTAAACGATTATAACATGTTGTGTGTGTTAGGTAATAATACATATTATTAAGTAATTATAATTTAAAACTAATAAATAATTCTTCAATAGGTATGTGGTAATCGAAAACAATCAACTTTCAAAGGCGACAACTGCAAATTCTGGGAAAATGTCGCTTCATGGTTGAACATTGAACAATATGTAGTAGGAACGGAACTTGGTATTTCCAATTTGTTTCGCCGTCTCGTATGTTTAAAAATTTAAATGTATGGTTTCAGCATGATTGTATATTTAAAGCACCCGGAATCGAACTCTATATCTAACCTATTATTATGTAGTATATATCGTAGCCCGTATCATATTGTCTGTCGATTACAGTTTGGAGAACCAAGCGATATTTTTATTATTAAAGAACTTTCGAATACCTTAATTAATTCACTCTATAACTCCATTCGTCTAGGCCCTACGTATAGATGGAGATATATCGATATATTAAAATTATGCAATAGAAGAATCACAGCATCCTTAATACCATTGCGGCGATCGAAATTAACGTCACCGACATATCGTAGGTAGTTAATTGTAAAATTTAGACCAAATTGGCAGTCTTCACAAACATGGAATGTACGATATGCGTTTATGCAGGTATCCGATAACACTTATCAAATATCGGCAGACGTTATATCTATACAACAACAACGAGTTACCTAATTACGTCGAAATTAACAAAACTACGCCCAAATTAACAACAACTATGCCCAAGGACATCTAACTAGCGACTTCCTGCAAAAACCATCTCATTCCATATTTCATTTCCGTTAGGTTCACATAATATTATGACAAATTTATTCCTTGGTTTTGCTCATAGTTACAACTTACAAGTGTTTAAGAGTATTTCACGGTTTCTGCAGCATATTGCTCTACCTAAACACTTGTAGTAGTATAACAGTAAATTATATGAAATAGAAATAGGATTATGATACGACTCTAAAGTCAAAACTACATGTTGCTTACATTCTTAAGAGGCACTTGCGTTGATCTGGGTTAAAGTTAACTCTAAGTTAAACATCATGTCATCTCTATCTCTCTCTTTAAAGTGAGCGATAGAGACGACATGATGTTTAACTTAGAGTTGACTTTAACCCAGATCCACGCAAGTGCCCCTTAAAGTAACACAATTCAAAAACATTTACAAACCATTACAGTTACAAACCATTCTAAAACCTTTGCTTATAGTTGATAAAACACGATTCAAACGACATAATATTATATAACTTATTATCTTTGGTACAGAATATCATCTTGAGTCGTATCATTCACAGTCTATTTGTACTGTCTAAATTCCAACAATTTGCTAAACAATTTACTTTTATGAAGGCCTGATCGTAGACTCGTTTTATACTATGGTAAACTTTTAATAGAAGAGGCTTAAGCTCTGGTCTTCTTCGAGTTAAAACAACCTTAGACTAGTCACTCACGAAAAATTGTCATGACTAACTACTAGTGATATAACGAATTAAAGTTACGTTTAGGTAGCGGGGGGTGATGGTGGAGCAAAAGCAGCTAGGGGAGGGATGATCAAGGTCACTTTGTCCTATATATAAAGTACCACGTTCAGTCGCCAGACCTACGTTACTGCTAAAGCCGGTTGTTTATTATACAGGTGTGAGGCGTGGCTCTACTTCTGCAACTTTTACTAGACAGTCAATTTTTAATGAATTTTGGATTAAAGAAATGAGAATTTCTTTAATGCATTTATTTTATTGTTCAAGTAGTTGGAACGTGTTCTAATGAGGAAGTATTAAAATATAGAGCCTCATTGAGTATAATACAGCTAGTGTTAGGAAGAGCAGGCGCGTTATGAAAAAACTTTAAACTTTCCTAAGCATTATTGTATAGATTTAGGTAAATTGACTTATATACTATTTTTTATAAATAAGATCCAAGTAACTGCCATACAAAATAATTCAGATATAGTATTATCATGAGGTATATAACAGCGCTTTATATAAAACATTTACGAAATCGGTAAATTATTATTATTTTCAAACAAAATCTATAGTTAAAGCCTAGTTAGATTCCCTAAATCATAAGCTCATTTATTTATTACTTTTAAGTTTGTTTGCGGCTTAAATTTGGGTAAATAGTAGTGTAGAAATACGAGACTTAAGGTAAACTCCGTTTCAATTTATTTCGATTTAAATATGAACAAAAAATTAATTTCTAAATACCATAATAATATTAAGAATATGTTATAGTATTGCTTTTTAGTCACTTGGCTAACATAACAGTGAAAAACGGTGAAAGTGAAAAACGAAGTCTCACGCTATTGAAAAATGTCAACTTTGTATTGCCCTTTCGCTATGTTAAAAGTTTAAATGTGAACTGATACAAAATACGTAGACACATTTCGATAGAAATATAGCCGCTTGAGTCAAATTTTGTTTACACGAAATTAATCGAATCGAAATTAATTCAAACGGAGTAAATACGATGTAAGTACATATAAATAAGGTCTACGAGAGATAAAGCCTAAAGGGTAAAGCTCGAGATGCCATGAACGTTACACAGGGTACGTTTTATGTAAAGAGAAACAGTAACAAGATACTTGTATAAGATTATATTAAGATGTGAAATGTATTTAAATCTCTATCTAGCCTTACAAAGTAGTAAAAGACAGTAGAATAAGGCGAAGGGTTTCAAGCAGTGCTAGTGGACTCGTTTAGAAGGTTCGGAACGTACCTGTCCTTTTATTAATCGTCTCTAGAAACTTTTACACTATTTGAACACACGAAAGTCATAGCCCATACTTATAATACAATGATTCCTAGCGTTCGACAAAAGAATTCACTAACCTAGAGAAGAACACACTTAAAGCACGATTCCATTTACATATTTACAGAGAATTTAACTAAACTTAGCGAATATCGAAGAAGATGTTATCGTAAGTTCCTGGACACACGACAACGATGCAACTGCCTGTAGATGTCTTTAGCATGTATTCATAATATTTACTTAGTACTGATAAGCCTAAATATTATGAATGGGTACATGCTATGCTTGCTAGCACTGAGGGATAGCAGGATCTCGTTGAAGTTAGCCCTGGGTTCTAAACCATCTTATTTCTTTCATAAAATAAACGAAGAATGAGAAAGATAACATGATTACCTAGAAATAACTTCAACCCACAATGGATGTGGAAGATGAGCTACAAACGTCTTCACTCTTCACATGCCTTCATGGACTGCCCGAAACGGCGGCAATATGAAGAATAAAGATGTCTGTCTACTGCGGACAAACTGTACAGTTACATCGTCGTATCTACCCAGGGTAACCGTACGTCGCTCGTCTTATCTGTCCGGGGGCGGCAGCTTGGTGTCCTCGGGGTCGAGCGACAGGCACTCGCGGAGGTAGTCCTCCATGCTGCGGTACACGTGCTCGATCACTCCCTTCAGGTCGTGACCCTCGTCCGCGTACGCCTGCAATGTGGTGGCGTAGTGTTAGTTCTGTCCTTCAAAACATTAGATGAAATGAAGTGGAAATGATTACAGATGGTGAATGCACTGGAAGACTTAAAAATATCGGGTAAGTATGTAGCTCATAATAAACAAAACCTGTATGTAGCCTAAAATATTAGCACCAGGTAGACGTGAGAAATCGTTTCGGTGACTCTATTCTGCACGACCTTCGGTAATGTTTTAGCTGTGCTTTAATGACCTACATAAGTTTATAGACATGTTAAAAAATATAGCGGGCAAATATAATAATAGCTCCCACACCGGTTTCGGTGACGGTGGCCGGTTTCATTGAAACCAGGCCAGCTACGCAGGAGTAATTTTATAGTGCCCAAGTGTGTGCGCAGTACACAAGAGCACTCTCTATTCCTTTACTCTCATAACCCAGTGGGACGGCAGACCGACACGACCGGCGAGAGATCAGGCGCAGGACCGACTTTTTACATGCCCATCCGACGCATGGATCATCTTACTTGTCAGACAATCAGGTGATCAGCCTGCATTGTCCTAACCAAACTTGGAAATAACGTCATGTTTCCAACGCGGGAATCGAACCCACGACCTCCGAGTCAAGAGCCGCGCTCTATACCACTAGACCACGGAGGCGTTAGCGGGCAAAGCTTATTAGATGATGTTCAATATTGCTATGACTGTTATTGCCACGAACCAGGCATAACATAATAATATGTGAAAATTGCTATGAATCGACTTCTCTGGTGGTACTATCGAGAAAATTGATTCCTAGGCAGTTGACGGACCTTATCTCCATTCAATACTAGTCGTGATCTGAGGGCTAGGTTTAACGTAACCGACCAGATTATGTAGGCCCGCCATCTGCTTAGGTATTGGCTTGTCTGATGTTACAAACACAAGGTTGTTACCTGGTAGCGGAAGAGCACGCCGGCGTCAGTGAGCGCGCGCGCCAGCTGCAGCGCGTGCGGGTATGGCGCGCTGAGGTCGGCCAGCCCGTGCACGAGGTACAGCGCGTGCGCGGGCACGTGGTGCGCGCGCTGCGACGCGTCCGCCTCCACATACCCCTTGTAGTTCACCGACGGCTGGCCCAGGATGCGCTCCGTGAACGCCGCGTCTGTGGAGATCAGAAATAAGCTTAGAATATACATTTTTTTAAGTTTTACATCTGTATTATGTATGCACATAATATGACGGAACAGAAAGTCACACGAGTCCACCAAGAAAGAGAGCCCGGGAGAAAGACTTTCCTGCTGTAATATCCGCCAAATTGTTCAGAGGATTGGCGCTCAGGCTGATTATAAGAAACGTGCAAAGTAATAAAACGTGAAATCTAAATCTTTTTGGCACTACAAAAATGTATGTCCGTTTGTAAATAAAATAAAACTTTAAAAAGTTCTCCTTTATTCGGTGTATTTCGGAATATAGCTAGTCATATCGCTCAGGCGGAGTCCGTCCCCGGAGAGAGCCTGCATTCACGCTCGCCTCACACAATTATTTATTCACTCTTTACACGCTCACGTCAGCTCCCGAGCAAACTCGACTGTTTCACACTGCATAATCACATCCCCTTTAATTTGCTCTCTGCGTGGAGTCTCTCGAGTACTAATTCGTGTAAAGTTTTGAAGCGAAATGAAAATATCTCTGGATAATTTATAGGTAAGTAGCTGAAAAGCTATAGTGAATAGCGATAGGTTCAAAAGACATGATTACTTATATTTTTGCGTAGCATACAGGTAGCGTCTTTTTGCTACGCTGTACTACCACCACGAGGTTTTTACAGAAGAGTTTTTAGCAAAGTACGGCGAATACAAAACA
The DNA here is from genome assembly GCA_905404155.3 of Plebejus argus. Lineage (NCBI taxonomy): Eukaryota > Metazoa > Arthropoda > Insecta > Lepidoptera > Lycaenidae > Plebejus > Plebejus argus. The sequence goes on from FR989927.1 coordinate 19,685,595, forward strand.
ATGCAAATTTTTTGACAGTTTTTGTCGTAATGTGGAGTAAATTTTTTCATAAGAACATCTAGAGTAGTGCTACTCCGTGACGTAAACTATGTTATTTAACTAAGTTATACAACAATTTGAGCCTTTTGATCTCATTTTTACTTCAATAAACTTATACTTACTGTAGTAGAGCCAGTCGGTGATGGGCGAGACGGCGATGCCGCACTTGAGCGTGGCCTGCTGCGAGCCGAGTAGCATCGACGTTACGTAGCCGCCGTAGCCCCACCCCCACACCGCCACGCGCGTCACGTCCAGGAACTTGAACGTCTCCAGCAAATATCTAGAAAACACACACTTGTTAGTAGGTATGACCCATGAAATGCATTAGGCATCCGGCATCCCCCATCGCCCCCGGGAGAGGGTGGACACTGGACAGCCTTGGGCTCAGCGTGCCAAAGGTTTACCGACTAAAAGCCCAAAAACAATCAGCAGGGTCATTGTGAGATGCTCGACCACCCACCCGTGCAATAAGCTTTCTGCTTTCGAAGTAATTTATTTATTTTAAATTAATACACCAACAACGATACACCAACAAAAGTCGCCTGCGATTTTTTAATCTTGAGGTCGAAAAGTGAAATTCGATGAAGTTACAGAGTTGTTTATCACCTTTATGACGACCCTTTAAAATATATTACCTGCAGTTATTGCATAACTTTTCGTAAACAGAATTTGAGATTAAAGTGAATCTTAAAAATTCATTACTGTGCTAATGAAGAGCCATTTGAAGAGTTTTTACAAATTGGAATTTTGTAGTCTCAGGGCCTGTTTCACCACTTAGAATAGTGAAAACATAAAGTGTGAAATATACATTATAACTGTCGTGTGTAAAATAAAATGATTTCTATTAAAGGATGAGTACTTTTGAGACGTATCGTGTTATAACTAATTATAATATAACATATACATTACATCTACAGTGTGTAAAGCGCCTAAACTTTGATAGGGAAACACAACAATTATAACTGCCATCAATTTACGTCGGTCGTGATTCGTTGTGAGTTCCGCGGCGGTCACGCACAACAATAAATTTCGTTTTCGGGTCCGCATAAAATAACATCTCATTATTGCTTTTTCAGGAAAACTTTTTCGTTTAAAATTTGATTATTATCACGACAAGGTAGTATACCAACAAATATACTTTCGGGTATAAATTATTTCAACGATAAGGATCAAAGAAATAAGTCAACAAGCACAAACGTAGGTGGCAGCTTTATAATAAAGAAAATATTTTCAGTTAACAATTTTATTCACATTTTTATTAAACATGTACTTATATAGCTTTCTAACTTTCTAGTACTTACATAAGTAGATAAGGTATATAGCTATCTTCTTATCTAAGTACTAGAAAGTACTCTAAAGTATCTAAGTCTTATTTTAAACTAGTAAATTTTAAGATTTTTGTGTATGTAAGTGTTACTGAGCAATATTGCAGCAAAGTTTACCTGATGTTTAATGATAGTATGTTGGGTTGCAAGTCCTCGTTTGTATAGTGTGGTGGTGAATGGTGACTGGTGATGAATACACTAAAATTCGATGTTTCTCTACTGTCAGTGTGGTGGTACCCACAATAATTAGCCTCAAATCCTGCATCGCACTATCGGAGTTTCGGAGAACTACAAAGTACAAGACTACAAATTTATTATTACAGTATTGACATCGTTGCCTACAACGTCTGAAATGACGTCAGCGGATTTCGGCCTGACCAAGCATGCTATCTAGCTCGGTCGGAAGATCTTCCTTCGTCCTTCCTTCCTCCCTGTCGTCCTTCTTTCCTCCGTTCCTTCGGCCGTTACTGTAATTGTTAAAGTAGTATATATATTACATACCTAATGACAGCGAGCTGGTCGGCCACCTCGACGCCGCCGAGCCGGCCGCGGAGCAGCGCGCGTGGCAGCCCCCGCGCGCCCGCCACGTCCAACTTCACGTACACCACATCGTTGCGCGACGACATGTACGTGCCCCAGTCCACCGCGAACTCGTCTGTCACGTGCTGGCTGCCCGGACGACCGTCCCTGTATAAATAATTAATATTATGTAGAAATTGATCATACTGTCGTCTTTCGGTTCTTGGTGGAAATTCATGTTGAACAGAGAACACTAATAAAACACAATAATTCTTCGTGGACTTTTCCCACTATAAGAATAATAAGAGATAAGAGATTATTAAAGAAATTATTATAAATTTATTTCGTCCTGTTTTTCGATAAAATTCGTTAAAATGTGTTTTATTAGTGTTTAAGTAAATAAAATTTGTTTAACTTCTCATCACAAAATTACAGCACCGATAAAGTTGTCACATACTTTACAGTTTACACATAAAACAGTTCTATGGGAGTCTAGTGCTTAAGCTAGGCGTAGCCTATATTTCTGGATACCGGAGCCTCCGGACCAAATGAAAAAAGTCGAACAAAGTCACAATATTATGCTTAATACCACGCCGATGCGTTGCAAAGAAGAAGATACAGAGAAAGAGAGAAGAAGATACAGACGTATTAAAGATAAGACGTGTAAAGTGACTTACAATCTCCGAAAATGCCGAAAGTTATACAGACTGCCTAGATATAATATTAGAATGTGACTGGACGACAAACTGTCTTGTGTTCCAGAGGCTATAAATAACCGTTTCAACCACAAACAAAGCGTGCACCGTGGTCCGTGAGGTCGCCTGAAGCCTGTTGGTTCTGCGTCAATCATTCTCTTTGAACTTGAAACAAAGGCGACGTCGAGTGGCCAACGGGCCCTATTACGTTAAGTGTCCAACTTTGTCAACCATAGGTCATTCTAGAATAGGGTTTGTATGGTATTTTGTTATACACTCGCAATATCTCTTTACGGCTTGGAAGTATAAAGCTTTCGGTAGTTCGTCGTTATTCGTACATTCATTATCAGTGTAGTATATTGTTGGGGCTAGAGTATAATGAATTTACTGTAAAATACATACATAAATTACATCGTTGATACCTTAGGTACCTAATACCTATGTGGAATTGTCGACATAATAATATAAGTGCGACAGGCGACGTGGCGGGAAAATAAGAAAATATTATTGCAAGGAGCCGCGCGCCTTCTCACCGATACGAGTACGATTGATATTTAAATTGCTCGTCGTCAATATTCCCTGCATTCGGCAATATTTATTTTACTGAAAAATGTATTTTATTTGCTAAAAATTGTATTATAAAATCTTTTTTGATAACTTAAGAGTATAGTCCAATTCTGGTTCTACCTACCTCGTCACATTAGCGTTCGTAACGTCGAGACGCGATGAAATTACGATACCGAAATACTTACTACAAAGTATGTGGCCCACATGAGTGGTTACATGTTTTAATCATGTCATTTGAGTAAACACCAACTTTTGATTTGGGTTTTCAACTGCACCTACAGTCAAAACCGCTACACGTGTAAGGGTTGCATTGAAACCAGGCCAGGTAAGCAGGAATAAATTTATAGTGCTCAAGTGTGTGCGCAGTACACAAGAGCATTCTCTATTACTTTACTCTCATAACCCAGTGGGACGGACGACCGACACGACTGGCCAGAGATCGGGTGCAGGACCGACTTTTTACATGCCCATCCGACGCATGGACCATCTTACTTGTCAGACAATCATGTGATCAGCCTGCATTGTTCTAACCAAACTTGGAAAAAACATGTTTTCTAACGCGGGAATCGAACCCACGACCTCCGAGTCAAGAGCCACGCTCTAAACTCTAAAGCACTGGACCACGGTGGCGTTATTGCGAAAATAAGTAACTTACACGTGAACGAGGACAGGGAAGGCAGCGTCGCGCAGCTCCTCGCGCCAGGAGGGCGGTAGCAGCAGCTGCACGCGCGCTTTCGACCCGCTGCCCAGCTGCACGTCGAACGACCGCCGTGTTGGCAGCGCCAGCTCCCGCAGACGTACTGATCTGAACATAAAATGAATGTTAGATTGCAACAGAATTGGTTTTAACACCATTGCAACCATCAAGCGACATAATTTGATTTCATCGTAAACAAATCTATTATCTAGCAGTAGAGTCGATATTTGTTTGGTGTGAGATATCTCTCTGCGCGACATAACCCGCATTGAGTCAAACCTTGCACGAGTGTTGGGAGTATTCCTGGTGGATAAATGTTAGAGTAGAGACCCGCGGGCGGAAGGACGTACCGTGACACGGAGGACCGACGATTTGAAGAAAGTGGCTGGTAGCGGATGGATGAGGGCTGCCCAAGATCGGGATGGTTGGCACTCATTGGGGGAGGCCTAAGTTCAGCAGTGGACGACAATAGGCCGATGATCATGATGATGATGATGATGATGACCTTATTAAGTTATTTTTTACCTATAAGGCCTCGTGTCGTACAGTATCCTCTCGAGCTTGTGCGTGCGGGCGTCGTGCAGGCCGGCGAGCGGCGGGCCGGGGCCGCGGCACTCCAGCACGTAGTGCGTGATGCCGACGGCAGGCCGCGCGGGCGAGAACACGGCGCTCCAGTACGTGCAGTTGGCGTAGTGAAGGCGCGCCGGCCACACCGCCATCTCGCACGTCAGGCAGCGCGGCTCCTCGCGCTCGGCCCGCGCGCGCACGCTGTTGCTGCCGCCGCCGTAGCCCGGGTCCCGCACCACGTACACCTGCCGCTGCCCCGGCCGCTCCGCGCTACCTGAGGACGCGAGTAGGGACACAGTGAGCTACCGGGCACGAGGTCTTCTGAGATATAATATGCCCATGAATCCATACCAGTATTAATCGACACCATGAAACTATAGTAAAGAAATGTATCTAAACGAATATTGACGTTTTATACACACACACACACAGTATTGATATGAATGATTCACAATTCACAATACCCAATGCACATTGCACAAAGTAGAATCTAATGACTAATTTCTAGGGAGCATTGCGCATAACAAAGCCGCAGTGCATAGCATCTACCTGTCATAATCATTATTGAGATGCGAACATGTAATTGTCAATCAAGTTACACGAGTGTTCACTTCAAACTTTGAAGAAGCTCCTGCTACAAATTATAGCGTTCCGGCAAGAATTCAAATACTTCAGGCTATTACGCCGGCTCGAGTCGGGCAGATTGATGTAAAGGAGGGGGTGTTGTGACGTTTAATTACATGTGATTAACCACGGGACTTTAATGAAGATTCCTATGTTATTATGGGCTCCATACACCCCTATAAATGTAGTCTAATACCGCTGGAAAACACACAATTATTCACAAAAGTAATTTATTAGGTGAAGACAAATGGTTCTAAGTCGATGACGATTGATGACCGAACATCTACATATAGGCTAAGGAATCTAGTGAGATAACGGAAACCCACGAGTTAATACTTAAGTTCATAATCTGTGGTCCTATTTTCCTTCGGTACATACGGATAAAACTTTTCATTGCTTACACCTTCAACGAGAAAATAAATTAGATAACACAGTAAGCTTAACAAAAAGAAAATGATAGCATAATAGTTATTACGATACAGGGTGTAACAAAACAAAGTACTTTAGGGTATAGTATACATGTCCCTTATAATATAGAGTTAACAGTGAAAGTAGCAGCGCTGAAAGCGCTTTTCTTAAATTATTATTGTAGTAAGGTTATTTATCGAAGGAATATAATATTATATAAGTCAAAAGTAATTCTTTCAGTTTCAGTTGCAATTTTCACAGTGACCTAACTTTTACCTACCGTATGAGGGATACAAACACGCTTAAGTATTATCACCATGTTTTGACTCCCGCGAGGGAGCTCCTATATACCTAACCCCGAGAAAATGCGAAATATCTCACCCAAGTAATAAACTAAATGGTTCTCCTGGTCCCAGGCGAGGATCTCGGCGACCTCGACCTTCCCGTGGGAGAGCACGGCCATGCGCTGGCGCAGCACGTCGACGTGCTTGATGTGCGTGTAGTACTGCCCCCCGCCCTCCTGCACCGCCGCCAGCAGCAGGAAGGCGCCGCCGTCCGCCGAGTACACCGGCTCTTGGTGCACCTCCAGCCACGGCTCGTCCGTCGCCTTCTCCGAGTGAGTCTACATTAAACAAAACGAAAATGTCTTTTTCAGTGCTTCCGTTAGGATAATTTTAAAGCTGCTGAATGTCCTAACCAATAATAGGTTTGATTGCTCGCATCTCAGCTTGATGTTTTTACTTTTTTGTATACAAATTTAAAAGAAAAGCTCCATAAATATGTGTATCTGTTAAATAAATGTTTATTATTATTATTAAATATGATACTTTTTTGTAGGTTTGTTATAATCCCCTGAATTGGATATTAAACGAAGAAATCCGTAAAATCATTAGTAAGCAAATCAGTAGTGTACAATCTATTTACATAAAATTAAGCAGTAAAGAAATCATCGCGGTTTGATTACATAATAACAATATTTGAAAGTATAACTGCGGTACTCAGAACCCATTTCCACGCATTGTGCAGTCATAAAAGACGTTATTCCGCTTCATAAACGCTACTGTACACCGAAATGCTACCGATATTGCCGTGTTGGTATTATCGGACCACGTACGGCTATTGTTTTAGGATCCATGTATTCACAGCTTAATAAAACCCCGATCGCTTTTACGGCACTTAATCAGCTTTTACGGTAAATAAAACTCAATAGTGGCAATAGTTGAATAATTTTGAATTTGTTTGGTAGATTTAAATTGGTCTTTATGTATAATTATAGGCACCTTAACAACAGAGTATAGCTCAAAAAGAATAACACAAAACTACATGGTTATCCAGACATTTTTTCTCTACCTAGTCCTTAACACTTGTAGCTGTTTGCCGAGAAAACAATATTTCAAAAATACACACGATTGCCTAGTTCAAAGTAAGTATAAAATGTAAAATAAGTTAACACATAACTTACCTCCGTACACGTCCAGTTAGGGGCATAACAGCTGCTATATACAGTAAGGTTCTGAGCTCGATTCATCCACACTACACCTATATGAGAGTTTTCTTTGCCCACCCACTGGGCTGATATGAGATAATATTCCCTGGAAAACAATCAACAGTGATTAATTCGGAAAACAGTGCAATAATATTCCGAAACGACAATGAACTTAATAAGTCTTTGTTCATGTCTCCGAACTGTGGCATAACGATATAATATTACCATATTCGTGGCTGACAGAAGATATACAAGCAGCGGATTTTAAAAGCAATAGAATCCGTACCTTCTAAATATAATTAATTTAATAACCAATAATGGTGTGCCTAAATCTTATCTCTTCACGCTAAGCCGCTAACCCGATTTGAATGATTGGCATGTATATTTTGAGTCTTCGTATTGAACTTTTACTCTGTAGATCCTCAAAACGTAACATTCTATGCTTACATTTCGTCCAACGTGGTCGGCGGGCGGACCTCCCACCTCGGCAGCGTCGTGACGTTCAGCACGCCGACGATCCACAGCTTCACCCGCGGGATTGAGCTGCCCGGCTGCGAGCAACAGGTGGTATGAGCCTCTACATCGATGCCACACATGTAGGGATATCCCCCACTATCAACATTTTAACACTGTTAAAAATATTATGTTGTACTCGACTCGTCAGTAATATCCTCAGTCAAATAATTATGCTCATCACTCAAGACTTTGAGTGGAGAAGATCTCAAAGAAACTACTACGACTAATGATACGGGTGTTTGAGTTCAGTGGAAAAGTCTTGAGCGGTGAACACGATTTTGACAGCTCATGCTAATTTCACATTTGATATTCGATAACGTTTAAAGTTTAGGAACTCATGCTCAGCCCTTATTACGACTACATTCTAAAATAACTTTTATTGCCGATGTGGGAGCCTCCAAGATAAAATAACGAAGAAGATGTAGTGTGTATGTTGTAAAAATACTAAACAGCATCATTCAGTTTATACCTGTATATGGTACGTCAATGCTCATCTGTTTCAACTTAAAATCTCAATGCAAATGGGAATATTTGAATCAGCAAAGTGATTTTAGCAATCTTAATAACTATATTTAATAGGTACGTTATTTTATGAAATGGCTCCATGGATAAGTTTATCGTAATGAATATTGTGTTCATTTTATTTCACTTTTGCGGGTGCAGTTTAACTATTTTAACTTGTATTTTTTGCGCAGCGCGGTTATTGTGGGGAAAATTAACATAAAAAGCGGTGCTATCGTCCACCGCATTGTACTCTTTGTTTCTTTCCTCTGAGAATTGAGTGCCGTTTATTAAATGTTTTTTTGCTCAGAATTTTCAACTTTTGTTTGCGCGGTGCTAAGATTTGAAATGAAATATTGTAAGTTCTGTTTCAGTTTAGCTCGTTTTGCTTGCGAATGCTGCATAAATACCCGAGGGCAAACTGTAACAGAATTCGTGTTATTGTAAAGAGTGATCCTTCACTTCAAGTCGGCCGGAGTATCTCGTATTCTTTTTATGAATATTTAAATGATGCAATTATTTTTAAAACTCTAACCAAGGTTTTACGTGGTTTTACATAATATTGTAACTTTTTTATCTGCACTATATGTTTTGTCGTATTTTTATCAAAATTAACTCTACAAATACATACTCGCCAATAGGATATATTATAATATTACTGCAATATATTCACGCTAGACGGTAGCACCAGCACAGACAGTAAACCAAAAGTTTTGACTTTTGTTCGACGTTAATTGATAACGCTTCTATCGATGTTCTGATATGACGTGTGCAACATGTTGGATTTTAGTCGGATTATATTTACTGTATGTGCTATTAAGTATCGCCGTCTGCTCCAACCTTTGAGCAATATGGGGAATATTGCTCAAAGGTTGGAGCAGACGGCGATACCGCACTATGCGACACGACAATTCACGTTGAAAGAGGATAGAGCTAATGTTTTACAAACGTCAGTTCTATAGAACGTAAAAAGTGCGCGTCGTGTCGTATCAGTTTAATGCGGTTTCGCCTTCACTTGCCACACTTTGTTTGGGTAATGTCATATTGTACTAAATAAGTGTATAATTTACTTATTGACTCACAGTGGGGTACCGCACGGTGAAGTGGTCGGGGAAGACGGCCGGCGTGCTGTTGGCGGGCGCCAGGAAGCCGGTGCGCGCCGCCCCCGCGCCGCCGATGGCCTCGCTGATGCGCGGGAACATCAGCTCCGACACCTGGCTGTCGTTGTACTGCGCGTACAGCACGAACTTGCCGTCCGCCGAGCCCCACATCGCTGACGACTTCTTCGTCACCTCTTCTGTGTATTCAAGACATACGTCATTTATAATTCCGTACTTTTATTAAAAAGCTGAAGAGATTGTTTGTATGAGCGCGCTAATCTCAGGAACTATTGGTTCTGTTAGTCTTATTGACTTAGACTGTGAGGTCGTGGATGGATTAAATAAAAGAAAATCACTTTTATATTGCGCTTTATTTAGGTTAAGCGCATTCGGTAAGGCACGTCTTTACTCCAAGGAGGAAAGGAGAGTAGTAGTATAATATTTAACATTAAAATAAAACTGTGACCTGCAGAGTCAACAAAAACGTCCCCATGCCAAATGTGAGCCTGACCATTTAAACTGAAAGGTCCCAACAATAAATTATTGTTTTATAGCTTTGGTAACATTGACTACCCTTGTTTTAAGAATTAGAAGTAGTTTATTATACTTCATACAATATCTTGACAGCAAGGTTAACATGTGGCATGCGAGACCCAAATGGTACTTGAGTTTCTCAGATCCTAAATCTTTCAATACATTAACAAAAGACAGGAATTTTTGTATTCGAATTTAAGTAAATTCGACACGCCCCCTCAAAAATTAATGTCTTTGGAATCAAACTCAAAAGTAACATAAACCTAAAATAAAATTTCCTAAATATCAAAACAAAAAAATAAATTAAGTACAATTAAAATTTACATTAAGTAATACCTAATTGACGTACCTTCCGTGCACTTTAACCTTCCGGGGAGATACAATATGATCCAACATTTGTTGCTTGGATGAGGGAAACCCCAGAAAAACCTCACCAGATCATTAAATAGTTAATTTCTACTAAGTATTTATTAAAACAATTTAAAATAAAAACATTATTCTTCTAAGTTTATTTTCTCTCGTAGCTCGCGGAACCTGGCTGCTGGCAGCGGCTTGGTCAGCATGTCCGCGATCTGGTTATCTGTTGAAATATATTTCAAAGTTATTGTCTTATTCACACATTGTTCTCGGGAGAAGTGATACTTAATGTCAATATGTTTGGATCTCTTGTGACTCGATGGATTATTTGCGATACTAATACATCCATTATTATCTTCATATATTAAGATAGGTTCTTTAATTTCAATATTAATACTAGTAGCTAAAGTCCTTAACCACAAAGCCTCTTTAACAGCTTCATACAGAGCCATATATTCGGCTTCTGTCGACGAGGCTGCTACTGAAACTTGCCTCTTAGAGTTCCAACATATTGTACATTTATCATACAACATAAATAAATAACCTGTTGTACTTTTTCTGTCGGAAGTATCACTTCCTCCCCAATTTGAATCGACATATCCCGTAAATAAATTATCATAACTTCCCTGTACATATTTTAATTTCAAATTAATTGTACCTTTTAAATATCTAAGTACTCTTTTTAAACAAGTCCAAAGTTCTTTGTTATTCTTATTCATGTATCTACTCAAAATATTTACAGTTATGGATAAATCGGGTCTAGTACATACCATTAAGTACATAAGGCAGCCAATAAGACTTCGACATGGCGCATCATATATCTCATTAGATTCCAATGCCTCAAAATTTAGTTTAATTTCTAAAGGTGTGCTAATTGGATTACAATCCATCATATTAAACTTGTTTAATATTGCCTTTATGTATGTACTTTGATCTAATATAATAATATTGTTGTTTCGGGTTATTCTGATACCTAAGAAAAGTCTTATTTCTTTTAAGTCAACCATCGAAAATTTGTTCATCAAATATTGTTTAAAGGCGTTCATAGTATTTTTATTTGCAGTGCAAATAACTAAATCATCAACATACAAAATGACATAAATATTCTGGGACACATATCCCTTATTTAGTATGTACATACAACGATCTCCCATAGAATTTTTAAAACCTATTTCTAAAAGGGTGTTTTCAAATTTTTCGAACCAGCATCTAGCGGCTTGTTTTAGGCCATATAGAGCTTTATTAAGTTTACAGACTTCATTTTGCTTGCTCTGTACTCCCTCGGGAACTTTCATGAATATTTCTTCCTTTAAATCACCATTTAAAAATGCAGTTTTAACATCCATATGGTGAATCAATAAACTATGTTGATTTGCAAAAAAAACTCCGCACCACGTCAGCAGACATCAAGCATAACCGGCAGTGGTATTACGTATCTTGCGAGAGCAATGCGATAGCAATTATTGCGCGATAATTGCTGCAAAATCGCTATTTCGTACCACGTGATCACCCAAAACAATACGATTGCAATCGAGCGACAGTACTCCCTCTGCCGAACAATCAAGGAACTATATTTGCATTATAAATCGCTAAATCTCCATACTGTTGCAGTTATTTCGTATCACGTAAGGCTTTTGACAGCAATGCGATGGCAATCGGCGAGCAATTTGAACTGTCAAATAGCGATCACAACAAAAGTGATTTTTTCCGATTGCTTGTTTATCGCTGAGTGGTTAGTGGTGTTTTACGTAAAATGTTAAACTGCAAAACGTATTTTTATAACATTGGCGCATACAGTGCTGGTATTAGAAGCCATTCCTGAAGAAGACGCAAGAGATGCAGCCAGAAATACAGCTAAATAAGACCTCGCAATCGCGACCAAGCCCAGGCACTGGAACTGTCTGACTCTGAGTTTAAAACCCATTACAAGGGTTGAAAGAAGCTGTTTGTAGATATCTGTGACAAGTCAGATTGACAAGAAAAACAACAATTAACACCTGTGCAGCTGTGTTGCGAAACATCTGTAACAACCATCGCGTCGCCTGCCAGTACGACGATTTCCAAGTGCTTCACAAAGTTTAGGACCACACTTTAGCTATTGCAGGATGTTAGTTTCTTTGAAAAAGTGAGAACCAGCTTTTAGTGAGTGGCAGACCGCAAAGAACTTGCAGAGGTTGTGATCTTTGTAAAGGAAAAAATAAAGCAGTAAAACAGTGTTATTTCTTTCATTTGCATGTAGATTACTATTAAGTTATTGTTATTTGTCTTCATGTAAGTATAATTAAATGGAATACTTTTAAACATACACCAGAAACAAGGTTTATTTTTAAGTAGTAAAACATTTTCTAATGACTAATGATTTTATGCATAACCTCCAATATGCAACTCCAACTGTGCAACAACAAATAAAAGATTTAGTCATGTATTATTTAATAATAACAGAAATATATTAAAATCAATGTTAAAAAGCTTTATTAAAATCAGAATACTGCTTAAAACCCATCAATCCCCAAGCGCCAGCCGGCTGCCGCATAACAATTGAAAATCTATTATGTCTGGCATCTGCGGACTGCGATACCCACAATGGAGGTGCTACAAGCTCTTATGCATAATATTAATTTCTTTATTAGTTTTTCATCGTGATGTTTTAAATATCAATATTGTAAATATCAAAATGTATATTCATCAATATTATTGGACTTTAATTTTGCTGCCTAGTGGCTAATGTTGTGTTACATGATACTAAGGAATACAGATAAAAGTATTATGCTAAGGAATGTTAGTTAATTATTGTTCTATTATTAGCTGTATTCTTGTTTTGTATTTTAAATAATATAAATGTCTGAATGTTTGATAACAAAAACAAAATTTCATTTAAAAGCATACTTACTTATTGTTGTCTGTTTTTTTACTGTATTCTAAAATATTATGTAAAGTCTATTTGTTGTTTATAATTATACTATTCGTTAATACTTTTATTTTTGTCAGACTTTGTTTTCCCTAAATACTTAATGTAAAAAGTCAATTTACAAAATAAAGAAATATTGTGTTAAGTGAGATTTTCATTTATTTAAAGCCAAACTATAAATAAAAATGCAACAACTATTACTTATATTACAAATTTATTTAATAATATTTACAAAGTAAAGTTTTTTATCAATTATAAATATAAATTTATCAATATCACTAATTCAACTCCTTCAGTATAGTCTATAATATACTAAACTTTATAGAATATTATAAAGTTGTTACATTATTAATATTTACAATATTATACTTAGTTCTATTAATAGCTGTTTAGTATTCATAATAAATTACATAAATATAAATGTGGCTTTCAGAACCAAGAACAAAATGACTTTCAGATTATTAAAGGGTTTTTATTGTATTCTCACTAAAATATTATGTTTTGTTAGTAGTTAATATCACTTATCAGTATAATATATCAGTTATATAATATTATAAAATGTAAATTTAAAAAATAAAGAAATGAAGTGCAAAGTGAGTTTTTTATTTATTTAAACCCCAAACTATAGGTAATACCTAATATATAAGTAATTAATAATTATATTATATAAATGACAACTTTTATTATAATTTTAATATGACAAAGTATATGTAGTTTCACACGTCTATTTTAACACAAAGTTATTAAATATAAAATGATTTTAACACTAGTAAATATTTGTAATAACTAATAAGTAAGACAAATAATCAAATATTGTTGATTCAGCAGCACTCCGTAGTTTGTCATCTGTATATTGTTTAGGATCAAAATCACTATCACGAGTTGAAGCAGACGGCCCAGCTTCCATGAAATCCATATCTGCAAAATAAAGTTATTTTAAGAAAAAAAATTATTTCTTCGTATAGTTTATACTAATTTAAAATTTACTGTAAGGAACAACTACTTCCACAGAAATCATCCAATAATATTGTATTGGATGGTTTGGCATTTCAGCCTCACTGTATAAACTCACTTATCTAATAAAAATATAGATATTAAGTTTATGTTTTTAATAAGTTAGATAGAAATTGTAGAACTTACAAAGTATAATAAAAGCAATATCCAAATGAGTTGAAGCAGACGGCCTAGTTTCAATGAAATCCATAATACCTGCAAAATAAAGTTATTTTAACAAAAATATTTACTTCTTCCTATAATTCAAAACTAATCTAAAATTTACTGTAAGGAACAACTACTTTCACAGAAATCAGCTTCACTGTATAAACTCACTTATCTAATAAAAATATAGGTAACTATTAAGATTATGTTTTAATAGGTTAGTTAGAAATTCTAGAACTTACAGAATATAATAAAATTCTATATTCACCATCACCAAATACAGTGCTCTGCGATGAAAGCCAAGACTTCATTGTAGACTTTGTTCATCGGTAAGACATATATCACCATCTTTAATTACCAGCAGCATCAGCAGGCCCCAAAGTACCACCTCTGTTAGCCATCTTCATCTTGCTGTTGTTTTTAACTTTTAAGGTCAGCCCAGTACTACAAAAATAGAAAAGTGTTATGAAAAATCAAGAAAGGGAGAAGTAACATTAAGAAAGTACTTATAGGCTACAAATTAAGGATGCTTACCTTTTTCTATTGTTCTCAAGATTTTGTTGATCTAGAATCTAGATTCTAGAGCGGCTTATGGGCAAGATTATTCTACGGTTTTCAACAGCTTCTTTTCACAATGACCCAAGATCCACTCCTTTGGCTATTTCACTAGGGAATCCAGCTGATACATTGGTGATTTATACCAAATAATTTATACAGTATTGTGATTATATAATCTCGCTCACTTGTTATTTTGTTCACGAAACAATCACAACTAAAGCGAACGCAGGTCGCAGAGTACTTTTGACTTTTGTATACATTAGGAACGTGATCCTTGTAATGTAAACATGGTCGAAGTTTGTTTGATTTGACATTCCAATAATAGTTCCTTTGATTGCTACTAAATTGTTTTTGGCGCTAGTGTACTCGCAAAAGTGCACTGAAACGATTTGCGAGCGATCCGCGAGCCATCGCTTACATGATACCACCCCAGCAATCGATCGCGCGATTATCGGGCAATTATTGCTGATGGATTGTTGATCGCTATTTTTACGTAATAACCCTACCGGTCGCCTCGACCATAAGCCGCGTTGGGCGTCCGCGCCGGTCGAACCCGGTCTGGCTTGAACGGGGCAGCCATAGGCTACAACGACCGGTCAGCTAGCAGAGCACGGGGTCCCTCTCCTGGTCATTGCACGCGTAGCTTCGGCCCACACCTGACAACACAAGCGCATTGAAGAATACCACAGGTCTTCGGGGGGGAGTGGTGTGGCGGTACCCACAATTCACCTAACAATCCTGCATCGCGCTATCGAAGTTTCGGAGAACGGCAAGATATATACAACGTCTGAAATGACGTCAGTGGGCTTCGGCCTGACCGAGCATGCTATCTCGCTCGGTCGGAAGATCTTCCTTTTCCGCCGCCACTAACATCGCTAAATGCTAATATGAATCTAAAAGTTGAAATTCTCGCCACCGGAGCATAGGTTTCATTATAGTCTTCAAGGTATTTTTGACTAAATCCCCTGGCAACTAATCGGGCTTTATATTTTAAAGGTTTCCCAAATTCGTCGTTTTTAATAGTAAATACCCATTTGCTATCTACGATATTTTTGCCTATTGGTCTAGGTACAAGTGTCCAAGTATTATTTATAGAAAGTGAATTTAATTCATCATTGATTGCCTTTTCCCATTGGCAAGAATCTAATCTGTCTTTTATTTCCTTATAAGAATTTGGAATAGACGATATAAAATATTGAGCTGATAACAAATAGTCACTAGGTAAATTTTCAGAATAAGAAATTGGATTTAGATTTTTAATTCGTTCACTTCTCCTCAGTTTATTATTGTTGTTATTCTGAGGAGAAATATTACAATTATCAATTTGTTCACTATTTCTATTTAATTCTGTATCATAAAAGGTATCATAAGAACGCCTCCGTGGTCTAGTGGTACAGAGCGCGGCTCTTGACTCGGAGGTCGTGGGTTCGATTCCCGCGTTGGAAACATGTTATTTCCAAGTTTGGTTAGGACAATGCAGGCTGATCACCTGATTGTCTGACAAGTAAGATGATCCATGCGTCGGATGGGCATGTAAAAAGTCGGTCTTGCGCCTGATCTCTCGCCAGTCGTGTCGGTCTGCCGTCCCACTGGGTTATGAGAGTAAAGGAATAGAGAGTGCTCTTGTGTACTGCGCACACACTTGGGCACTATAAAAATACTCCTGCGTAGCTGGCCTGGTTTCAATGAAACCGACCACCGTCACCGAAACCGGTGTGGGAGCTATTAATTAATTAAATTAAATTAAATAAAAGGTAAGTGACCGCTCCTGGATTGTATAGTTTTCCAAATTACAATTGTTTCCATTGTTATCATTAAAAGGGGCACTTGAAGAACTAGGGAGGGACGTTTCTTTACCTGAATGTACATTTATTGAATTTGATTTTAATGGCCTGGACTTAAGAAAGCTTTTTTCATCTACAATAATATCTCTCACTACCAAGTACTTGTAATTTTCCACATCATAAACTCTATACCCATTTGGTTCATACCCCAATAATATGGCTTTAGATGATTTTTCATCGAATTTATTTCTACCGGTTTTTACATGCACATATACTGTTGAACCAAACACTTTTAGGTATTTAATTTGGGGTTTCTTATTGTGCCACATTTCATAAGGTGTTTTATTTACCTTCAATGATTTTGTTGGTGTCATATTTATAAGATACGTTGCAGTTAACACTGCATCGCCCCAAAACACTTTATCTAATTGGGCACCAGATATCATTGTTCGCGCCTTTTCTGTAATGGTTCTTACCATTCTTTCAGATATGCCATTTAACTGTGGAGTTCGTGGTATTGTGAGATGATAACTTATACCCTTTGAAACACAATAACTTTTCATTTCATTCGATAAATATTCTCTACCATTATCGCAATATAAATTAACTATTTTGAAGTTAAATCTAGCTTCACCTTTTTCAACAAAATCTTTAAACATTGCAAACATATCTGATTTGTGTTTTATAAGATATGTTACACAGTAATGAGTGAATTCATCTACAAATAGTACAAAATAATTATCGTTATTTACAGAAGGTGGTGTGATTGGCCCACAAATGTCAGAATGAATATTAAATAGCGGCCGGTTTAGATATTCTTTGTTTTTAATTTGATTAAATGGTAGTCGGGCTTGTTTGCCATAAATGCATGCTTCACACATGTCATCATCAGGCATAATATTTTCTAATTGGTTTATGTCATCGACAAGTTGTTTATTTTTGAGTTCGATAAATTTTGATTTGCCCATATGACCTAATCGTTGATGCCATAATTTATAATCAAGATTAGAGGCATTACTAGCACAATAATTAAACATATTTTTACGTACCTTGAACTCCAAAGTAAACAGGTTGTTTACAGTCTTACCGGACATCACGGGCTTACCGTGATAGTACACCATTACCCCTTCTTCACCAAAGGTTATATAGTATCCGGCTTGTTGCATCTTGATTACGGACAGCAAGTTGTACGGGACATCAGGACTGTACAGCACGTTTTCTATCTTCCCCTCGATGCCCAAGTTGCTCGTAACAGAGAATGATCCAATCTTCGACGCAGAGATAAATGTGCCATTTTTCGCCACTGATATTTGAATTGGTGTTTTCAGTGTGCGAAAACAGCTTGCTATATCCTCTCGATTCGTGATATGATCGGATGCTCCAGAGTCCAACAAGAATATAATCATATCTTGTTTATAATCTGTTTGTATTGTGGCTCCTGCCATGAAAGCAAAACTCGTCGTAGTCGGCGATGATTGAATTGTGTTAACGCTCGGTGTATAATAATTAGCAGTGTTGATAGTTTTGATCTTCTTATTGTTTAGTTTGTACTTCATACCCTCTAGATAATAGCGACATTCGTATCTGTAGTGTCCTTTTCTTCCACAGTGATGACATTTTATATGATTTTTCTTATTGGATTTCTTGTTGTAGTTGGATTTCGGCTTCTTATTTATTCTTCGAGAATTCTTAATAATTGATGGTATTCGTTGGAAATTTTCGTGTTGTAGATGGTTGTTTTTACTTTCAGCATGAAGAATTTTTCCGCTTGTGTGTCTAGTTTCTCGTCGTTTAGTTTAACTTCGTGGTCGAGGAGTCGCATCTTCACGAAGTTCAGTGTAATATCGTCTTCTGAGAGTGTTTCGATTGCAGTGACAATACCGTCATAGGCAGGCGGCAGAGTCAGCAATAGTTGAGATACTTTATCTGCCTCCTTCACAGTTGCACCAGAAGTCGCTAGCTGGGATATTAAAATATCAAACTGCATAAAATGTTGATTCAAGGTGGTATCTCCTTGGAGTTTCATATTCAATAACTTCTTTCTGGTTGCGAGCTGTTTAGCCGTACTTTTTCTCTCGAAAATGTTGTCTAGCGCAGAAAGTATTTCCTTCGATGTTGACTCTGGTCCCACGTGACTGATATAAGCATCAGACAGGTATTCTATGATTACGTTTTTAGTTGTTTGTTCGGCTTTCTTCCACTTGTTGTCAGGTATTACCGGAACTGGCTTCTCAATAACGTGAATCACATCTAGTTCACTTAAAAGGCTTCGGATTCTGAATTTCCAGATGTTGTAGTTTTCTCCCATGAAAATCGGAATATTTCTCTTGGTCTTCTGTTTCTCCATATTGTTATTTTAAAAGTTCAAATTTTTACAATCACTTTGAGTTCAAAAACTATTTTAACTTTTATTTAATCACTGCGTTGACTGGGCCACCATAACCTGTTAGTCTTATTGACTTAGACTGTGAGGTCGTGGATGGATTAAATAAAAGAAAATCACTTTTATATTGCGCTTTATTTAGGTTAAGCGCATTCGGTAAGGCACGTCTTTACTCCAAGGAGGAAAGGAGAGTAGTAGTATAATATTTAACATTAAAATAAAACTGTGACCTGCAGAGTCAACAAAAACGTCCCCATGCCAAATGTGAGCCTGACCATTTAAACTGAAAGGTCCCAACAATAAATTATTGTTTTATAGCTTTGGTAACATTGACTACCCTTGTTTTAAGAATTAGAAGTAGTTTATTATACTTCATACAATATCTTGACAGCAAGGTTAACATGTGGCATGCGAGACCCAAATGGTACTTGAGTTTCTCAGATCCTAAATCTTTCAATACATTAACAAAAGACAGGAATTTTTGTATTCGAATTTAAGTAAATTCGACAGGTTCGAATTGAAAAATTACTATTGTGTTAGATAGTAGGAACTTTCATCGAGGAGGGCTTTAGACTATAATATTAATAACATCCGCTGCGACAAATACAAGCGGAGAATCAGAGGAAAATGTGGGAAAAATGGATTAAAATTATTATATTTTCAACGCGCTATAATCTCACGAACTTTTGAGGTATAGTACGATTTTTCTGTTATTTGGCACATATAATATAGAGTAGCTAGACTTCGGGGAAGGACATAGGTTACTTTATTGCGAGTAAATGTACCTACGGTTCTCGTGAAATCCCTCATCCACACCTGACGCCGCGGGCGCAGCCGCGCGCGGTGCGATACATCTTGGTTCGTAAATCGTATCGCGACACTTCTTGTTATTTATATTAAAAAGGTTTTTATAAAGCCCACCATGTTGCAACTTAAAAAAAAACTATATACTTATTAAATATTACAATCCATTGACTACACCCAATCTAGTTATATCTGCATACTGCGTCGCTTATTGTAATTTCTATTTTTTAGTACTTGTTTCAAATAAATAAAACGAATTTAAGCAATGTAATAAAAGCAATTCGCTATGATTGAATTTAATAGATTCTGCTGCCTGCAGAACTAATTTGTTGGAGTGCAGTTGAAAGCTGCTCGCATAAGTTGCCCCGATAATACCAACTTGCGGGATTCGTTCTGAAATATTATGTTATCAAATTATAAAGCTAATTTTGCTGGGAGAGTCGAAATATAAAATAGTTAAATTTATTAATTTTAATAAATAACATTATTTATTAGACTCATAAGACTGTTTATTATACACTTCACTTAATTTTGTTATACAATGAACGCGATTCATATTACTTGAAAATGTGATACGTTTTATGAAACGGAAATGCAGCCGTGTATCGCATTATATAACTTAACAATGTCACAAATTTCACGAAAATCGTTAATTTTTCGTAAAAATAGCTGCAAAAACATAAAAATTGTTCCAGTAGTTTTTAAGATAATAAGCAGTTTCATATAATTTTCCCCGCTTTTATCCACATTTTCCTGACACTGAAAGAATTTTTCAAATCGGAGTAGTAGTTTCGGAGATTAGTTTAAACAAACAAACAAACCCTTCAGTTTTATAATATTTGTATATTATTATACTCTGACAGCTGACCCCGTGAGCGTGCTGCGTGACTCTCGTAGCATACTCGTAGCATACATTTAGTATGCTACGAGGGTGGCGCCTAACCTGGTCAGACTTATAGTAAGTATAGATTTCTTTCAGGCGTTTGATAACAATAATAATTAACATTCACTTGGTGAACACACATTCACCTCAAGACGAACGAATCGGGAAACAACTAACTCATTCCATGGGCACAATTTGGTCTTCTCTGTTATCTTCAGAATCCGGTTTATAGTCAAACCGACTCGTGCTAAGCTCGATCTAATGTTTCAAGTTTGAAATAATATAATATACATTTTTTATTTCTTGTTAAAATATTATATCCAGCGCTATACTTAGGGCAGCACTGGCAATATACGGCGCATTCACGTCCGCACTACTACGTGAGTAGGATTTTCCAAAGCCATTTTTCATCTCATTCAATAAATTATAATATATTCTAATATCTCTTGCATGTTCTTTCTTGGAACTTTCAACTTTTAAATTCGGGAGTGAAAAATGAACGTAACTTTATAGTTGATCGTAAAATTTTGTCTTTGTCGCATCGTTACATGGAAATTACGGAAATTGCAACTATTCAGGAGTTTTAAACTTAATAAAATGGAAAGACATGTTATGTTATGTCCAACGAGGTGCTGTATTCGCACCATGAAATCTGTAAGTAAATGCTACTATGACTAGCATCGTTAACTTTTATGTATGTGTATTATAACATCGTAGTAGCGGATGCATACAGCTCCAGAAGCCAGTAATACTAGTGCCAGTTACTGTATGATGTATCAAGGTATAAATGACAATGGAACGTCTAGAGGATTTTTGTTCAAATTTAACGGCCCATTTAAAATTGCATCTCAATGATGTTAACTGACTAACGGCCGAATACTGGAACGTCTCTCAAACATTTAAATGCTGCTTAAATTTTTGAGTACCACTTATACGAAAAATTCGTATTCTCCAACGCAAATTTTAAGTTGCAGTTAGTTTTAAGCGGACCTCCAAATAAGTTGTACTCAGGCTCCACATGAGCACCACTTAGCAAAAAATTCGTATACTCGATGGGTACTCAACTTTTTTTAGCTGTCAAATGATCTGTCAAACTGATTTAAGCGTCGCTTGCGTTTGAGAGTGGTCAAGAGGTCTCCTTAAATCTATAAGTACGGTGAAAAGTGTGTGTATAAACTTAAAATAATGTCTTTATCGTCGCTATCTAGTCTTTCTGACCATGAAAGGCCGACCGTGAGTCGCCGCCGAAATAATCAAATGCTCAATGCGTTTGAAAAATACAACGATGCAGAGTTTCGAGCGCGTTTTCGTCTTTCGAAAGAAACCGTGCTTACTCGGGTTCAATGTAACTACATTTTCATGAAAATAGTATATTGATAATAATGTTACTTTTACTCACTTTTTAACAAATTCTAACAACATATTCTTTTCCGAGCTAGTATAGTTATACAGCCACGTTTCTTTTTAATTGTCTCCATCTATACATATATAATAAAATCGTAGGAAAGTCAATTCTGTACATTGAATATTTTTGAAAAATAATACTTGGGACGTGATCTACTATGCTAACGCGGACGAAGTCGCGGGCAACAGCTAGTAACTAATATAGGTATTATAAATTATTAGAATGCAAAATAACCAAATCTCTTTTGGGTCAAACAAAATGTTTTGAAAATAATAGGTAATTGTTGAATCGCGCCTTCTCAGATGTCAGTCATGTCAGCTGTTGTCACTAATTGTCAGCTGTCACTCAAAAGACCTTTCCATTCTACGTAGGTACCTATGGTTGTTGTAAACTTTAAAGCCGATGTCGGATTTTCTATTGTAATTAACCAAAAAATAATATTTAAAATTGTCATGTCTTACTTTACTTTACTTACAACAAAAAGTAAACAGCATTAAAAGATTTTTTGGTAAACTTTTAATTTGTACAATCATGTTAGATCTAGCGTAAAATGAAACACTGTAGATGTTGCCATGATGTAAATATTTGACGGCTACTCACAGGGCTACTTACGTGAGTATCATAAGAAATCGTCTGAGTGGCGTTTGTGTATATCACTTAAATATGGGAGGTGCTTACATTTAAATGCCCTTCAGCTGATTGATACATTTGAGTGCCGTTCCAGTATTCGGGCGTTAAAGTTGTATTCAGTTGCAACCGCTGCCCGCCCCCATTAAAAATGCATCGCAATGATTTTATATGCGTCAAGTTGCAGTGTGAATCGACTTAAAGTGTCCCACAAGTTACAACCGCTTACCCTGATATAGCCAGTCTGAGACGCCGTTGTAGACGGCGCCGGGCTTGGCGTCGGTGGTGAGGCGCAGGAGCGGGGCGCGGCGGGCGGGCGGCGCGGGGCGAGCCAGCACCTCGTTGTCGGCCGCCAGCAGCAGCGCGCCCTCCCCGCCCAGCCACGCCGCGTGCTGCCACTCCCAGCTGCGCTGACCCTCGCCGAACAACGGGATGTGGTGGCTGAGGGGTTTCAGTTTCGGTCAAATTGGCCAAAGAGGGAGAGGGAGAAAGTAAAACAACGACATCTAGGATAAGGTATAACAGCAAAATTTGATTCTTACGGGCTTGTTGGCTTGTTGTCCTGAGCTTTTAGATGTATCGTGTTTATCGTCGTATAGTATCGTTGTAATGGTATCCGATAAGGGTGTTTGTATCAATGTGCTATCACTCAGTACTCTTTCTTACTTAAAAAAATCCACCCACAGAGAAACGTAACAAAAATCCAGGAACTAATATCTGAAGGTAAAGCATGTAACGTGGTACAGTTCATATAAAAAAAGATTCCATGTTACACCTCCAATTCAGACAATCATTTGTAAAATAGAAACGGGTCGAAAGCCGATAACTGTCACGAGTCGGCCGGGGCCCGGGCGAGTCGCCGTGGGCCGAGGTCGACAGGCCGGAAATTAAATAGCCGCAGTCGGCTCGTCTTGACCTTTGCAGATTCCATTCACAATCAAATATTGTCGAACGACCCTTCCCCGGAAGGATGCAGCTTACGTAACTCCTACGGAGTGAATTCGAATTACTAACTCGGTACTAAATTAATGGCTCGAACTTGTTGCTGGCGAAGTTTTGGATTTCCCGCCAACCAATGAGGTGCGACGTCTAAATTGGTAGATTCATTATATAACTAAATTGGAGCCATTTTGAAAAGGCATCAAAGGAATTTATTAATAGGCATGTGGAACTAAGTAGGTATAATATTATTTGGTTTATGTCAAAGTCGAAGTCGACCGTGATCTCTCGGTTAAGCTTGACAAACCCGACAAAATTTTGTACGTCCACTAACTTTCAGAATGTTTTTAACGCTGAATAATAAATAGATACAAAGCACAAGCCGGACTTCCTTATGCTCTGTATTTATTATTCGGTGATAAAAATATTACTGTTTGCACTTGCAAACAGTAAATATTCCAGAGTCATTCATGTCTGTAGTAAATCTCGTTTATTTATTGGCGAACACGAAGGCTGATAGGAGCATGTTTCGCGAACACTCGGCGGTGTAGTTGCATGCCTCTCGGCAGTAAGCCGCGCGATTTCTGTTAATGCGAGATGTTATCGCCGCTGTACCTATGGGTTAAAGAAGAAATACAAGCAGAAGATAAGCTTCTATATGCCACACACGGCACGCGCGCCGCGTGGTGCGGCGTGGCGCACGTGGGTTAACGATTTTTCACAACACATAAATAATTTTTAATCGATTCCTACGTCAATATTTAATGTACTATTCAAAATCTCTATATTCTAAATATTTACAAAGTTACTTGTTCAAGAGCGCCAACGTAAAACTTCTCTTCTGTTTCTATTTTATTCTATGCTACGTTGGGTCTATCTAGTGCATATGCAATGAATATAAATTTAGCCCTCGAAGGCTAGGCTATAGCGCGATAACATCTGACTTCCGGTCCGGCCTTTCGGTTTCGCGTCCGGTTGAGCTCGTTTTTGGTCATGCAAAAGATCTTTATCGGTGTCTTTTTGAGAGGCTAAAGTACGTTTAATTTTTTAATATAATATGGAAAGGCAACATTATTTTTGGAAAACGTTTGAACGCACGGCGAAAAAAATCACATGCGTTGTATTAGGAAATCGAATATTAATTTTATTTTTTTAATTTTCGTTGGTATAGCGGAAAGTGGAAAGAGAAATACATAATTTGTAAAGATACTGTCTATAGACATCGGGGCTTTTGAGATAAAGTCTGGGTACCATTTTTATCCCTTTGGTTACGGAAACCTAAAGAACATCATTGTTTAAAATTAAATATTTGAACACCTGTCCAAGCAGTAAACACATACCTGTATTTACTGCTTGGACAGGTGTTCAAATTAAATTAACAGGTATTTCAATAACAATGAAAGAATCGAAAACAATTTGTTTTCCTACAAGCTAATTTGTTTAAGTCTTCATTCAAAATTATTCAGTGAAATGCAATTTTATAGAGTATCACAAGTTGAACACGAGAAAAGTTGTTTTAAGATCTGTAGCTGAGGAGTAAGCTCTTCCAAGTACACTCGAACCGATAAATTCGTGATAAAATATACGCCTTTTGGAAAAGCGCTATATTTCTGTTTAAAAAGTTGTACCAAGTACTTACTACACGAGAATATCTGAGTTTAAGATATTTTAATTACATACTAAAAATACTAAATATCCGTAAATACCTAGTACCTACTGTAGACTTCAAAATTAAATACATTATTTAGGTTTACGAATAATGTAGATAATTGAATTTCTGAGTATATTAAGATATTTTAATTACATAAGTACTAGAAATAATTAATATCCGTAAATAGTACTGTAGACTACAAAAATAAATATTTATATTATTTAGGTTTACGAATAATGTCTAAGCATTAGAGATTTAATTTTGCTAAAATTTTACTGCGAGAAACGGCTAGGACTCATAGGAGTAGTTGAGTCTTTAAGCCCAAAAATGCTCGTCCGGGACGAAATGCTAGAAGCATATTTTTCATCCTGCAATTCGTCCCACTTTTATATTATATTGTTTTTAACAAAAAACCTTGAAGTAGGATTCGCACAGAAATTATGGGTCTATTTACATACATACGGTGTGTGTGTGTGTGTGTGTGTGTGTGTGTGTGTGGCACAAATTCGTGTTGGCCAAGATCTACTGGACGATGATAGCCATTGTAAAATAAAAATTTTAACAACTTACTCATTGGTGTAAAATAGTAAAATTTTTAACAACTTACTCATTGGTGACGTCATAAACAGTGTAATGCGCAGTGAATGTCCGTCGATACACCTGAAAAATCAACATTACAGATAATACTCTGACCGCGCGCGCGCTCAGAGCGCGCACATTATCCGAAATATCCTTCCGGCGAGTTCGAGCTCACTCGGCTCAGTACAACATGTAAGAGACAGCGCGGACGTTCAACTGTTTCTGATCAGAAATGTCGTACAATGTGCGGCCGGGCTTAATGATGATTAAGGCCGTCACAGACTTAGCTATAATATATATTAATAAACCGTACTAAACACACTGAGACCAGAAATATATATTATAGCTGAGTGTGTGGTCACGCGAAAATTGCATAGAAAATATATAGTAATATGCCTAGCTATAAACATATTAATATATTGTTACGTGCTAAGGTTCGATGATTCGGAGAAAAAGACCTGGTGACTCTCTTGAAGACTTTTATTTACACTACACTTAACACTTACACTACACTTACACACACTAGATCACTATGTCTAAACACTAAGCACTAGGTCCAAACACTATGCACTAAGTTCAAACACTAAGCTCTATCACTGGTTCACTCACTAAGTCACTTGTTTCTCACTTCCGAAGTCGCTTTGATTATCGCTCACTCGAAAACATTCGAAGACTGACTCCCGGCGTGTTTACCTGCCCTATTTATACGGGTCGAGGCGAGCTCTAGACCTTACGAGAAAATTCCACAGTTCGCATCGACATGTAAACAACCGTGGGAAAATTCCAGAGTGTACGCGCAAATAAACAAAAACATGCAAGTAGCGGCATCTGGTATTGAATAGGGGATTTACGCTGTCTGTGATGGTTTCGCCTGGTTGCCGCTAGATGACACTACGTGTCCGCATTCGTAACACTACTCCCCTCTTAGAGATGCTCGTCCCGAGCATCATTGTTACTGCCATGGTAACGCGCCAGACGGTCTATGTGTACCACTTTGAATGTCCCTCTTGGTTGCTTTTGAATCCTATAAGTCACATCATTCAATCGGGTAACCACTTTGTATGGGCCGTCCCACTTGGTCTGCAACTTTGGAGATTTCCCTTTTCGACGAGTTGGGTTATGCAGCCACACCAGTGTCCCTTCTTCGAAGCCGCTCGTGTTCGATTTCCGGTCGTATCTGGTCTTCATGTTCTCACTTGAATGTAACCCATTCTCCCGAACCATGGCGTGTATATAGCGCATCTTTTCCCTCAAATCGCAGATATAGTCTTGTACGGTCTTTGGTTCCTCCGGTGACCCTCCTGTCAAGAGGTCTACTGGTACTCGTAGTTCTCTACCGTAATTGACATATGCCGGGGTAGCCTTTATGCTCTCATGCTCGGCGGTACGGTACGACAGAAGGAAGAGCGGTATGTACTTGTCCCAATCCTTTTGTTTTTCATCTACCAATTTCGCCAAATGCCTCTCAAGGGTCTGGTTAAATCTCTCAACCATTCCATCAGACTGTGGATGGTACGCGGTGGTCCTCGTTTTATGCATTCCCAAGATTCTGCACACTTCCTGGAAGACCTGCGATTCGAAATTCCTGCCCTGATCAGAATGGATTTCCAGAGGCACACCAAAGCGAGATATCACTTCTTCCACTAGCTTAGAAGCAACTGTTGTAGCTTCTTGGTTTGGTATGGCGAACACTTCAGGCCATTTGGTGAAGTAGTCCATGACGACCATGAAATACTTGTTTCCCGACTCCGTTACAGGAAATGGCCCAGCTACATCAACTGCAATTCGTTCCCACGGTGCGCCAACGTTATACAACCGCAGGTTCCCACGGCTCCTGGTCTGTGGTCCCTTCACTGCAGCGCAAGTAGTACATTTGCGGCACCAATCCTGCACGTCATCTCGACAATGCAACCAGTAGAATCGTTCCCGCACTTTTGTCAACGTCCTCTTGACACCTAGATGACCTCCTGATACGCCATCGTGCATTTCACGGAGAATATCTGGTACTCTCGCTCTTGGGACGACTATCTGAAGATGGAACTCTCTGCCGTTAGTCTTCTCCCATTTCCGGTAGAGTATTCCGTTTTGAAGTACCAGACTCTCCCATTGCGCCCAGTACGCCTTAGTAACAGCGCCAGTGGGTGCAACCTCACTCCAGATTGGTTTTACGTCACCCCGTTTCTTCCATGTGATGATGTGCCGAAGGTCGTCATCTTTTTCTTGAGCCTCCCTCATGGCATCATTCTCCCATGGACCCAAAGGACTTGTTCTCGTTAACTTTATTGTCACTTCATTAGATTCCTGCTTAACACAATGTTTGCAGTCTTCTGAACACGGCCTTCGTGAGAGTGCGTCGGCGTTCCCATGCGACTTTCCGCTGCGGTGTTCGGTCTTGAAGTCGTACTCCTGGAGCTGCTCAATCCATCGTGCTACTTGACCTTCTGGGTTCTTGAATTGCAGTAGCCACTTCAAGGCTGCGTGATCAGTTCGCAGTAAAAACTGTCTGCCGATGAGGTATTTGCTGAAATGTTGTAGCGTCTTTACAACAGCCAAGAGTTCTCTTCTTGTCACACAGTAGTTTCTCTCTGGCTTGGATAAAGATTTGCTGAAATACGCAATCACAACTTCTCTTTCACCCTGTTTTTGAGATAACACCCCTCCAATGGCCGTGTTGCTTGCGTCCGTGTCGACTATAAACTGACCTTCAGGTTGTGGATACCCCAGGATTGGTGTTTCACACAGATGTTTCTTCAGTTTCTGAAAAGAATCTTCAGTAGTCTCGTCCCAGATGAACTGTCGTCTATCTTCTGTCAGCCGGTGTAATGGCTTGGCTATCTCCGAGAATCCCTTAACAAAACGCCTATAGTAGGAGCATAGGCCGAGAAATGCTCGCACTTCGGTTTTGTTCTTAGGGGTTGGCCAATTTTGAACTGCTTCCAGTTTCTCCGGGTCCGTCTGGATTCCATCACTTGAGATAACATGGCCGAGATAATTGACCTTACTCCTGAATAAACGACACTTTTTCGGATTCAACTTTAACTTGGCCCCCTCTATTTTGGCGAAAACTCGTTCTAAGTTTCGCAAATGGTCCTCGAAGTCGCGGCCAACAATGATGACGTCGTCCAAGTAGACTAAGCAAGCCTCTCCAACTAAGCCTGCCAGTACACACTCCATGAGTCGCTCAAATGTGGCAGGTGCGTTGCACAATCCAAAGGGCATGACGTTAAATTGCCATAAACCTTTACCGGTGGAGAAAGCTGTCTTCTCCTTGTCTTTTGGATGAATTTCCACCTGCCAGTATCCAGATTTCAGGTCCAGGGTCGAGAACCATTTCATGCCACTCAAGGTATCCAGAGTGTCGTCGATCCGAGGTAATGGGTAGCTGTCCTTCTTAGTGACATCATTGAGACGCCTGTAGTCCACACAAAATCTTGTGCTGCCATCTTTCTTCTTCACTAATACCACAGGTGAACACCACGGACTTGCAGACGGTTCAATTATTTTATGCCTTCTCATGTCCTCCAAAAGGCCTTCCACTTCCTTCTCCTTTGCAATTGGTATCCGTCTTGCTCGTTGACGAATCGGGTTCTCGTTTCCGGTATCTATCCTGTGCTGAACCATCGACGTTCTTCCAAGGTCGCCTTCCTGACTGGAGAAGATATTCGCGTGGCGCTGTAAGAACTTTTTAGCTTTCATGCTCTGCGAATAAGTCAGATTACTCTTGCAGTCATCGAGTAGCTCAGTCACTAATCCATTGTTGCTGCTGTTTGCTGGGTCTGCGTCTGTCGTCGAACTGCACTTTCTCATCCAGACAACTTCCTCGCACTTTCCAATGACGTCACCTTTGTTCAAGCAGATCTCGCGTTCACCAAGATTCAAAACCCGGACCACAGCGTGACTGCTTCCACTAACAAGAGTTCTTGCCGTCATCAGTTTTCGTGCTGATGTCTTGGTGGGTGTGTCTTCGATCAACACGCATCTGTTAGACTTGTTCTTTCCAGCTGGCGGTAGTTTCACCAGCACCCGGGCTTCCGCTCGTCCAGGTATAATGACTTTCTTTACACATGCGACTTTCCCGCAGGCGCCTCCAAGGATGAAAATTTCTTCTTCGCCACACTTGAAAACTCCGTCAGCGACATTAATCCTGCAGTTGTGCTTCTTCATGAAATCCAAACCCAAGATGCAATCATCCATTATTTCAGCCACGATAACGTCATGAGGGTATGAGGACCCCCCTACATTAATCATAACTGACATTTCTCCGAGGACGGGTATTGGCTGACCGGAGGCAGTAAGAAGTCGACAGTTAATTCTTCTCTTATGTCTCCTTGCGGCCTTTACCAGATTTGGGTTCACTATCGTTCTAGAGGCTCCTGTGTCTAGAGTCATTTTGCAATCCGTCCTGTTAATAGTCCCCTGAATCACAAGACTATTCCCGCTGCTTGCTTGGGAGACAACAGTTATTGGGGCTTTCTCCGCGTCAGCCAGTACTCGCCCCTTAGTCCTGGCTTTTATTCGTTTCCCTGCTCCCGGGCAGGGGACGAAGCCCTTTGCTTCTTCAGCTCCTCCATCTGTTCCTCAAGCCTTTTCATTCTTGCCATCTGGGTATCCTTCTGCGGGCAGTTGAGCTGAAGATGACCCCTTTCGCCGCACTTGTAGCACATGGCTCCAAAACTTCTCTTCGTAGGAGCCTTGACCTCCTTCACTTCCTCCGAGACCTCGCGGATTTTATAGGTCTGCCGTATGTCACGCCGGACAGCCTCGACCTCTAGAGCATGCGCCAACGCTTCCTTTAGCGAGGTGTGGTGACGTAGCCTTACTGCAGCTCGGACTTCCAGATCCCTGATTCCGTCGACAAAGGCTTGAATAGTGTTTGAGTCAACCATCTTGGAGTCTGCTCCTGGATGTGCCTTCTTGACCAGTTTTTCAATTTCCAACGCCCATTGTTGTAGACCCTCTCCTGAGCGTTGGACTCTGTCACGAAGTTGGGCACGGAACACGTGCTCCAGGTGTCGCTCCCCGTATCTGGATTCAAGCGCCTCCATCAGATCTTGGAACCCTTTTCCTGTGTGTGCTTCCAGGACCGACAAAGCTTGCCCTCTGAGCGCAACAGTGAGAGCGGTCAGGCATTGGTCTTCAGTCCATCCGTTGGCAGTAGCAACCGTCTGGAATTGCTGACGATAAGCGTTCCAAGAAGTAGTACCGTCGTATAGTGGCACTTTAACTTTTGGTCCATGTGCCACCCCGGAAGTTCCACTACACGTCGCGACTCCTGTGGTTTCCAGGCGTACTACTTTCTTCTGCAGTTCAGTGAGGCCGGTTTTCACATTTTCCACATCAACTCCTAACCCGGTAACTCGTTCGTCCATTACGTCGACATCTTTGCGAAGCTTTAACACCGTGGCACTGACATCCTTTATCGCCAGAAGTGCCTTTTCTTGAAGGTCCTTTTGATGCTTTTGTGACTCTTGCAAAGCGCCGAGTTTGCGGTCTTGTGACTCCCTCATTGCTTGAATTTCAGCCCTTTGAGAATCTTGCAAAGCCTGAATATCAGCCCTTTGCAGCTCCATTAATTTAATCAAACTTTCTAAATGAAGAGCCATTTGCGGTGCTGTAGAAGCTACAGACGAGGCATGGTGGCTGGAGCCAGTTGACGGGGCTTGAGCAGACGGGGCCTGGTGGGCGGGGCCAGTGGGCGTGGCCTGAGTGGGCGTGGCCTGGTGGGCGGAGCCAGTGGGCGTGGCCACACCCAAAGTGGGCGGGGCCTGAGGGGCGTGGCCAGTGGGCGGGTCCCGGTGGGCGGGGCCAGTGGGTGGGGCCTGCCCCGCAGTGGGCGGAGCTTGGTCCCCAGTGGGTGTGGCCTCCGCAGCCCGTTGCGCCCTTGTCCCGACACTTCCCTCGAAGTCTTCTCCCGGAGTCAATGGCACTGCGCCGTTGTCCTCACGCTCCCCTTGAACTCCTCTCTCGGAGTCAATGGCAGCAGCTCGCTGTGCCCTTGTCCTGACACTCCCCTTGAAGTCCTCTCTCGGAGTCAATGGCATCTCCAAATCCCACTTCTGACACCAGTTGTTACGTGCTAAGGTTCGATGATTCGGAGAAAAAGACCTGGTGACTCTCTTGAAGACTTTTATTTACACTACACTTAACACTTACAATACACTTACACACACTAGATCACTATGTCTAAACACTAAGCACTAGGTCCAAACACTATGCACTAAGTTCAAACACTAAGCACTATCACTGGTTCACTCACTAAGTCACTTGTTTCTCACTTCCGAAGTCGCTTTGATTATCGCTCACTCGAAAACATTCGAAGACTGACTCCCGGCGTGTTTACCTGCCCTATTTATACGGGTCGAGGCGAGCTCTAGACCTTACGAGAAAATTCCACAGTTCGCATCGACATGTAAACAACCGTGGGAAAATTCCAGAGTGTACGCGCAAATAAACAAAAACATGCAAGTAGCGGCATCTGGTATTGAATAGGGGATTTACGCTGTCTGTGATGGTTTCGCCTGGTTGCCGCTAGATGACACTACGTGTCCGCATTCGTAACAATATATTATAGCTTAGTCTGTGACGGCCTTTAAACTTCAATATTATATAGTGAAAAGTTTGACATATAATGTTTGGGCTTATGTCAAAATATTCATTTAATTACAGTTAAGTAATTAATGTTTGTCTCCGAGTGCGGCAGTAAGCGATATTATTGGGTACAGATTTCATAACAAAAGAAAGACTTTATATACGTTAAAAAAAGTAAAAATATTCGTTTAATACTCTACAGATACTATCTACTCTTAAGAGCGTTTACACCTTTCACGCTCAATTTGGCTTAAAACTGTACTTTTCCAACTTGAAAAAATCATCAACCACTTATCTTTATAAAAATGTTGATAACTTATTTTTATAGAAAATTTCACTGTCTATATAGTTAGCAGAGAAAAAAATAGGATTTATAGAGTATAAATCTCGATACCTTAACAGAGGTTTTCTTAAATTTCGTTTTAGTATCAGTTTCGAAGTTTTTAATTTACGAAACCAGCGACAGATCTAATTAAAAAATAAAAATAGCCTATTGACAAGATCCTTAAGCAAATAGTTAGCAGAAAAAAATATTTCGTTTAGGTATTTAACTTTATGTAATTTCAATTTAAAGAATGAGAAATATCAAAGAAATATCAAGGAATTAAAACTTTTTTATTGCCTATTTATTTAACTTAATTGAATATAATAATAGCTTCATATCATAGAAGAACACTTTAATTAAAAAAATTGTTCTTAAATATCAACAAATCTTTTGTTGTTTTTTTTCTACAAATATTTTAAAACTACTATAAATCGCTGCGCGCAAAGCAATTCCAGTAGTCCGCCGCAGGTTTGTATGGAAACTTGAAATAAGGTGTAAACGCTCTTAAAGTAGGGCATAATATTACTTCAATGTTTTCACGCTAGTGGTAGCCAATAATATATTTAAACCGTTTTAACCAATAAACCACAATTTATTATAGGGACCGTGCAGAAACTATAGAGGGCGTCGTAATTCGACAGCAGCGCCACGATGCGAGTAAAAGACGTAACTTGTGAGTGACTTTGACTTTGCATTCTCCTTGACCCTGGCTAGTTTATGAGTGTTTTTTTATGTTTTACAATATAAAATGATATAATACTTACACTCCCAAGTGGCCACATGCGGCCGCGAGAACAACGACAGATTTCCAAGAATCCGCGATCGAAATATTAAAGTTAAAGACTAGATGACGCCCGCAACTCCGTTGCGCCAAAAATCATTTATCGCGCGAGAACCGTACATTTTCCCGGGATAAAAAGTATCCTATGTCCTTTCCCGGGGCTCAAAGTAAATCCGTACAGAATTTCAGCAAAATTGGTTTAGCGGTTTGGGCGTGAAGTACTAACAGACAGACACACTTTCGCATTTATAATATTAAGTATATTTTTATAATATTAAATATAATATTAAGGGTTTCTACTTTCTACCCGTAAACAAAGAATGGAAGAGTGAATAAAAATGTATAAAGCTTATCTAGTTAACTAAGAAAATATCTGAAAAAGTAATTAATAGCATCCGTCAGCATAGAAAGTAAAAACTTGATAAATATTGCAATAAAATAATGAAGCTATGCAAAAATACTTATATTAATTACTGAAAATGCTTGTGGATTAATAAAATAAAACAAGTTCACTAAAATAAATGCTTTTATTTCAACCTTCTGCGATTCGATCGATACCATCTTCACAACTTTTGTCTGTCACTATTTTTAACTAATTTCAGTCTGGATCTCATAAGTGTAAACACCATTTAGGTATGTATTCTTTAAATAACACACAAAGACTGCACTACTAATCTTTTTCTTACTTGAAGAATCATCCTTTTGAGAACCAACACTTTGACAAGATGGTTCAAGTTCAATACTATCCTCAGTGTTGAATTCCTGGCAGGACTTCTCCAAATTATCCTTACTTTTGATGCAACTTTATGCCAATTAAATGAGCGGTGCCTATGTATGTATATCAATTAAGATGGAAGCCAGTTTGGATGTTTACTGAAAGAAAGCAATGGTTATAGGTTATGTTCATATTGTGTTCATAAAAAATGAATTTACGGTTATAATCTACAAAATTTTGTGTTTTTATTAATCTACACTTAACACTCATGGAACTTTTTAAATACTTACGTATATTTTTACCGCCTTTTATCCATTTCTTTCGTTTTTCAATAAGCAAAGCCATGTGAATATTTTGGCAGAAAAATAGTAAAATTTTACATCGTTCGATTTGCCTTTATATTTCTTTTACATCCGGGAATACAACAATACATTTCAATTCTTGAAAATACTCAGAATTTGTTAAGAAATCTTCTAATTTTCCGTAGCTTCACTAGAGCTTGACAGTAAAATTTTAGTAAAAGTTTCGGCTATTCGCCACTTGTGGCAGTGTCGTCGCTCTGCACGGTCCCTATAATATGTTTATTTTTCTCTATTATAAACATTGTCGATTTGTCAAAATTGTGTCAAAACATTAGACATTTTTTCATTTTCAATTTTTTCTAACTAGAGGCATAAGAATTCCTAAGCCCGGCCGCACATTGTACGAATTCTGATCAGAAATATTTGAATTCCGCCGGATCGCTACCCCGCACATTATCCGAAATATCCTTCCGGCGAGTTCGAGTTCACTCGGCTACAACATGTAAGAGACAGCGCGGACAGTCAACTGTTTCTGATCAGAAATGTCGTACAATGTACGGCCGGGCTAAAAGGACAAAATCTCAAACCGAAAAAACAATGAATTATCTATTTTTTTATTTGATTTTCGAATTTTGAAATCGAAATTACGAAATCGAAAAAGGAAAATTTCGTCCATATTCACTCAGCTGATATTAATGTTACAGTATATTTTGATGTTAAACTTACCTCTTTGATATTGTGCTGAAACAACACGAAGCGCAGGTTCGGGGAACACTGATATCCGCGCACATTGAGCTGCCTCTGTGAACAATATAATATTTATAACTAACCAAGTTAACAATCCGAAGTAACAAATAATAAAATGAATATTGAATTTCAAAATAAACTTGAACAGTTTTCTGGCTCTGAAATTGTATCCTCGTTCAACTTGTAAATTCGTCACGAAGGCTTAGGTCAGCAGCCAAGGTCCTGATTCTCATTTCCTATTCTAGGAGGTGCAATAAAATTACAAAATAATATTATTTTCTTTAAACGCATTTTGATCGGTAGGAACTCCAAAAATCTTAAAGGTATTTTTAATAAGACCAAGCAAGTCTTACCCGCGAAACTGTTACGATTTTGATTTGCAAGTCGACTGAAATGAAACTGTTTTGATGTTGAAATACAATATTTAGCAGACTCAAGTGCATTAGAGCAAGCTTGCATTAGAAGCGACATTCGAGGTATGGTATGAGAATCGATCCCCAGGTGGGTCAACGAGATTAGGTCATGAATGCAGCTGGCTCACGTATAAGTTACAATATACGATCGCCATTGAATTTACGATCGCTTCTGTTGTTTCTCAGTTTCGTAAGTTACGGTAGGGCGTATCAAGTTTATCGATAGAGTCGTGATAGAGCTGGTAGGTTCAACTTTTTACTCAAGATAATATAGATACTGTTTAAACTTTAAAGAATAGTTAAAGACTCATACAAACATGATTTAGTACGATTTACGAACATTAAATTTTTCATTACTTTTATTACTTACTTTTATACATTACTTTTATTACTTTAGGAATGCTATTTTTGTGTTAAAAGACGATAATCATAAAATTATATTTTAGTATTCTTAATTTAAAATAGTGACAGGAGGGCTATATGGGCACTTATAGGCGCGTATAGAAGGGGCAAAAGGGCTGTTGTATCAGGGGCAGTAATGTACAGGGGCAGGTGCAGCGGCGTCCTAACTGGCTATTCGGGCGGGAAAATTGCATTTGCATTGTTTCATACTCCGGAACTTTGGCCAAACTTTGTTTCGAGGAAAATTTACGGCCAATTTCGACGCTTAGGTTATTTCTGGGCAAATTTTAATATCGCTTTATAGTTGCATTGCGTTATTAAAGTAAAAATTAATTGCGCTTGCAGTATAACATCAAAGTGCTAAAGGCGTCATATTTTCTTGCAGCGCCGCGCCGCGGTGTATCATCTATCAAAATAATTCTAACTTTGCGTCGCTACCAGCAAAATGGATTGCATATTTTATAATAAAATTTAAATTGTATTTCACATTGAGTTATTTATTATGTGAGCTGCTTCTGATGTATGAACGTAGTAAAATGAATCTGTATCAGAATAATACGTCTTGTGTTTTAATTTTCAAAAACATAAACCTTGTAAGTAAGTTTAGCGGTAAATAAATGAATGTTTGTGGCTTTGTTGCTAGGGGATCGCGACTTCGAATCTCGTCGACGAAACAAAAAAAAATACAGAGTGTATCATAGACTTATAATATACTGATGGAGTGTATAATAATACAAATCTATATAATAACAATTTGTAAAGGATTGAACATATTTCCCGTTGCATGATCCCCGCAACAAATCCTTCAGCACGGGAGAAGCTACTATAACTTACGAGGGTGTGGTTGGTGACGAGCACCGTGAGGGTGTTGTTGAGGGTGTCGAGCGCCAGCAGGCCGCCGTCGTCCGCCTGGTAGACCAGCTGGTGGCCGACCCAGGTGGTGGGCAGCCGCGCGCTCGCCAGCTCCCCGCGCAGGAACTCCTCCAGCCGCATGCGCCGCCCCGACCAGTACAGCAGCTCGTCCACATACCTGTTCATAATACAACAGTTACCAAGTAGTCAGACACATGTTTTAATTATTATTATTACTATTATAAGCCTAAACTGTCCCACTGCTGGGCAAAGGCCTTAATAATGATTACTCATCTTTAAAGATTTTTCCATAACCTCCATATACTGTTTGTCAAACTCTTCGTTAAATTAAATAATCTTTAATGGTCTCTGAGTCCGTCCGTTAGTGGCCTATAATATACGAGTAAGTAAAGCCCACTGGCATGAGACATCGTTCTGGGTTAAAGTTAAATTACCTCAATTGATAGTTGACGACCATGTAATGTAAGATGGTCCACTTCTGCATAACATAGTATTAAATCACTGATTAATATTATTATCTTAAAAAACGTTTGAGAGTTGTTAATCGTTATAATCAATAATCATAATATTATTGATTTTAACGATTAACAACCCTATAAAAGTAGAGAGAGAGTAGACTTTTTTTTTGATGCGCAGGGGAAACCCATCATGGGTCCCCCGGGTTGGGTATGTGCGCAGCACCCCTTGAGTATGTGAGACTCCTACTCACTAAAACCACCTGCGGTTCGCCTTCAGCCGTATAAAAGAGGGATATCCCGGATCTAACAAACACGGGACTCCCTCCACGATTGGCCGGTCTATCTTAAAAGGGACCGGACTTCCACCAAGGTAAGGGAACGCTTAGCCAAACTGAAGCGTTCCCCTCGGCGCCGGGACTGGCTAGCCGGGGAGGTTCCCATCCTCTCCCGGAGCCCCGTTAGACGAGAGTTAGGAGGTTCGCATAGCGACGCCTCCGCACTCCCGTCCTACGCCGGCGGAGCGGCAGAGAGGTGGGATCGTCCTCTCTGTCCCGCTCCGCGGCCTCTTTCTGCGACATAACAATTTCGCAGAAAGAGACCGCCGCCTGCCAGGCCTCATCGCTCTCGAGCATGCAGCGCACCATGCTCGGGAGTGAGAGGTCCCCGCCTAGCACTGCCACGAGATCGTGGCGCTGCACGGCCCAACGATCGCACACCTCAAGGGTATGCTGGGCCGTGTCCTCCGCAGGAGAGAGAGTAGACTAACATGATGTAACTTAACCAAGTGATCATACTTAACGTTTAAAAAGAGATCCTTTAAACAGAGTTCATTGTTTGTTTTAATAAAATTAGGGGGCAAACGAGCAAACGGGTCACCTGATGGTAAGCAACTACCGTCGGGCGTCGCCCATGGAAACTCGCAACATCAGAAGAGCTGCAGGTGCGTTACCGGCCTCTTAAGAGGGAATACGCTCTCTTCTTGAAGGTCCGGAAATACTGCTGGCGTCAGTTCGTTCCACTGTGAAAGTAGAAGCAAACAGAGCAATTTTTTGTCAACTCATTAATTTTCTCACACAAAATTTACTCTTATAGCGCTGCTACTTTCACAACGAATCCTATACACTCTAAAGATCTAATGGTAACTAGGTATGTGAAATTCGAGACAATAAGAGTTAAGACCAGCAATTATTATTATTTTACCATTTTTTAGGCTCGTATGCCTATAATAATTATAATGCAGATACTAACCTTAAATACCTACATATTATTTTATTTAATGTGTATGTTAGTCTTCTATTCAACTACCGCGATAAGCCTAGGGGGTATGTAATGGTGATAACATTTACTGCGTTAATATATCCAGCAGTAATTATGGTCGATGGAGATCTATTAACTGGCCAATAGACAGGGCGGCAACAATATGAATGCCAATCACTTGCAAATTGTAACTGGTCGCGTCACAACAAGATGCCTATCAGTGATGAGAATGCCTCAAGGCGTTAGCCACATCAACGGCACACAGTAGAAAATCGATTATCCGGCCCGGTAATACGGTTTCTTGGATCTTCTCAATTTTATAATAAACACAGATATTCTGTGTCATTAATACGCACAATTTTATGTTTTGTGTACATGCAGCGAACCCGCTTTTTTCATACATTAGATTATTCAGATTTTCGAATATATCCGAATGTCTAAAGACAAAATTGGTCCGGTTAATCGAGTTCCTACTGTACGTTGAAACTTATTTGTGTATGGAAATACGATAGAGTTAATAGAATGTAAGATGTTTCAAGGAACAAAAATTGTTAGGGCCTACCCTGAACCCACACGTACCACAACCACACCACGTTACGTGTGAATGGTGTCGCTGCAGCTTTTTGTTGATGCGTTGTGGTACCGACAAAATGCCGACGTGGTTGCGTTGTCGCCAGTTGTTGTGACGTGGTTATGTACGAAAGTCAATGAAGCGTCAGGTCAAGAGCGCGGGCGGTGTGCGTTTACAATACGAAATATCAAATCAAATCAAATCAAATCAAATCAAATCAAATCAAAATCAAAACATTTCGGGCATCAGAGGCCCATATAACAAATACCTTAAACTTAACATACATAATATAATTTTATAATAAATACCTTAAAACTAGCATACATATTTTATATATTATACTTAAAAACTAACACTTTCACGTTTTGCCGGCGACGTGACTCGCTTCGTTCCGGAGCCGCCCGACAACGTGGTGTGGTTGTGGTGTGGTTGTCGTGTGGTTGTGGTACGTGTGGGTTGGCCCCTAAACCAAGCATATTGTTGTGCTATGAAAGACAGTGAAAATGAGTTGAGTTTTGACTATTTCTTGCAAAAAAAATGTTAAGTATTCTTTTTAATTTGTTCGAGTACATTAAACAAGCTACAAAAACAATTTTATTATTTATGGCATAATTACAGCATTGACAAAATTATCTGGTTGGTTCTTGTAGTAGGTATTTGCTTTTAAGAAAATTCTATGCATGTGAATTTGTGCGAACCTTCGTAGGTCAGCCATTTGCCCGTGAATCTACTTTTCTGATAGCATATTAAACAGGCTACAAGTATAAAGTTCCTACATAACAAGATATTTAGCATTTCGTGCAAACGCGAACGAAATCTTAATCAATAAGTGCTGGGTTCGCTATTTACAAAGTTTGTTATTGGTGTTGGCATGTTGTCACGAAGCCTTCTCACTACTACTGGTACATTCGTTTGAGTGCCTTTTCCACGAAAGCGTAAATAATATTAAAGTTGTACTACTTTCGACTCCGCGAGTTCCGCATGCAAGTTTGCATGTAATACGAGTGATATATCGAGAAGGAAGCTTTCGAAGACTGACGTAGATAAGCCACACCGTAAATGTCGACATCGAATATTTGAATAAATATTTAATTTTCCATTTGAATATTACGTTTTGTGTAGGTTTATTTTAATATATTCCTGCCATTTTTAAACCTGATATAAAAATTTGTAAATACTATCTATCGATTTATTAGGGGAATAGAATTAAAATGATCGCGTAGCATGCTACGCGGGGTCTACGCCGTAGGCGCTACATCTGTTTTTAATTTTATTATTTATCATCCCTACGTTCCACTTGGCGTTGAAAACGATCAAAACGCTAAAAATGGGAGGCATTTTCAGCGTTTTGATCGTTTTCAACGCCAGGTGGAACGCGGGGCATATTTTATTTGAAGCGTTTTGACCGTATGTCAAAATGCCTGAATTAAATATCTCACAGACTGACATAGATTTTATATTTATACCAAAACCTAACACTGAATAATAATTATTCTAAACACTATTTTTTATATATTGATGGTTTAGTAATATTAAATTATTGTTTGTTATCACTTACCCAAGTAAATAAATCGCTGTGACGATGCCCGCTATGACAAAACTGATCACCATCAACGAGAATATGATGCTCCTCCAGTTGTGACCGTCGCCGGGGTACAGGTCCTGAAAAACGACGCTATGTTACACTGTCCTGGGCGCATTTAAAACGAGTTTATACGTGGTATAAGTTTTTGATTTTCGGAGGATTACTCATAATAAAAGACCTAAGTAGATGAAGTAAGTAAGTAACAATTTGAGAATTTCCGTTTGAATTTTTTAATATTTTCCGGCTTTAGAAGCCGGAATATGATTTAAAATCAAGAAAA
Organism: Plebejus argus; assembly: GCA_905404155.3. Taxonomy (NCBI): domain Eukaryota; kingdom Metazoa; phylum Arthropoda; class Insecta; order Lepidoptera; family Lycaenidae; genus Plebejus; species Plebejus argus. Next base: position 19,726,506 of record FR989927.1, read on the forward strand.
TGTAGATTCAATGTAAAACCGGATATACAAGCCATGATGAAGCGGGTAAGTTTAAGTTACAAGGTTTGTTTCAAATTATAATGAAGAAAATTATTAATTATTGTCCTTATGTTACAAAACGTTAGTTATCCACTTTATCCACTTACGTCTGAAATTTCGATTATATTTCTATTTTATTAACTATAATCAACTTAAATACATTAACAGAATTAGTTTCTCAGAGTCTACTACTTAAATAAAGGTTTTGAGGCCGGGAAAATGATTTTCAATAAAAAAAAAATGGAATTTATTTATATCTACAAAGTTAGAGCTCTACAAAGTTAGCCAGATGATATAGAAGGTAAGGTAAGTTCAAATTATACGGAAAGAAATAAAATCGTCCTTTTGTTAACACATGCTAGATACACTTCGTTCACTTACGTCTTCATTTACGAGTGCAGTGGGATGACTTACGTCCTCCTTCGCAGACTTGGGGTCGGCGACCTGCAGCGTCTCGTCGGGCGGGAGGCGCCAGGAGCCGCCGCCGCCGCCGCCGCCCGAGCGGTCCGTGTGGCCGGTGGCGTGCATGCGCCGCCGCCGCCGCCGCGCGCGCGCCCGCCACCGCGCCGCCCTACACGCCCGCCCGCGCTGCGCCCGCCTCGCCCGCCGCGCCCCCCCGCGCGCGCCCCACCGCGCACACCTCACCCATCACTGTAAAAAACAGTTTACGTTATAGTGGATGAGACAGCACTTGAAATCTATCTCTACTTAATACTTATGTTCAATTCAGACCGCAACGCGACGTGTAGATGAATTGATAGATTTGCAAGACATCTCACGCAATTGAAGTCTGTTAGTTCAATACAAAAAATATGCATATACACATTGTGTTGCAGTCTGAATTGACCCTACTATAAATTATTAAATTAAGGAAAGTAAGTAGTAGTAAAGTTATATAAAGTATATTTTATAGTAAGATAACCTGTTTAAGAGTACTATAGCACTTTTATAATGCCGCTTCGATTGCAGTGCTTAGTTATTTTTCTCCTGGCGTACTGTTATCGAATCGTACGAGCGCGTCGCGCTTAAATATTTCAAAGGCATTAATCGAATAAAAATACTAGCGAGAATATCCGCTCGCTTTTCCGAGAAGGCGGAAGTCCGTAGTGCATTTTCCACAAAGAAATATCGTTCCGTGTTCAATGATCTGACCAGTTTCTTCATTTTAAATATAATAGTAGTTTTGTAGATTTTAAAATTAGTCCTAAAGTAACATTGGTACGGTTGTAAAATCTCTCGCGTTGTTCTTAATCCGATTCCCATGGATAAAAGCTTTATCATAACGGATTCATTACGATAAGCGAAACGATGGATGGAAATCATACAGCGCCCAAAGTTCCGAAAATAATACTTTTCAAATAAAAATAATTACTGTTCACATAATTGTCAGTTATTTAATGTGACAACAGCTAAACTTACATTAACATTTCACATGTTCAGTCAGAACTCGTTAATAACATATAAATCCTAATCTAACGATCCTTATGAGCGAAGTAATAGCAGTAAAACACACTGACCACACTCTAACGCGCTACAAGCCCGTAAGTCCACTCCACTAAACCGATGTTAATCGTTAAAGCCACAGCCAGCTCATTCCACCCGAAATAAAACCTGAAACCCGCCGAGCTCCAAGCCGCCGGATAAAACAAAATTTAGCACTCGGGGCGTTAAGGGAATCAATGTTGACCATTAATGGAAAGGAATTTCAATTTTGCGGCGGAAAAGTCCGCGTGCCCGCTTCGGTCGGCATATTTTATGTGTGCGGTTTATTTACGAGGCCCACTGTTTTTTTTTCTTTTTTTATCCGCTACGACTGCGGCCACATTCATTTTATTACCTGGACGGATCTGTACTTGCATTACTTTTTGTAATCTTTGTATTCTAAAAAAGGGCAGTACAAGCAATAATACAAATATGTAAAGGTGAATACTCGGAGAACATTTCAAGTAAATAAAGAATATAATATACTTATGATTAAATATTGTTTTTCTATTGTTTCTTTTTTTGTTTTTGTCTACAGTTTTACACAACGTAATATACGTCCTGTGCAATATGACAACGTGCTTGACCTAATATAGTATTTGTTCTTCTTATATATTTTAAAAATGTACGTATTTTACGGTATTCGGCTCGGAAGCTCATATGGATTTGCTACTCGATGTCCCGGACCCTCGCGTCTGTCGCCTTTATTTTGTAGATATTCTAACAAAATTTTCATCGCTAAGCCTCCCGTCGGCCGGGTATACGCGAGTATTGTGCCACTATAATCCACCCAATACATGCCACATCAGAGAACTCCACTCGGACGTATCATATTTACACCGAATTCGTTTCATAATACGGCAGGACGAGCTTCAATTCTCTTATAAAACACTTGCTCGAAAATAATAAGACGAAACATCAAGAGCCAATAAGTCGGACGTTGGAGTGGAGCCAACGCCGCCGCTATTAACTTATTCATTCGGTGCGGTAACTTTACGATTCAGTAAACTCATCGAAGCGCTCCCTCGATGCGTTTCTTTGATTGATAACAGCTCTGCGGGAAAATATTCAAATCGGCGCCTCTGACCAGCGGTAATGTAATGAGAGTGCGGTTTTCTGTGCGGAGTGGGCACCGTGCCCGGGGGCGAAGGCCAACGCAGGGAGCGGCCCGGCGCCACGCTGTCGACGCACTTTCGGTGGAGCCCTGCTTGCGGGGGCGTTAATTGCAGCGCCGAATCCGCGCGAAGCCCTAATGGTTTTAATTAGGCTAAACTGTCGGCGCGGATGAAATAACTCACGTAGATTCTCATCTAAAGCGCGTTTGGAGTAGTTAGCGAGTGCGGTATAAAAGCGAGAGCATTCCGCGCGAATTGAAACTCCGGTACACGGTAATTTTACTTCCAGATGTGGCAGCCGTTTTGATGAAGTTTAATCTTAATAGCACTAAACTTCGCGGCGAAGCCGGTTAAGTTTGTGTTAAGCATTATTTCTTTTACAAATAAAGTTCGACTTCGTCCTCATTTGAATGTAAATGAATAAAGTTCACATTTTATATTTGTAATGTCCTCTCTGACTTATTCGTATTTTAATTCTTTGTCTTGGTATATTAAATAAAAATTGTGGTACTAGTATAGTGTTTCGCCTTCAAACAATAAACTGAACTGCAAATTGTGTCTCGTATTTGTATCTGGACTCTGGAGGATATAATTAACTTTGACAATGTTACAACTGCTATTTTAAAATATTACAGCTTTCGCTACATTTTTCAGCTAAATTGATACTGAATTGTTATTAGTCGATTCCGTCGGATAGTTTTTTATGTAGCACGTAATTGATTGTGTTGGCAGGCGGCCAGGGAGAGGGAGTTAATCAAATTCTGTGTATACTGTCGACGGCCCGCGTTTAGTGCTGAACCACTCTCAAACCGAAACTACGACTGCTCCAAATAATAATAAATAAAAATCTAATTTTTAATATTATACTCAACTAATATCTTTATGTAATCTACAACTATATTGATTTAACTTTTAATCAAAAAAATATTTAAGAGTACATTAAGTTTTAAATTAAAAACCCATTGAGTAATTTATTATTTTTCAAGAACAATGAATTCGCGGAAACTGAAAATACCGATTATCAATCACCTACTGGCTAGCTATAATTTTAATTTTTCATGTAATAAGTTTATAAATATTTTTATACAGAGTTGTGCATAACTGCCTACCTACCTATTCTACCTACCTACCCTTGCGCCAATAATAATATTACTTATAGGACTCTTTTCCTGTCACGTTGATGGGTTTCATCGCGCGCGCTCGGATTTGTACCGCATGCTGGTTGCCCGCATCCTATCATTTCATATAATATGTTTTTCCTGTCATGCGGGAAATACGCGCGCTGACCAGATCCACGTGCGGGTGACAGCACGCATGACAGAAAAAGCGTCCGGCTTATACTTTTTTGAGTCGATAACTTCATATAAGTATTGCTTACTTGCTCGGTATTCACTAAGCCCCAGGCTCCACCCCATTGACGTAAGTGTGAGTCAGCAAACTTACAGATTGCTATCTCGAAGTATGTTAGACATTATTAAATATCAACATTGCCGCCTTGTTAGATGTTATCGGTGAATAAACTATTTCTATAAATATGCTGGTTTTAATTATAAGTACCGTTCGCGTTATGAATTATGATGTACTGAAACGGCTGAAACACTTTTCGCACGAGGAAACGTATTTGCTGAATAATAAAGACTGTAGAAATGAAGATAAAAGAGTTCTTAATTCTTCAAAGCCAGCCGATACTAAAGCAGAAATCTAATTGTGCGGACCGCACTTTTTCTCCGGTTTTAAGTTCGATAAAGCGTTCCGACCACAAATTCAAAGATTTCTCTCGGCGGGCTCCGGCGCTAACTCGGAACATTTTACATTAAATTTATTACTACGTTTTAAGATCCTTAAACTGCAGTTTGCGGTATCCGCCCTGAATAAGGAGTTAGCGAGAAATCGAGTTGCAGCTAATGATCTTTTTGATTTTTGTTTTTGGACTAACTATATCTACTTAAACGAATCGTAGTCCGTTGACTGAGTTCGTTAAAGATAAATAATTTAACTAGATTCCTCATAATGTATATTGTAATAGGGGTAACTTCGCTGGCAGTACTGGCAGTACTACCTTTGATTTTGGTCTAAAAATAATATTATAAACTAATATAAACTCTTAAAGGTCCTATAACTGGGTGTTTTGCCTTGATAAGAAAATGCAGTTTGAATACTGCATTTTTAGAGTATTGAACCCGAATCGGATTGCATAATGCATATTCATTTCAGATTCCTCCACATGTAGGGTTGGAAAATGTAGCAGAAATATATTTAAAATATAATGGATAAAACTACAAACGCTGCCAAGTTTCGACCGCAAGAGGTCCTCTGGAAGCGGACGAACAATGGCGGTATAATGCGGTCGTGAGCCTTGACGTCACCAGTGTCATGCACGTGAAGATGCCAGCGCCTGAATATCTCATATCTCGCACAATTCAGTACCCCGATTCTCAAGTCCTGGATTTATAAATAGGTCGTATAGGCGCCGCGGCCTAGAGCAGCCTAGGGGGCGGCAGATTTTATACACAGGGCGGCGAATATGGCCTACATTTATAAAAAATATGAATCTGCCACTGCCCATTTTACTATTTCAAATTTGCAATCCAACACACGCGTTATTACAGCACCGTTCCTTGTTCGATACAATTTTCTTACATATTTAATACATGAGCAATACATAATCATTATTATCATATGCGGCGTATAGCTGTATACCATACCACACGTTTTACGTTTATTGGATGTCTCATGAGAACACGATTTTGTAGTTTGATAGGGATCGAACTAGAAACAAATCTGCATAAAATATTGGAATGACTGTACAGATGTACGGGATCACAATTCTTTGACCTGAGACTTTTGACGTGCTTAAATGCAGGACGGTATTCAGAGAATGTGGGACGTTTGAAGAAAAACTAACATGAAGTATTTTGATATGTACACAGGTGTCTTTAACATTTTTAAATATTATATTGGCATTTAGTAGAGATGATATTGTAACTTCGGTATCTCTGGAAAAGTAGCTGGAAAAGTACTTGCTCTGATATTATAAAATAGTTACGTAGGTGTGTTCAGTTCAGTACATAAGTACCATGTTCAGCTACTTTTTTCTAACACAAAAATTTTTAGTAAGTACTTAACAATTATAATTGTTACAAATGTATGTAACGTTTTAAATGGTAATAGCAATTTATTTTAACGTTTCCTATGATGTGTATTATAATTTAGTTACTTTCGCGCAGTATCTATATCTAATATGAAGTCCTAGGAAATCCGTTGGGTTCATTATCTGGGCGCAGTGGCGAGCTAGCATAAGGATCGTGGGGTCTAGTCGGTGGAGCGCAAAGCCTCGCTTCATTACCCTGAGCCATTGACTGCTCAGCCTGCGGTCTAAGCCTAACGAGCTCGTTAGCTGAGAGCACTAAGCCTTTCCACGTAAGCTTACCGAAATATCGACACAGGACAGGACGTTAGCGGAAAATATTGCTATAAAACAAAAAAAAACTCCTAATAAAATGGAACCCCAAACAAACACCTTTCACTTTATATAACCCCAAGGATAGAGATTAAGGGCCGAATCACACCGGAATGGTAGCGCAGCGGCGAGCATTTTCAATATCATAATATGATTTTAAACTTTGTCTTCACTCTTCAGTATATATAGTATCGCTTGAGAATTCGCGGCCGCTGGCGGCCTCCTGCGAGACTTTTCAAGTTTCTCAAGCGATACTATGTATCACAATAATGAAGATAAAGTTTAAAATCATATGCCATTGAAAATGCTCGCTGCTGCGCTGCCATTCCAGTGTGAATCAGCCCTAAGACTTGGCAGCTGCGTTCTTGCTACCTGTTTCTGCTCTATTATTTATAACCCAATATTTATTACGCAAGTGACTCAAAATGTAAATGAATCAATATTAATTTACGAACAGCAGCTTGCGATTCAAAACAGTCAGGAATCGGAATGAAAAAAAAAGTTTGCCCAAATAGCTGGAAGGTGCATACTCGTACAACTTTTCATAAAATAGATAAACCTAAATTTCACAGCATCGAGCGGTCTGATGATGATGCAGAAGTATTGCTAGGAGTACTTTCAATCATATCAGTTGAAAAATAGAAAAAAAGTGAACCAAACTGGTCCATCCGCTTGGCTGCTACGATGACACTGACAGACAGATGAAAACGTCGAATTTATAATGCTAAGTACTCACATACGGCTTACCTCGATCGAGCAATAACGGCGAGCAGAACCCGTGGCTCGGTATTTCGTCCACACATTCAGCAATCGATATATTTAATTCCATCGAGCCGACTCGATGCGAGCCTTCGAGCTATGAATTTTGCGGTCCACACAGTAATTATTACTCGATTTGGAGTAAAATTATCGAGCAAAACCGCATGTGAGTACTTAGCGTTAGAGTGTCGTTGAGGGTAAAAAAATAGGTACAGAAGTGAAAATTTCCATTACAGTTAATAACATGGTCATGTTGAACAGACACAAGTTCAACGCCGTAACAAGCGCGGCTACAAATTCCAATGTATAATGCACCCGCACCTGCACCCGCCACATCTCGTGGAAACAGATACGGAATTTAAAATTCCGTATTCCCTGGCTACTCCCTAGATTGCACTTTAATAAGTTTGTTTGTGCTGGAGAAAGCTGACACTAGCGAAAGAAAAATAAGACTATTTTTTTCTGAATATCTCTGAATTATGAAAACAAAACGTCGCGGTTGTAATACCAGTATAATAATATAATATTTTGTTTGCAGTTTCATAAATACGGCGCACGGCGTACCTTTATAAAACTTGACTCTTCTTTCAAATGAAACTTCGAACAGACGATTAAAGTGAAGCGAAGTAAAGGTTAAAAATACAAGATACAATGTATAACTTAAAGCAACAACACAAAGTAACAATAGAAAAATCTAGAAGTTGATCAAACTTCGGCAATGTTTTCGCGTTTCTCGCCGCCCGAGCGAAGGTGCTCTAACTTTTCTAACTCTCTGCACAATACGTTAGTTTTTATTTTACAAATTTCACTTTACGTTCCGAACAGATAATACGCTTTAAAATTAATAAAACACACACCTTTTCCACGCTAGTACGTAGTCATGTCTATTGTGCGAGTACATTGTTTGCAAAGTTTGTAAAAAGTTATTTTGCGCATAACGATTCACTTAAGATTTTACTCAGTTTTTAATAAGATAGCTACTCGTAATTGGTCACGTCAAAATTTAGACGGAGTTCCACCTTTGTTCGATATAGCTGATCGCACATATTTTGTCAGCACCGTACGCGCCGCATAGTTCACGAAATGCGGCGTGTACGGCGCAGGGCCCGGGTTACCCTCCAAATTTTCATACATTCTTAATACCAAAATCATTTTCTCATACGAAAATATTTAACATGTTTGAGTTATTTTTCAGCTTAAGATAGTAATTACCTAGGGTCCTGAACAATTTTTTTTTACAAAATATTTAAATACTAAAAAAAAAAATTTGTGTTTAAATATTTATTAGTAAATTTACTACTAAATATTTAAACACCAAAAAATAGACAAAAACGCTAAAAAATATATAAATAAATAGTAAATTTACTACAAAATATTTAAATAATAAAAAATATTTTTGAAAGATTAAATATTTTGTAGTAAATTTACTATTTATTTATTTATTTTTTAGTGTTTCTGTCTATTTTTTGGTGTTTAAATATTTAGTAGTAAATTTACTAAAAAATATTTAAACACAACAATTTTTTTTTAGTATTTAAATATTTTGTAAAAGAAATTTGTTCAGGACCCTAGGTAATTACTATCTTAAGCTGAAAAATAACTCAAACATGTTAAATATTTTCGCATTAGAAAATGATTTTGGTATTAAGAATGTATGAAAATTTCGAGGGTAACCCGGGCCCTTAAAAATGTTCGCGATTTGACATCATTTCATACAACGAATTCTAAAACGCGGCGCGTACTTGCTAATAAATGTGCGATCACCTTAACAGGAGTAAAACAAAAATGTTTATTGAAGCTATTTATTTCATTTTCCAGTGAAACTCTATTTCTCGGTACACTGGCCGTGCTGCGAAACACAGATCAATCCATGTGATACGTCGTATTTTTTTACCTTGTAGTCGCGTGGCAGAGAGATCTTTTTGAAAGGAAGTTTATAGTTAATTTTGGACTGTAGCTGGGTATCTTAAATCACGGCTTCCTTGGCAGAATAAGTTGCTTAGAATATAATTTCTTACAATTTAAAAGACGATAAGAGCTTACGTGCTTCTGTAATAATGGCTATAACAGTTGTCATTATTTAGTCGCCAATAGAAACACAACGTGTCCTAACGATTTGGCGTGTATTCGTAAGCCCATACATCAGCCGGCAGTTTGCAGTTTCAATTAGGTACCGCCTGAGAGCTGCGCCCGTAAACACGTCATCATAACTGTAACTCGATAACATTTTCGATTGTGGAGTTTTTACTGTCAGATAATACTAAAAAGGGAAAACACACCAAACTTTTTACAAGCACGTTAGGTAGGTATTAAAAATGTTTAAACTATAGAAAAATATGAAGGAAGTTAAAATATTTATTAAACGAAGAAAAATGCTAAGGGAGTTAAAAATATTACGCAATACAGGTTATACTGTCTTTTGTTTTAATGGATTTAAAAAATATTTGAAATATAATAATTTAGTCCACTTAATTTTTTTCACTTATTATTCGATAGTTTACTTACTACTTTTGCCGATTGATAAACTAAATTATTATTTTAATCAAATTAGCCAATTCGCTAGAATCGTTTGCTGAATTGCTAAATTAATTCCTGATGATGTGCTACTGGAATATTTTGGTTGAACCAGAGTGCTATTAAATACAAATAGAATTCGACCCATGTTATTATTGTGTATTGTGATTTACGCGTGTTTACGATATATTTGCATTTCTATTTCATTGTTTGTATAATTATGCAAAATGAGTGCTTGAATGTTCGCAGTTTGGTTGAGATGTGATTGTTTACACCACGAAAAGTAACCACAATCCCTTTAATCAGTTTATGCTACTGACAAATAAAATTACACCTTTCACAATTTACTGAAGCTCTACATTTTTATATTAGTCCAGCCATTTTAGGGGTTGACCTCGAAAAATCGACATACCCATCGTATATTATTACCACGTAAAAACTTGTATTTTGGCATCCTTCATCCTGGGTCTTAAAGTATCTCCATACCGAATTTCAGCAAAATTGGTTCAGTGGTTTGGGCGTGAAGAGTTAACCAACAGACAGACACACTTTCGCATTAATAATACATATTAGTATCTATAGATTATTTTCACCATTACACTTCCAATTCACTATATAAGATGCGATATCAGATGGGAATTAAGCAATAAGTGTAGTGCTCCAATGCGGTCATTTGTAGAGATCGGTCTCCGGCGATATTCACTCCGATGCCCGTATTAATCCCGGCTCCTTTACATCGACGTCCTACTTATTTTGCTCGAACTTTCAGCGAGTTCGAATGTGATAATCGAGTTTTTAACGTCTAGTTTTTAAGCTTCTAATTGACTTGTAATTTCGGTAGAGAATAATAATTCTTATCGAGAATGTCAAAATGACATTCCGTAAATGAACAGAAATTATAAGGTGACGTACAGTGTACACTACGTAACGGTATAGAGGCTAGCTAAAACGTTTTTATACGCTTTTTATTAGCTTCACCTGTATATTTGTAACCGACTTCTTTGGGCGCGATTTTGACCCACTTTAAACGGCCAAATTTCGTTCAAACTTTGTAGATTTATCGAGGACCGATGACATTACACTAATTTGATATAATTATTCCATTTTTCAATTTGTATGTTTGTATGTTTGTTTGTAACTGACGCTTTATATAAAAAGCGTGTTTTTAGTTTTTTTAACTATTACTTATTTTGTCGATTCTTTAAAGACTAGCTGATGAAAGAAAAATTGTACTAAATTGAATGTCAAATTGTACATATAATACTTTGATCGGTGATTCTATATAGAGAGATATAATATAAAACGTGTTGTCAACAACAATGCTCAAGTCCGGGAGCCGTTAGTTCGCAACTTCTGCCATCTTTCACTAACGAACCAATTTTTGCTAATGAAAATTTATGTTGGCGCTGCAATATTTTGATGTAATAAGCCAAATGATATTACTTTGTCTGGAAACTTAAACTAACGTCACATGCTAATGAACGCTGGATAAGTTGTTACCATTTTTACTCCGTGTTGTTATTAAACTGTTTAATTTATACTTTCGGTATCCAATAGGAAAAACGGAACCGAAAACGTTGACGTAGATTGCTAAAATTTTGCTTTTTCGCGCCCGGAATCTATTTGAATAAAATATAGTATAGATATAGTTCGGGAAAGTAATATTCGGTCCTGAAAACAATTATAACCAATTCCACGCTATAACCAAATCGCGCGAACAAAGTTGCGGAAAATAGCTAGTTTTGAACCGAAACACCTTTAATAATTTAAAACGTGGAACGTGGAAAGCTCTTTGTTTTTAAGCTTTCCCTGCATTGAGCTTACAATTTTTTCAGCTTTTCGTTCCATTAGCCTTACGCAAACAAAGTTTCCAGTGCATCTGCATCGGCAGTTCTCCGGGGATGAACTGCGTGGAACATAATTCCTGGAATATCCAGTGGAAATATGGTGGAAATTGTTGGCGCTCGCTTATATTTTATGCCAACGTGCGACAGGTAACATCAGTACCCCGACGGTGCTTATTTTAAGCCAATTTTAATACATATTCATTTCTTATTCGTTATAATCCAGTTTCTATCAAAGTACACTAATGGTATTCTCGTGAAATATCAAACCAACCAAATTAAGTAATATTAACATGTTCACTGCGGCGAGTAAAATCTTAAACATTCTATTCGTCGGGTGCGACGCGAGGCGACGCGACGGCGCGGCGCGCGGCGGGCCAAAGTGTGCCCCCAATGATTTTTCCGCCAGTGCGTGGTAGGCCTTTCTCGACCCACCAGCACAAAGTTACATTAGATTGCTATAACTTTGCGAAAACATGATGTAGGTGTGCAGTTTTTTGGACTGTTGGAATAACCTTGAACCCAACTTCTTTAGATTTGCCAAACAGGAAATGAGAAATAAGCCAGGGAAAGTGACGGGTCGATATCGACCTGAACCACACTAGAAAGTATTTTTAGTAGTGATGAGAAAGACAAAAATAAGGGGATATCGAAAATAAAATATAAGAATTATAGTAAACTAGCTGTTTCCCGCGACTTCGTTCGCGTTAACATAGTATAATAACGGAAATGGATAATTTTTGCCTTTTTATGGTCCCTTACGAAAATAGTTTATATTTTAATATTATTTAAATGCCTGTCTTACATAGTCATAATACTTATAATTTTAATACGAAAGTATGTCTGTCTGTCTGTCTATCTGTTACCTCTTACCGCCTAAACAGCTAAACCGATTTTGCTGAAATTTGGATACTATGGATAATTGGATACTACTTATCCCGGAAAAATGTACGGTTTCCGTACGATAAACGAATTTTGACCCAACGGAGTTATTATCCATTATTTGCTCTTGTTGCATGCATAACTTTATGGATTCAACCATAATTTATTACTCATTACTTAAACATTTAACAGAATCATAAGAGAATAAATTTTATGCAAAATAATATTTTCTGAACGTCGACTACCTCCCTAATGCCTCCCGCAGGTTTGGAAACTAGCCCGGCGAAAGAAACCGATGTAAAAAACTCGCACGTCACCATCTTTCTCCGAAAATATGGACAAGTTCTCTTCGTTTATTTTAGATTGTTTATTTTAGATGTTTCGTTAATAAATATAATAGAAAAAGTTTTGTAGTAGTGGGCCCTGTCAAAGATTAGCAGATTTTAAATAAAATAAAAATATCTGATTTTAAAATATAATATATCCTTTATGAAACCCAAACCTACGAATAAAACCTAACTAAGCCCAAGAGCTTCAGTATTTACTTCTGAAATGCTTTTAAATAAGCTCAGAATGTATTTCCAAGTTGAAACACTCATAAATATTCTGCTGCACTGGACCGACCTCAAGTAAGTGCTTTGAGTTGCTTCAAGTATTCTGACTCAATGTATCAAATTGACTAGAAGACCTTCCCACTATTTTTGGAGTTATTTATTTTGTAAACCAATTTTGGCATAGATATATTTTTAAGCCGAATAAACGTCTTCCACAAAATATTTTCACACAAAGGCTAAGGACATATTAATTTTATGAAATATCTTAAAGTCGATCGGAAGTTTTTAAAGATAGTAAATGGAAGAATGATAGCTTATACAAGATGTAACAAAAGTGACAATATTCTTGGGGGTGTATGTCCTGTATAAGTACAGGCGTTTATACAAACTAAGTTACAAATTACAATACTTTAGGGTGTATAATTATGACTGTGTTCCTTATACAGAGTTCACTGTGAAAGTAAAAGCGCTGAAAGAGTAAAATTTTGTGATTTGTCTGTCCAAGCGCCCTAGCGTCATAAATTTGTCAAAAAAAGTTACTAGGTACTCTTTCCGATATATTGGGTACATGAAAAATGCACATTGCACATGCATAATATGTAGGTAAGTATAGTACTTACAAAAGTGTTTTTGATAATTGCATCCGTACCTGCACGAAATAGAAGAAGTCTGATTAAATAAATACTTGAATAACTTTAAAATATTGTATGTTTCTATTACTTTTAAAGTGAAAATACCTTATTACTGTAGTAAAATATAGGTACATGTCGAGTTGGCCTTTCAAGTACTTGACGAGTTGGCTTTAGTCATTGAATTAAATGGTTCTATTCAATGGATTCGCTTGTCATTTAATTAAATAATAGATTCAACCAGATGACTGCGATATAAACAATGCAGATTTTAAATTACAATAGCGTGATGTCACTTGAAATTTTGTAGATGTTTAAAATAATACGCATCGCTGCTTCAAGTCTTGTTTCTGTAGGAAGTATGACCTCAAGCATAAGTTTAATACGAGCGTCACAACTAAGTTAATATGATTTTATGAATGTTCTTCAGTTATTATTTTGTACGTTCCGCTATGAGAAGTTTAATGAAACCATATACTCTGTGGAACAAAGAGGAAACTCACAAGTTTGGAATGAGTCGCACGCTGGTAACAAATGTCGCCTCTACATAAACTTTGTAAATAATCAACAACAAAACATGTTGCCCCTACACAGAACTTATATGCATGTTCCTTCTGTAATACATCGCAGATTCGCAGAGCTATCTAATTAAAATAGGCCAGCCAAGTTTTTAGTCGAATAATTAAAAAAATATATAACATTTATATAAAAAACGAGCTATTACCCGCGGTTTCGCTCGCGTTAAGAAGTATTATTATATACAAACTTTCATCCCCTATTTTAACCCCTTCGGGGTGGAATTGATCAAAATTCTTTCTTAGCGGATCCCTACGTCATAACATCTACCTGCATGCCAAATTTAAGGGCTGTGCGTTGATAGATCACCATGTGAGTCAGCCACCTTTGAGTTTTATATATTTAGAAGATTAGAAGAAGAAGATTATACTTAATTTGCCACTAGATGACGCCCGCAACTTCATTGCGCCAAAATTCGTTTATCGCGTGGGAACCGTACTTTTTTCTGGAATAAAAAGTATCTTTAATTTAAAAAGTATCTGTAATGTCCTTTTCCGGGACTCAATATATCTCCATGCCAAACAGAAAACTCGGTACAGCGGTTTAGACATGAAGAGGTAACCGACAGACAGACAAACACACATTGGAATTTATAATATTAGCACAGATATTAGTATGGATTGAAATAACATAATATCTTTGGAGAAGTAATTGTAATACTTAAATAAAGTATAAACACAACAGTATAATGTACTATCGAGGAAGTTGATTATAATAATAGCTCCCGCACCGGTTTCGGTGACGGTGGCCAGTTTCATTGAAACCAGGCCAGCTACGCAGGAGTAATTTTATAGTGCCCAAGTGTGTGCGCAGTACACAAGAGCACTCTCTATTCCTTTACTCTCATAACCCAGTGGGACGGCAGACCGACACGACTGGCGAGAGATCAGGCGCAGGACCGACTTTTTACATGCCCATCCGACGCATGGATCATCTTACTTGTCAGACAATCAGGTGATCAGCCTGCATTGTCCTAACCACAACTTGGAAATATCATGTTTCCAACGCGGGAATCGAACCCACGACCTCCGAGTCAAGAGCCGCGCTCTATACCACTAGACCCACTAGACCACGGAGGCGTTGATTCTTAGGCAGATGGCGGACCTAAGTAATTTGGTCGCGTTATGTCAAACCCATCCGACTGATCACAGCTAACATTGACATTTAAAGCCGACCAAATGACGTAGGTCTGTCAACTGCCTAGGAATCAATTTCCTCGATGGTACCTCCTAAATACGTTCTACTTCTCGATGTAAGTGATAGCTAGTAAATTGAAAGCTCCGCGTTAACACCGAGTCACTTTTTGCTGCAAGTAATTCATAAAAGTTCATTGTTGTTTCCAGGAACTCGACACTTGCATGCAACTAGTGAATATTACTTGGTTTTACAGTAATATCTGATATAATTTACAGACATTTAATACCAAATAGCTAAAGAAAACAGGAATTTGGAAGAAAAAGGAAAATTTTCTACGCCGCCGCTGTGACCGGCCCAGAAAATGGAGGCGTAACGATCTTTTTTTTTATGAAGAAAAGGGGGCAAATGAGCAAACGAGTCACCTGATGGAACTTCCGTCGCCCATGGACACTCGCAGCATCAGAAGAGCTGAAAAGAGTAATAGGGTAGCGGAGGGTAGGGAAGGGAATACGGTAGGGGATTGGGCTTCCGGTAAACTCACTCACTCAGCGAAACACAGCGCAAGCGCTGTTTCACGCCATTTATCTGTGAGCTCGTGGTATTTCTCCGGTCGAGCCGGCCCATTCGTGCCGAAGAATGGCTCTCCCACGGTAATACAATTTAAAAAACACACGGTAAACGATGTGTTTTGTACATTGAAGCGACAGAAGCTGTTATGTGCTTGTTATGCAATAAACTGTATAGTGTATACTCGTAGTAATAAGTTATCGCTACACAACGGCTGACGTCAAATAAATTAACATCAACTTTGTAAGGCTGAAATTAAAGGGGCGTATACTCGTAATGCTAATGTTTAGATTATGACCTAGAAACCTTTAGGTTATTTCGGTAGTATTTTATTTTTACCCTCTGCCCGCAGTGACGAATAGTTATGTAAATATAGCTAATGAATCATTTTCATAAATAATAATATTATGGTTTTCACCTTTTCTTTTTTTAATATTTACGGAGGTTAATTACTGGTTACATTGATTTTTTAAAATATTTTTAGTATCACATAATTTATAATATATGTTTATTATATAAGATAATGTTAACACAAACTGCGTTTTCACACAGAACTACGCGAACAAAGACATGATAAATACGCAGTCAGATGCCAGGGTTGGCAGGCGTTCGGTTTCCAGATAAAGATCTTTGATTGTGTGTCAGGCTAGAATTAATAACAGTCCGGCTGAGAATCTATATTTTATCTTAATTATTAAAGTAAATTAAGTTGAATAAACAAAGAATAGATAGAATAGATTCGACATCGCGCGTTCGATGTAGAATCTATTCTATCTACAGAGAGTTGTAATGCAAAGTCACAGAATAGATAATAGTACAAGTAGCAAAGTCTTCAAAAGTAGGGTGTCCGGCTTTATACTAATTTCCGGGTTATCTGTCAATTTCCGGCTATTTTGTTTTGCTATCTAGTTCTACATACACATTACACAGTTCTACATAGTATCTAGTTCAACATACACACATGATACGAGCGGCTTTATAAACAAGCTCGAAATGCAAAATTACAGACATTTTCATTCTCTTAATCAAAATAAAGAACGAAAGCACAAAACAGTCGTAGGTACCTATTATTTACGAGGTCGGTTATCAGCCGTCGGGATTTATTGCCCGCACTAATTAGCTTGATTATCGTGTTACAGCTTGTAAAGTTTGACTTACAGGCTAATTTTATCATGTTATTAACAATAACTTAACGTACATCAAATTCTACATATGAGGCGGTTCGGTGCTGACTGCTAACACAGAAATTAGCCAATACAAAACGCGGTATTGTAGTGTAATTGACATTTGTGTTTTTGTTTTTATGTACCATCGTAGAAATTGATCCATAGGCAGATGGCGGACCTACGTAATTTGGTCGGGATGGTCCGGGATATGTCAATTCAATGTAAGTCGTGATCTGTGGGCTGGGTTTGATAAACGCGACCAAATAACGTATATACGCCCTCTGCGTTTAAATGAGTATTCGAATGAACATCTCCGATAGTAAATCGCCAAGTCACGACTTACGCCTGTTTCGGTCTCGTTTCGTATCAATGAGAACCCTAAGAATGAATTGTAGAAATAAAAACCTGTACAAGAAATGTAGTGTACTTATTCGACTATCACACGGGTGCTGAATAAATCAGCCTCTAGAAGGGCAATGGGTTTAATTTGTTAAAAGTTTTAGTACCGAGGTAACCGAACACGGAAGACGGCCATTTGTCGCGGGAGCTGCGAGCGGTGCGCCGGAACTACAGGTAAGATAACGCCTCTGATTAGCATTGCTAAATGTGCCCTTTTACTCTACTGTTTAGATTGTAGAGGTGGTTTCATTTCTTGTTAATAAAATCATAAAAAAACTATCTCCATCGTACCGAACAATATAGCAAATAAAAACAAGCTTTTTAAAATTGTGAAGATTGAGTAGAGCAATCGTTGAATTTGAGGAGAATTCTGGAAAAATCTACAATATGAACATTAAGAATTTTTTAATAAGTACTTTTCTCGGTGTTGGAAGTCGTTTTGCAATTTTTTGTTAGAAGCTCTTACCTACCCAACTTTACGTAACTTGTAAAGGTTTATCATAATTGATTCATCAAAGAAATTGATTCATAGGCAGTTGACAGACCCACGTCATTTGGTCGGATTGTGCAGTCAATCCATACTTTAATATTATAAATGCGAAAGTATATAATATTATGTCTGTCTGTCTCGCTTTCACGCCAAAACTACTGAACCGATTGTAAAGAAATTTTGTACACAGATAGTCTAGAGCCTGAGAAAGGACATAGGCTACTTTTTAACCAGGAAAAAAGGGTTGAAGGGGGAGGGGGTAAATTAAAGGTTTTACGAAGCTTTGTGACATTAATTTTGTTTATAAGATGTATTTTGAGGAAACTTTGCAGTAATGTAGGGCATCTGCCGATAAATTATTTCCTCTGATAGTACTTACAATTTACATAGCGGTGTACACTTGCAATTCTTTAAGCAACGAACGCCAAAATCCCTAAACATGTATATGTAGGTCTCAAACACTGTTATTATTATTGTATTTTAAGTTTGTGAATAAAGATTTTTGTATTTTTGTATTTTTTGTATGTATTTATAACAATTCAAGAGTTCTGTTCAGCACTAGGTGGTTTGGTAGGATTCACTTAAATTACTTCATAAAGAGATAAAAATCATCGTACATTTTCATACCAATTTTGAGAAGTTTCTTCAATTCCTCATGAATCCCATCATCATGTCAACACTTTTGTGAATATGGTACCAAATTCGAGATATAGCCTATACCCACTTACAAAAAAAATTATTAAAATCGGATTACAAAAGGCTGAGTAATTGTAGAACACAAAAAAAAGACGGGTTGCACTCCGGGAGTGCTGGCAGAAGTGAAAACTTGATTATTAAAGTTGTGTTGTAATTTATTTTTTTTAACCCATTTTTTATGAATGATGATTAAAAAAAACGATTCTTTTAATTAATCGAAACCTTTACAAAAAATTAAAAATATTGACAATCGAAAAAAAACAATCGATTGTTCGATTAATAGATTTCGATGTTTTTTTATTATTATAATAATTAGGGTCGTCTATGGGCTAGTCGCCCATATCCTTTATTTGTCTCATTGTTATAATATGGTCGCGTACCAAGATTACATTTCCTCTTAATCTACTGTAAGTCCATCACGCCTTGGACCTTTTAAACTTATACATTATTATACTATTGATATTATTATGCTTAATACTATTATTATTTATATAGAATATTACCTAACTTAATAAATATTATATATATATATATATATATATATATATATATATATATATATATATATATATTTATCACAATATTATAATATTTGATGCCCTGAAGGGGCGTATGTGGTCCCAGTATAGCCAGTAGATTCGACATTTTTGGATTTCTTCGGGTATGGCGCTGCACCCTTTGCCTTTAGATGTTGTGGCATTGGCTTGGTGGAGAGCGGTCACTCAAGCTGGGTGGAGTTTCAAGGATCTTAAGAAGATATCGTTCTGTGACGAATCTACTAGCTACTACTAGTGGGGTCACCAGAACCATGTTCCCCTTTTTTTTTTTTTTTTTTTTTTTTTAACATTTAATTTTTGCCGACCTTTGAAGACTGTGCCTCGCTATACGGCCTAGGACTTGGTCATTTCTGTCCTTGATCGCCATTTTGATGTTATATTCCATTATAAAATCGGTTGACGCCTCCAAAGATCTTTTTATAAAGCTGACCACGGCGTCCCCATCGGTGTCAGTGTAGTAGACACAGGTGTTAGTGTGTCGAGATATAGCTACCACTGCGTGAGGCACGCTGTCATGGATATCCAGCTTTCGGGATTTGGTCTGTATAATAATCACCGAAGGACTCGTTAATCCCTGAGCTTCATGTATTGTGAGGACGCGAGATCCCGTTCCCGATCCGTAGCCTATGTTCGTTAGGGCTACTTTCTCCTCCTGCGTGTGTACGAGATACAGGGTATTTGGATCGGTTTTAGGTATTCTTGCTCCTGTATATTTCTTTAGCTTTAGGGACCGCACTTCTTCCTTTGATGAATATATGTTACTGTAGACCATGCTTAGGGCGTAAGCCACATCCATAGGGCTCCTGTGTGTGCAAGACAACTCCTGGGTAATGCTAGTTACCAGATTTGGACGATTTCGATGTTACAACACGGTTTTTCGATCAGCACAGTCGTGACCTGACGCGAGTTTCACAGTTTTTACCCATCCCACAAAAGTGCTCAACGTCGCTAAAGAAGTTTTCACTTCAAAAAAACGACGAGAGCTAAAAGCAACAAAATACTTCTAAATAATATTATAGTTTTGTACGCTATTCAGAAAAACAATACATCAAAGGTTCATTAACATTCATGTAGCTCGTACTGATGAGTCTCTAAACAGGGCGAAGTGCCGATTTCCGTCCACAATTCCGCTGGGTCATATAAAACGCTGAACTTAAACGTGTTATAGCGAGCTCCCAAATTTTCTGACACAAGGAAAATCTTTTTCGACCAGATTTTTCCATAAAAGTACATCAAATTTTTTGCTTGACCTAAAATATTTACTTAATATATGTTCAAATCCGCCCTTTGCTACTTATCATGTAACTTTCGAGGCAGTGTACAGTGTACAGTGATATGAGATATCTGAAACACTTCACAATTGATAAACTAAATATGTGAAAATAAGTAGTTTTATGGAAGGCGAAAGACAACAAATAAAGTGTTTCCTGTAAACCGCAGCGAAAGATAAGCTTCTGTAGGAATTTAGAGGTAAAAAAATAATGTATGTAGAGGTAATGTAACATTGACATTGCAATCAAGTACAATAAACATTATTGTGTTATTAATAATTATTGTGGATGTAATCCTTTTTATAAAGACGCGCGACACATCCACTTAATTTACTCTCTTTTCAACAGCGCGTTATATTCATTTTTGCGAAGAATAAAACATTTTTATGACAAAGTTCCCTATGAAAAATAATCGGCCAAGTGCGAGTCGGACTCGCGCACGAAGGGTTCCGCACCGGTATAGAGCGAAAGTAGACAAAAAATTGTGTTTTTTGTATGGGAGCCCCCCTTAAATATTTACTTTATTTTAATTTTATTATTAATTACTAAAGTACAAATATAACTAAGGATTTTGTGAAAATTTCAAGTACCCTAGCTGTTACCATTATTGATTACGAGCAAAAAAGGCCAAAAAAATCACGTTTCTTGTATGGGAGCCCCCCTTAAATATTAACTTTATTTTATTTTCAGTATTTGTTGTTATAGCGCGAGCGGCAACAGATATTATAGTTTATACATAATCTGTGAAAATTTCAGAAGTCTAGCTACAGCGGTTCTTGAGTTACAGCCTGGAGACAGACAGACAGACGGACGGACAGACGGACGTACGAACAGACATCGAAGTCTCAGTAATAGGGTCCCGTTTTCACCCTTTGGGTACGGAACCCTAAAAAGAGAGCAACGGTTTGCCGTACCTACATAGAGTATTTAGTTGGGAAAAAATTAATAGCGAATGGAGTCGAGGCTGTTCATAATTCATTTTTTCAACAGCTCATTAACTCGCACAATTAAACAAAGGGGTCCTACCCCTCCCCGGGGAGGGGTAAAGGGGGAACGCCCCCTTCCCCCGGGCTGTCTGTGATTAAATGTGGGCCGGGCCCATTGTGTCTCGGATTAGCTTGTAACTTAAATCGGGTCAAGTTCTTATTTATGGGGAATGTTTTGTTGAAGAGTTGCCAGGAGAATTCCCTGTTATAACGACGCGGTCATGTTCTCGGAGGTCGAGATGTCAGCTCAGACAAGGGCAGATGTTTTGATACAGATAAAGGGTAGCAACGAATTTATAACAATATATTTTAATAAATAATATCTAATTGGAATTATTATCCCAATTAGGCCTACATCTAATGATGTAGCCTGCAATTCCGTTTTCACTGAAAATTCGTTGCTTGATACTTTATATCTTTTCCTGGGACTCGAAATATATTAAAATTTTTGGTAAATTTATGATATCCAAACCGTATATACTATGTTATCAGCAGGTTAAGCAGAAAGGCAAACAGAGGATACAATTTCGTATTTATAATATTAGTATGGATGGATTAGTATACCTATTAATGATCGACTGGGCGGGCGGTGGGCCCGCCTGAGAGTTGTTAAAAGACTGCATATTGTGTACCTATCCTTTTAAAATAATATCCCACCAAAAACATTTCTTGTAAAATGTTGCCGAGACAGGCACATAAGATTTACCCTGTGAAAAAGATATCAGACCACGGCCTAACTCTACCGACCCTAACTATAACAAATTCTACATAATATTATTGTATCTGTAAATATGTATGGCCTCGCCGTGTCGCTACCTTCGTGGAGGCGATACGAATATTTAGTTTCAGGATCTAAAGTTAGTATCGAAACAGCCGAGCTATACATATTAATTGATATTATGTAGAATTTGTTTAAGTTAGGGTCAGTAGGGTTAGGCCGTGTAGATTCAGAAGCTTGGTGAGGTGGACATGAGATCTGATAACTTTTTCACGGGTAGGTATTATTATTATGGTTGTATCAACAACATTTTACAAGAAATGTTTTTGGTGGGATTTCAGTTCTTTTTGGAAGTTATTTCTTGTAAGTACTTATTAATAGTACTAGTCCTAATTCATAAATTTGTTGACAGTCTCATATAAACCTACACCCCCCATTTTAGGGAATGGAGGGTGAAAATTTTAAGTTTATGAATTTTTTTGTTGGTTGGTTGTATACTAAATTTAGATAACATACCAAATTTCAGCTTTCTAGCACATAAGGAAGTAGCCAAACATTTTGATGATCATCAGTGTCTCGTGTGTTGAATCAACATCAACATTCAACACTGTTGATCATCAGTGACGAAATTGGTGTATTTTAGATATCAATAAAATCTAAAGTATTATAGCTATTCAATTGAGACTTTGTATGTTTAATAAGTCTATTGTTGACATAATATCTTGAGAATATGGACTATCTGGTACATCGGAAACCAAATCTATGAGGGTTTAAAAAAAACGACGAAACACTTGGAGAAAAGTTAGGTGGTGCCCTAATTGCGCTTCACTTGGCTGATGGCTCGTCTCGGCGGGGGCACGACCGTACTCCCAGATATTTTATTTACTAAAATAAATATAAAAATGAACTGTAACAATCAGTTTGATATTGTTACATGCGTAGGTAAATGTATAATATGCAATGCGGATTTTTATTAATAAAAGCTTTGGTAAAA
Source organism: Plebejus argus (assembly GCA_905404155.3). Classification (NCBI taxonomy): domain Eukaryota; kingdom Metazoa; phylum Arthropoda; class Insecta; order Lepidoptera; family Lycaenidae; genus Plebejus; species Plebejus argus. Next base: position 19,749,341 of record FR989927.1, read on the forward strand.
TATAATTGTAATTAAAATATCGTTAATCCGTTCTCGACCTCATTGTCGGCGATATCGAATTATTCCGACCTGTTGAACATTCGAATCTTATTACCAATGGTTGTGGTTATATTTTATTGGATTTTTAGTTCGATAAGTATAATAATCCAATAAGTTTCTTATGTAATTGAAATTATTTTAATATAATTTCATCAATTGTTTATAATATGAGTATGCTGAAAATATTCGTATAATTTTAATCTTTCCTCCCCGGGGTGCTTCAGCTTAATTATGGCACATCCCCGACCCGGGGAACCCATAAAGGGTTTCCCCTGCGCATCAAAAAAAAGGTTACTTTGATTTAAATTATTAAGGTAGGGGAGGAGGGGGGAATTGGAGCCTACTAAGGAAAAAGTTGAATGTGAGCTAAATTTGTGGATATTTATGGAACTTGGTATTAGAAATGAAATTCTTACTCATTTGACTATCATTTAATCACATCATTAACGTTACATTATTAGTTATTTGGCCACAGTTAAACTTAAAACATAAAAACAGAATCGCTCTCATTACCCGACTTTGTGGGAAATGAGAGCCTATAAATTCCCATATGTGTAATGGGAGCTACTTGTATACGGATGTATTATTTTGATGGCATTTTCTAAAGTTTCCACGGTCCAAGAAGCTTTCGTATTGGTGCGTTTCCTTTTTCTTGGCATTTCTGCACCTGAAAAAAAAAACATTTCAGCACAGTCTTTCATAAAATAACAAATATTATATAACGTCATGATTAATATTATTCATTAGTCACATACAGTCTGTCAAGAAAGTGAAGAAATTAAAAAGTGGCAACATCGTAGTGTCCCTTTCAAATCAATCTAAGAAAAAAGGGATGACACTACGATGTTGCCACTTTTTAATTTCTTCACTTTCTTGACAGACTGTAAGATAGATCATTAAGATACGGTACAGTTCGACAAGGCTTTAAATGAATGTGTCAATGATGTCAATAGGCGCTGTTGGTAAAGGAGAACTGTCAAACACAATATGTCAGAAATGACGTTTTTGCATGATAGAAGCATTTAGTTTCATTTCTCGCCACGTTTATTTAAAACCTTTTCGGACTGTAATAATTAGTACAATTTAATATATATTTATAATAATATAGTTAGTGCAAGTTGTAGGTATGGGGAGACTCTAAAGTGGGGAGATTCTAAAGTGCATAATAAGGGGCAATTGGAGCTACAAAGTAAGGGTAATTAGAGCCTAGGCTCTGATTACCCGTGGCTATTGCGCTCTGATTACCCGACTACCACCATTTTAAAATGAAATAAAATAAAATACTGAATCTAGCTTGTAACCAAATTGTACGCACTGATACTCAAAATTAAAAGCATTAGTTATAAAAATAATACAGTATTGATTGTAACAAACGTCATCTTCATACATACCTGGGTCGATGAAATTTCGTAAATTTTACAAGCGTTTAGCACAAAATCGACAACCGCCCACGGTCACACAACGCGCGGCACTGGCGACTCAGGCGCCACGGGGAAACACAATCGCAGTGTACCGATTCCGCCCGAGTCGCAACCGAGTGAATACGAGATATAGTTTTGTCTCTATTTGCACCGCTCCCATTACCCTCTAGCTCTCATTACCCTCTGTTCCCCTACCGGTTGGCAGCGGACGACATAAAGCAACCACAAACGACGGTGGTTTATACATATGAATTTGTTTAAGAACTACTTGTCACCAACTACGAAGGGAATTTTATACTGCGCTTCACAGGTTGGATTATAAAAAAGGTTGAAAAACACTACCGTACAGACACCAGCTGTAGTAAGTATCGTTGCGACACGTCGTCTAGGTGCAATTTTAGTAACAGGTTGTAACAAAAAGTAGATTTATACTTTAGGATGCGTAATTATGTGTCCCTTAAAAATTATAGTACCTATACTGAGTTCCTTTTTTAATTTTTTGTGAACTCTATTTAAGGGGCATATCCACATTCCACACCCTAAAGCTTAATCAATTTGTTTGGTTACACCCTGTTTACACAAATTTCGTGTCCGCGTAATGTGAATTTGTGTGATGGTAGAGCAGGGTCATAATACCTAATTATTATGCTATTACAGATAGTTAATATTATTTTACATATCTCTAAGAGGATACATTATTATAACCATTCGAATAACTACAGATCACGTGTATAATAAATAGTTATATAAAATACAATTTGGGCTTAAAAATATTCAAAACATTATATACTTAACTTACATAATAAATTAATCTTGTAAGCTCCTTTTATCGCGTAAGCCACGTTTTGGTTTGGAAAGCGTAAATAGATTTTCGTAACCCACCTCAGGGTATAATAGAATAATTATAATTTGGTTAGATTTATATCGGCGGCTATTCGTCATGCGACGAGACGTCTGCCGTGAGCCTGTGATAGATGACGTGTCACGTGGCCACCGTCTACGACTATAAAGCCGCCTATACACAAGGGGCCAACGCGCATTGGGCGTGTAGACTGTCGAGGTTTACTTGGCGGTAAGGAGCGAAATTCTGTTGGTGCCAACGTTAGTCTTCAACCTGAATGTTATCGGTTTCTCGTCCATACATAAAAGGATTCTGGCGTGCTCCGCAAACAGCGTACAGCGTACAGCGTACATTTTTGGCGGTGAATGTATTGTATGGCCGACATATGGCCGACAAATAACGAAATTTTGTAATTTATAGAAATGTACCCAAAATAGCCAATGAAATGGAATCCGAAATATGTAAAAGATAAAACAAGCATAAGGATGCGACGCCCATACTTATCAAAGAACCTGCAATATGTAGAATGATTGCTACGCCAATATGTACATGTGTGTGTCAGTTTATTGTGTTGTCCCAATGGCTGGCCCAATATATGTGTACAGCGGGCTTAAAGGAAATGCCACACGAAATAATGCCTAATAATATTATAGTTATGTAATTAGTTAATTAAATAAATTTGAAAAGCAGTATTTTTTTAAATATAATTTTGTAATATTTAGTAAAGTAACTAGCTTCCTACCGCCGCGCCGTACTCAGAGACATTTTGTTATGATTAACCTTCATTCAATGAAGAGTTTGACAGATAATAATGTATGGGGATTGGGGGCTTATATATCAAAATTTTGAAATAATTACATTAAGTAATTAATGTTATACTCTGAGTGCGGCAGTAAGTATTTTTTAATTAAGTTGGTATAATAATTATGTTTAAGTGCATAATAATATAATAAGAGATTTAAATGGCTAATGAATACGAATATCCTCCTTCGAGAGCCTCTACTGAATCGACCCTTTTATCCAAATTGGAGTGATATTACTTGTTATAATAATCTAATGCATTTTGGATGAAACCGTGACGAAAGGATACAAATGTTAGCTTTTATTCCTATTACTTAATGTAATTATTCGGTCCCCTACCGGACAGGCCGAGGTTATTGCAGAAAGCGAACATAAATCAATTAAATGTATGTGAGTTTCCTTTTTCTTTTATATATACTATTAAGTACTTTAGCAATAATCTGAACGGCCCGGAAAATCACTAACATTTTATTGTTGGATATCATCACCGCGGCTATATATAATTAACTTAATAATTATAAAGTTTTAGTTACTATTATTTATAACAGATAAAAAACCTACTAACACGTTTCTTAATTTACACAATAAGATCGTACATAACGTAGCTATAGAATATAGAATTGGCGTGCAATAAATAAAGCTTTTTTCATTCGGCTTGTACTGCGGATGTCCAAAATGGAATTGCGATGTTTGAAATTCAGTTATTTAGTGCCGACAGCGTATTGTGAAATCGGGTTGGACTCGCTCCGTGTCGTACTATACCCATTCGTCAGACTTTTACGCAATACCAGCTTTCACCCGCCGCCTAGTTATTACAGTGTCCTACTACAGAAAGTACAGTGTCCTAAACACTGTACTTTCTGGATAAAAATTAGCCTATACAGGGCGTAACAAAACATTGATAATACTTCACTGTTAAAGTAGTAGCGCTGAAAGACCAAATTTTTTTGGTCTCGTGACACTGGGCGCTTAGCCATACAAAATTGAAAAAAAATAGAATTTTCAGCGCTGCTATTTTCACAATGAACTCTCTACAAGGAGCACATACACACCCTAAAGTATTATCACTTAGTTTTGTTACACCCTCTAGAACTCACTGTGGAATTAGCAGCGCTGAAAGAGCAAAATTTTCTGTGATTTGCATATATGGGACATACAGTGCTCCAGCGCGGCGTCACGAATTTTCCCGTGCAAAAGTTAAAAAAAAGATACTCTTTCAGTGCTGCTAATTCTACAGTGAACTTATACAAGGGACTCATACATACCCTAAAGTTTTATTACTTAGTTTTTTACACCATGTATACTTAGTGTTAACCAGAAGCAGATAGTACTACCATCCATCATGCCTCAATTTCAAATTAAAATGAAATGCCATAAGATTTTAATTTTAAATTCAGTGCCGAAATTTATTCAAGTGACTATCGCTAGCACAATGCACTATTATGCGTTGAAATATTGTATTAGGATTATAAACATATTTTGCTTATAAAGAGGTAATATCCTCATGATACGAATGCAAAAACATGAAATATGTTTTTGTGCGACCTATTTACTGGCGGCGTCACAAGTTATAATTTATTGAAATAGTTTCGTACGTCTCCGGCATATGGTCTATGGCTCCGGAATCGATTCCGTTCCGAATCATTCGTCTTAATACTTTCGCGACTTTATCCAAAATTTTTATTATAAAGGGAAACCCAAAGTATTATTGGAATAGTCTCTTGAATACCAGGAAAATAAAAAAAAACTCCGACAGATACAGCCACCATAGTATTAAACACGGAAAAGTCTGAAGTACATATTTAACGATTGGAAAATAAATAAATTCTCGAAATCACCCTTCCTTAGCTTATACCTTTAGCATCGGAAAAAAATATGCCTAAAGAAAATTATGTCTCATGATTCAATTGAATTACACCTAACCGTTTGCGATTGTGAAATGTGAATACATAGTTTTGGTTTAGACTAAAAAATTACATATTTTTGATCAGACACTAGAGCATAGGTATGTGGCCAAGATGGCCAAAACTCTTGACCTCATTGTAGTATACTTTTGCAAAACTGCAAGCACTAAATAGCGTTAAGAGCCTGTATACTTTCTGCAGTTATATGGCGAACATAAATTTAATTTTCAACAATGCACAAAACTATTTAAAAATCCAATTATTTACGTGTTGTGTTAATTACAGCTCGCCGCGGCGTCCCATTTCAGCTAAACGTTGTTTATGGACCGCTGTGCTTTATTATAAGTAAATATTAGTCGTAACAACGGCTGAAAAGTTTATGTAGCAATAAACAGACGAAAATATAACCTCCTCTTTTTTGGAAGTCAGTTAAGATTGTGACAGAAATACTCGTATCAGCGATACACTTTCCCTAAAACACTTTTGAAATGAAATAACCATAGCCATAAAAGGCATCTCTCGATCTTTATAACGAAATTTTTATTGTTCTTTGATGATTCAGCGAAGTAGCACCCGTAAGCTTTCCATTGGAGTTTGACGGTAGAATTTAATTAATTCGAGCGTTTCGGCCTCCCCTCCACCGGCGCGGAAACCATAAAACCTAATGGACTTTCGCTGTCTAGTGGTAATACTGTATGCTCTTAGCCCGACCTGATCCCGCTGATATTCCCGATGACTCGATGTAGTCTAGCTTCGGCTTTTACTATTTAAGTTTAGATCGCTGACTAACTGGTTTGTGCCATTGATAATATAGATTTGTAGCTTTTAGGAATTATTAACTTTGAAGTTATCTAAGTACCTTTATTCATAATATATTTTTTAATTTAAATAAATAACTTACTATGTAAAAAAATTAACGCATGTATTTATAAGCCTTATGGCACAAGAATAAATGCTACAGACGTCGCTCACGTAACTAAACAAAGTTTGAGATTAAATAAACTTTTACTTCGAAACTCAAACTCATTTTGCAGGTGAAAGTAGCGACGAACGACGAAATAAGATATTCAAAGAAATATAACGACGGAATCGCGTCGATTGCGTAATTTCTATTCAAACTCACCTGAATCGGTACAAAAACGGAGCTGGGGTTTTACAGTGCGAATATACTTAAGATAATATCGGGGAATCTGAAATTCTGGCGCCTTTCTTGGTTCCCCGAACGTCTGACTGCGCTTAAATACATTTAATAGGATGAAGTTTAATTTAATAAAAAATTATAGCTCTATCAACTAGAATGAATCTAAAGGAATTAGAGTTTAAACTGTATTTGCTCTAAAGTTTCAAATATTATCTTCTCTCATTTAAAGACACAATATGTGTGGATAAACTATTAAATATTATATTTATAGGCCCGACGCAAATTATTTTTTATACTCATGGTATAAAAAATACTTGATTACGACCTAATACCTACATAACAGGGACTTACCACCATATAAACTGCTGCATGAAAAGTGCCGTACCTGAAAAAGAGAACATAATATTATTATGTACTTATAAATTCATTATTATTCATTACTTAACTAAGTACTTTCATTATTCATAAGGAAAAATCAAAATTAACCTAAAATAAAGAACCAATCATTGTATTGTAAAATGCTATCTGCGTCTTTACATATATATATTCAGAACCGATTTTGATGAATTTTGATATGGAGATACTAATTGAGTCCTAGAATGGGCATAGGACACTTTTTATCCCAGAAAAATGTATGGCTCCCGAGTCCCGCGTGATAAACGAATTTTTGTGCAACTGAGCTGCGGGCGTCATAATTATATTTAATTCCTCGCTAATTAAAAACAAACTAAGTACCTAATTTGATTTTCCTAAAATATAGACTGGAAAACGCTTACGATATGCACCCGGTAAAATTATAGCCCATTATATTTTATGCGGTTCTCGTGAGTAGGGCTTATTTTCTCATTTATTAAAGTAATATAAAACTCCATGGTAAGTAGTGTGTCCTTGCAGGGCGCGCCCTCAGTATCGCTAGAGGTATACTTATCGGCGACGTTTATGGCTTTTAAACACTGACCTCGTGTACAGTAAATTACGGTAATGCATTACTGGATTCGACAAGGTTAAATAATCGAGCCTCGATTTTTTCGGCAGCGCTGAGCCAAGATGCTTCGTCACTATAATCTTAAGGAAAAATTTACGGAATGTGATAAAGCTGATAACATATTTTGATATCTTGAGATTCGCTATGCTAATGGCTGGTTCACACTTCACATTATTCCAATCTAGCGCTGGATTGCTATAGGTAGAATGTAAACGGGCACTACAGTGCACTGGGATTCCAGTGCCCGTTTACATTATTCCAGTTATACCTAATCTGGTTTACTGAATGGAAATAATGTAAACCGGTCATTTTATTTTTTTTATTTTTTACAACCTAGAAAGAGAACCTCGGCTGACACGAGACAACATTTTCCACATCGCTGCTGGACCAGTCAGGTCAATAACCGCTGGTGTCAACTCAGTGAAAAATTAAAATCAGTAAGTTGACACCAGCGCGGCGGTCATTGACCTGACTAGTCTAGCAACGATGTGAAAAATACTCGTACTGTGTATTCTGTTAACCTAAAAAATAATTGAACTCTTAGGCCCACTTGCGCAGATCTGGGTTAAAGTTAACTCTGAGTTAAACATCATGTCATATCTGTCACTCACTTAAAGTGATAGAAAGGACATGATGTTTAACTCAGAATTAACTAAAATCTACGCAAGTACCCCTTATAAAGGCACAGACTATTAAAGATTAATCGGAAAACCTATATTTTGTAACTCGAATGATAATCTCCTATTATTTAAGAGTTCAAATCGATTTACAGCATACTCAACACTAACCACTTGTATGTAAATTAATATGATATCGCTCAGTGCTCATAAACTATAGAAGCATATTTCACTTCATTGTCAATCGCAATTTGTTTATAAACGATGAAATTCACAAGTTTTTGACAGGGGGTCAATAACCGCTATAGCCAGGCTATGCCATTTGCATTACGAGTATAGAAGCGTATTCACCAATCACCATGTCTGGAGGTTACACAATTAGGCCTCCGATGTTGAAGAAGTAGATTTATGTTTGTTCGGAAATTAGTTTGGAGATCCCCACACCTGCTTGATTAAAAAACTCCGGGAATGTTGCCGTACTTTGTTTTGCTGGTTTATTACCCTAAACGAAGTAGACAATCTTGTTCAAAATTTTACTTAAATGTATACTACATGTATAATAACTAATACCATAATTATTGTTATTAAGTATATATAAAATATGTATGTTAGTTTTAAGGTATTTACTATAAAATTATATGTATGTTAGGTTTAAGGTATTTGTTATATGGGCCTCTGATGCCCGAAATAAATGTTTTGATTTGATTTTATTTGATTTGATTAATTATATTATGTAGTATAAAACACTTATGTTTATGTCTACGAGAGTCTACGAAATCAATCTAAGATTTCGTATGGGCCCTCCGAAGGTAATAGTACTCGTATTTTAAAAGGACGTTATTCAGATAAATTTTCATGCAAATAAAAATAATTATTGGCGCATATTGACAATAATATAATATTATGTCAAAGTAGTCTCTATTGTAGTTAGACTGCCTGCCTGTCTGTCTGTCTGTTACTTTTTCACGCCTAAGCCGCCGAACAGATTTAGCTGGGTATGGAGATACTTTAGGTCCCGGGACAGGACAGGACTTACCGTGGGAGAGCCATGCTTCGGCACGAATGGGCCGGCTCGACCGGCGACCACGGGCTCACAGAAAACCGGCGTAAAACAGCGCTTCCGCAGTGTTTCGCCGAGTGAGTGAGTTTACCGGGGGCCCAATCCCCTACCCTTTTCCCTTCCCTACCCTCCCTTATTTCCTTCCCTACCCTCCCCTATTCGCTTTCCTACCCTCCCCTACCCTATTACCCTATTCCCTCGTAAAAGGCCGGCAACGCACCTGCAGCTCTTCTGATGCTGCGGGTGTCCATGGGCGACGGAAGTTGCTTTCCATCAGGTGACTCGTTTGTTCGTTTGCCCCCTGTTTCATAAAAAAAAACAATACTTTATTATTCCCGGAAAAATATACGGTTCTCGCGCGATTAAACGAATTTTGGCGCAAGGGAGATACGTGCGTCATCTAGTACGATATAAATGACTAAAATTGTGAGTACAAAGTAGCAAAACGCTAACATTATGTAGAGAGGGATTACTGTGAAAGTCGGCGCGTGCCTTCGTTAATAGAATATTCTTCGGATGGCGCCGCTGATTGCATCTAAATAGTTTTGCAAGTTAAATTTCTGGATGGAATTGTTATTGTTTCATAGTGCTGCTTTAATGTTGTGTGAAAATTACTCGGTCGTTATTACTTAACTTTAGTTAGTAAGACGGTATATTTAATATGGAAAATAATAAAAACAAAAGTGTTGCACTCCAGGAGTGCTGGCAGAAGTCAAAACGAAACAATATTTTCTTTGGGATAATTGTAGGAATCTCGTCTTTTACTACCGGAAATTTTTGATAGTCGCTTTCTAATGCCAGACTTGTGGTCTGGCAGTATCGTCTCCCACTACCGGACCCTAATGACAGTTGCTACCTACTGCCAGACCACAAAGTCTGGCAGTAGGAAGCAACTGTCATTAGGGTCTGGCAGTTGGAGACGATATTCCTACGGTTATCCCGAGGAAATAAGAAAAAAATGAGCTTTAAGTAATCGCGCGACCTTAACCCCATAGTTGCTGGTCGTTCTTGCCTCTATAGGAGTTATATAGGAAAACTTTCAGATCGCATAAAATGACGAAAGTCTGCCTGTCGCTGACTCTTAAGTTACTTTTAAGGGTCAATTCAGACCGCAACACGACGAAGCGAGGCAAGGCGCGGCGCGGCATAAATTTGTATGGATTTGACAGATATCAATTCCGTGAGACGTCTTGCGAATCTGTCAAATCCATACAAATTTATGCCGCGCCGCGACTCGCCTCGCCTCGCCTCGTCGCGTTGTGGTCTGAATTGACCACAGAGGTATCAAACTATATTTGATCCTAAATAGTACAATGTTTTGGGCATTTTACTTCGATATACCATTTCTCTTACGCTTTAACTAAAATTTGCTAGTTTTAACTAATATCTTAGATTATTATTATTGAGTACACTATATTCCAGTTAAATCTGGGTAATAGACGTAACACCCAAGTTTACAGTGCAGCAACAGGTACATTAATACCTTTCGTATGTAGAAGCCCGAGTAATAATGTTACGTAATGCTTTTTATTTCATTCTTAATGCTCAGGTGAATCGTTTTCTTCGGAAAAAGTTTCTGTTTCTCTCTTTTAAGTGTATTTTATAGACTACTTTTACGTTACCTACCAAAATAACATAATATCTTACCTCTACAATTGTCAATTCAATTTTCTCTATACTTTTAATTAATAAAATAATAATCATTGGAAAATTTTCGTCAGCAATATAATACAGCCGTTTAAGGGTGCTTATGAAACAGCCATTTTACAGAAAGTCAAAAAGTCAGCTGTTTTGTATCCACTACAACGTCGAGGATACTCCACAAATATCGGGAACGGTTAATTTTTCCAACGTTTTAGGGGTGCTGAAAGCCTTTTACGACGAACGTTTTTGTGATCGAGGATCATTATAAGGTGGAATATAAATTGCAATATAAAGATTTGTGAATCGGGGACCGGACTTTGCTGGTGTTGTGTGGGTGTGTATGTGGCGGTGTTGCGATGTTAAATAAAATATAATTAAAAGGAAAAATCTGACAGTCGGAGAAGCTCAAGACTTATATTGTCGTTGCGACTTGCGACGTGAGAAGTTAGTCACCTAACTATACTTAATTAAACTACTTAATAACTGCCTAATAATGATAAGTGTAAAGTTTACACTTTCTTTTTTATTTATAAGAATATGTAGCTTACACTGTAAACTAAATATTATTGTTAAGTATAAATAAAAAAAAACGTGTCTTATTAAAAAGATCCTGTTTTTATTTGAACTAATTATTATTATTGTTTAACTGCATGGTAAGAGCTCACTAACGGCCACACTCAGAGACTTTTACGACTAATTAGTAATCATAATAAGAAGCATTTGGCAGATAATAATTAGGGGTTCCGGGTTTATGTTAAATCTTCGTTAAATTATAGATAGTTAAACAATTATTAGTCGTCTCTGAGTGCGGCAGGACGAATGTAAAAACAAATTTTCGTATAAAACACAGGCAGCAAAGGAGCGAATTACTTTTATGTAGATCCATCTCACGTTTTTGGCGGAACTCGCCTACAATCCGTACAAATCGGATTTACGTTCAATTTTCTAGACAAGTTTGCCATCAGCCGGGCGGATTCTTTTGACTTGTAAACTTAAGTTGGCTCAAAATTTTTTCTCGTAAGTTCGTAAAAGTGAAGTTACATACTCTTTGTTCACAACACTGAAATTAGAAATGCAACATGGAACATACATTAAGATACATTATCTAGCTGTTATGAAATATAGCTAGTAGTACAGTACAATTAAGATAAAGTAGCATATTAGACAATTAAAACATAGATAATTTTGGTTATATTTAAAAGTCAACAGAATCACGTCGTATTTTATCATTATATAATAGTCTCGTTTTCCGTTCTACCCTTTTATACTTATGCGGTAACACGCGAGGCTACTCATAAATTTTCAAAAAACATATAACACTCCGAGAAGCTAAGGAAAAGGAAGCGAATATATTAAAGCCGAGCGTAATATAAAGGAAAGTGTAGGTGGAAGTAACCTATCGCCTGAACTGAACGAGCGAAGCAAAAGAGAAGCAGACACGAAGCAGACTTCCCCCGCGACGTATTTATAATTTTTATGGCGCGCATTTGTTACCGCTCCTGTCACCTGGCTCAACTAATTTGCACAGGAAAATTTTAATTCAAAAATATTTCTTCTTGTTACTTACTTATAATTATAATTTTTTAAATAGAACACGACGATAAAAAGTCTCGGGGTAAATTATGATTATTATTTTGTGACAACATTCACAAAATAATTCAAGCACTAAATACATTGACCTAATATAACATAAGCCGGAATCCACATAATATATCAGCAGGGACATTTTACATCCGTAATTAATAACCGCTAAGAGCGATTTTCTTGACAGGCAATAAATTATACCGCGGCGTCACCTGGCGATTACGGAACGGAATTAATTTTACAAGGACGCAGGTGGCCTGCAGGGGGCTTGATGACCTGTAGTTCAGTTGTTCAGAGCTTTCATGCTCAAACACGGGTTAGAGCCCGGAAAATAAAATAAGTTTTCTGTGTGTCCGATTAATGTGTAAACAATTATGAGAGTGGTATACTTATACCACAAGTCGGCCTTCATTTGTGATTAACATTTATTTATAGTTACTTATAAATAAATATATATTTAAATTAAATTAAATTAAATTAAATATATATTTTAAATTAAATTAAATATATATTTATAGTTACTTATAAATAAATGTTGTTGAATGTGTTTATACAACGTGAAATTTTAGTGGTTGTTTTCCCGCAGCAGAACGATTTACATATAGTAGTACTATCCAATCATGCATGTTATTTGTTGAAAATACAAAATATTTTGTATGACGTACTATGGAAACTCAGAGACAGTAAATGATGATTAAGCTGCCCCCCTAGACAAGTGGCAAGCGATCATTGTAAACGCTAACGCTAACGCTACAAAATATTGTATGCGATTTGACATAAGTCATCGCTTCGCTAGCGAATACTAATGTCAAATTCATACATTTTGTAGCGTTAGCGTTTACGATGATCGCTTGCCACTACGCTAGGGGGGATGTATTTAATGAAGAGTTTGACAAATTATAATATTATATTATGTGACTTATGTAAAAATTTACCTTATATTCATCTCTGAGTGCGGCAGTTTAACTAATAGCACTTTAAAGAAAAAACATATTGAAGAGATTCTGAGCTATGCATTATATTGGTGTGTTTATTTCTTTTATCGTGGGCAAGTGCATCCAGGGATAAGTAAGACATGCCATGGAGAAACATACATACTGTATTTGGGTAGATCAACTTTTCCTTGCCAAAAGAATGCTCTGGTCACAAAACAATTGGCAATCATTCTGTAATTTAAATATCGCGCCGGTGGAGTCTCAAATGACATCAAGTTTTATTACTTATAAGCCATAATTTAAAAAAATTGATTAAATGACCACTGGACTTAAAACTGACAACCCACAAGAGGGTCTTCATTTGCAATCGAAATTTCGCCATGTGCAAATCATAAAACGATATGCGAATCGATAGCATCCATTGCCTTTCCAATAGCAATTATGGAAATCACTAGCTGCTTTGCAATTCATGTTTGTACAATTATAATTACTGTCGATATCGATGTCGAAGCTTACGAAATATTTTTGTTTCAAACAAAACCAATATAAATTAATGAATAAATCGCTAAAAGTAGTGAGAACCTTAATATTATATAGAATACTAGATAACGCCCGCAACTCCGTTGCGCCAAAACTCGTTTATCGCGTGGGAACCGTACATTTTTTCCGGTACAAAAAGTATCCTATGTTCTTTCCCGAGACTCAAAGTATCTCCATGCAAAATCGGTTCAGCGGTTTATGCGTGAAGAGGTAACAGACAGACAGACAGATAGACAGACAGACAGACAGACAGACGGACAGACACAATTTCGCATTTATAATATTAGTATGGATAGAATAATATTATATACGATCAAGTATCAACATTACCTCAAAATAAAAAGTAGGTAAGTGTGTATAACAAAACATTGGTACCTTTAAATTTTAGTATATTTGGCATTAAACAGCCCAACGAAAATGAGTCTATTCAGACAGTTAAACTTTTGTTATATAACTTAAGAATTAGTTAAAGAGTAGGAAATCGCGTTCTCGCGTGTCAACCGACGATATCAACACAATATGTGATTCTTTTCAATTCACTTAAATTGTACCCTGTTAAATCACCGGTTATGAGGAATTGAATTCTTACAAAACCATTAGTTAGAACAAAGAAACGAAGTGGTTTCTTAAAGCTTTTGTAATTTTGGTTATGAATAGGTTTCTTTTCTTATAAAAAGGTGGTCCAAGTGCGAGGAGGATTCGCGCGCATTATTCTTTTTAAATTTCAATATTATCAATCATAGAGACTGATTATTTTCGTTATTATGCAATACCGGTATGAAATTAAACACTCGCCAGAAAGAAAGACGCCAATGGTGAGATCTCTTAAAGTAATGAAAGAAAGACTTTTCCTGCCCGTTCTCACTTTACGAATAGGGAAATATCTGCCCATTAAATCAAATTAAATTATTTATACGCAGAATAAGTACAGGTAAAATTTTTTATGATAGTCTAAGTCTAAGGCACGCAAATTTTTATCGTCATGGTCCTAAAATAGCCCCAGTGAAGCTCATAATTGCGTGGTTTCTAGTTTCCGTCCCCGGCCTCACCTTGATTCCTGTCACTGAATGCACCAGCTAATTAGCTGCCAAGCTCCCCGCACTCCATTAGCGGCGATTAGAGCCGCGGAGGCCGTGCGTGCCAAGTCACATGAACTAAATGCGGTCAGCCAGCCGCGAGATTGCCGTGCATCGCGAAAAATTAACTTAGAATTGTATTGGTAGTAAGATGGTCTAGATATTGAGCTATGAAAGGAATTATGATTGACATATTAGTTATTAGCTTACTGGATGAAGCCCGCAACTCCATTGCGCCAAAAATAGCCGGTGGTAGGCACCAGTAGCACCAATTTTCAGAAAGTATTTGTTTCAAATCTATTCAGAAATAAAATAATATGTGATTAGGTATCAGATAGACAGACAGACACACTTTCGCATATCTAATATTAGTATACAACTAAGGTAAGGCACGCTGAGATTATGGATCAGTTTATAGTCAGAGGTGTCAGGTGTGGCATGCCGCATGACGAGTGAAGTTGGCACCAGCAAAAATGACAGGACTGTGTGTAATGGGTTTTTTCTACATGTTTTATTACTTCAACTGACACTTCTCACAGAATTCAGTATTTGTATATACAATTATAGTAGCAGTCCCAAATTTACCACAGGACTATTCCATTAAAAGTCATGACTTGAGAAAAATTACAAAAGGCCGATAATATACAGGAAAAAGAAAAAAATACTTAGCTCTATGGTATTCGTATAAATAATATATAATACGGCTAACAGATCAAAGTAAAAGAATTGAAATCTTAAAGATATCGTAAATATAAAAAATCAAAAGGCCGTACTTAAGAAAATTTACAAGAAAACGGCAAGTCTTAAGTGAAGTCCTTTTGATGAACAAACTTTTAATTGGATAAACAATTTATTGTTGACGAAGTTACAGCTGTTGGGTCGAATTCGTGGGTATTTTTAGCTCTCAAGGTTTTAAGGGCTGAAGAATGACAGGATAAAACCTAAGGGAGGGACTGAAAATATATTTTTGCCTTGAATTTTCTCGGTATCCATAATTTTATGCAAAATATTCAGTTGCTATAAATCTATTGTAGGACAATGTTGCTCTTAAATTATGTAACTATTAACCAACCAATATACAGACAGTTCCGTGGTCAACGAAGTTTTGTTGATTACAGAACCCTTAAATGGAACCCTAACCAGCAAATTTCTTGTATGTTGGTAGGTTAATAGTTACATAATTTAAGAGTGACATTGTCCTACAAATAGAACAATACATATTTTAGGACCATCAAATCAAAGTATTAAATCCTTTCTATCTCTGTTATCTACCACTTTCAAGATTTTACACAAATAAAATTATTGTTCGTCTTTGATAAGAATCAAAATGAAGCTACTCCCAAAATAATCGGCCAAGTGCTAGTCGGACTCGCGCACGCTGTACCATTATAGAGCGAAATTAGACCAAAAATTATGTTTTTTGTATGGGAGCCCCCCTTAATTTTTTATTTTATTTTAATATTATTATTAAATATTAAAGTACAAGTAAAACCAAGGACTTTGTGGAAAATTCAGGGGCCTACCTATTGCTTTTATTGATATAGAGCAAAAAAGGCCAAAAAAATCACGTTTGTTGTATGGGAGCCCCCTCAAATATTAATTTTATTTTGCTTTTAGTATTTGTTGTTATAGCGGCAACAGATATACACAATCTGTGAAAATTTCAACTCTCTAGTTATTACCGTTCCTGAGTTACAGCCTGGAGACAGACAGACGGACAGACGGACAAACATCGAAGTCTCATGAATAGGGTCCCGTTTTCACCCTTTGGGTACGGAACCCTAAAAATAGCTTGACAGTAATAAGAAAAATTGTTCTACGGAACTCGGACTATCTTTAACTAGCCATTATATTAAAAAAATAGGACACGTGTTAATAATGGGTATAGGTCTATCATACCAAAATCTCCAGTATATTTCCTGTCGGATTGGTGTGGAATGGTCCACATGTAATGTAATATCGTGGTCATTTGCTGGGCGCGGCCGAGTAATTGCAAATTATATTGCGTTGGGTTTCTACTACACATTGCCTGTAACCCATTGTCGTTTAAAGGTAGGGAATCGCGTAAATTTTTTTGGTACAAAATACTATCCTTTCGGGTCTCCATATTTCACGGGACTCAAAGTATCCCCATAACAAATTTTAGCTAAATCAGGTCAGCGGTTCGGGCTTGAAGAAGTAACAGACAGATAGACTCTCTGTCTATTACCATACTATTTATAGATATATAGAATGTGTTGGTGTAATTAAAATAGTAAATAAGTATCATAGTAAGTGTAATATTATATTATTAATACTAATATATTTATTACATTTTTTGTAAATCAAAGTTATATTATAAATTGTTAGAATATTTTTTCTATTAACCACTGCATATTATTATGGTTTTATTCAGTTCTATTAAAAATTAAACAAAAACTCATTACGTTTATATGAAACATTTGAAACAATGAGGATCGAGGGCGCTACGACGTAGGCCGGAGCTACGCGGCCGGAGCTACGCGCCGTAGCCCGCGCTACGCCGTAGATAATGGCAGTTTTATTATTAATAATTATACGAAGCCAGCCGGGCTAGCATACGCCAACGAGATTTCTCACTCTCGAGATAATTAAAAACTACTCGTCTCATAATGTCAAAATCTCGACATTATCTCGATAAAACTCTATATAAATGTGTTATTTGATGATAGATCTACGCGAGAAAAAATGTTTGTCATGCTAGGGTCAATAGAGATGAAGATACAAACTATCAAACATCGAGAAACATGTAGAGTGAGATATCTCGATGGCGTATGCTAGGCTGGCTGAAAATGAAATAAACTCCCATTAACTAATTAACTGTCTTTTGTCGAGTTTCATGCGCATTGTGGACTATATTATATTGCATTTAAATACGAATAGCTTTTGTCCTAGTTTAAAAACACAATCGTACTATGATAAAAATGACTATTAAGATTTACAAAACAATTATAGTATTTCACAATTTTAGTATAAGTTTATAACGGATTGTTTTTAACACAATCAAAAATTGCAGCGCATAAAGCCCACATCGCGGACACAAAACGTCGAAAGCCGAAACATTTTCCGCCTACCATTTCAACTGACAACTCTTCAATTCCCGATTGTTTAGGATTTCAAAGCGAGGATGCCAAACGAATCATCTGACGCGGGGCGCTCGGTGACGTCACGACCTCCCCCCTCCCCGGCCCCCGCAGCGAGGGGGAGGGGGAAAGGACCGAGGACGTAAACGTTGGCCAAAAACAACATCGATTTAATGTTTAACCAATGAATAGATTTATTTCGCTTCGTAGATCATGAAGCCCTGAACCGGGACCCCTTGACCGGAATTATAGTTATCCTTATGTGTTATGATCGATGATGTTGATCATAGATGAATTTGAAATAATATAAAGTATTAAACAATTTTTATTATTAATTGATGACGATGATGACGGGTTTATAAAGGTGGAGAGGAAGAAGAAACCCGTCGTCCGCAACCATCGCGGCACCGCACCGGAAGGACCTGAGCAGCTGTTGCGGCGTGAGACTCCCGCGACGCCGCTGTATGTGTCCAGGCTGCACTGGTCCACGACGGAGGAGCAGGTCGTGGACTACATCAGGAGCAAGACAAACTTCGTCTTGAGGGTCGAGCGTTTGGAGTCCCGCCACAAAGTCAATTTTAGCTCCTTTGTGGTGAGGGTCCCGACGCATCATCTGCCGACCTTCGAGAAGGAGGAGTTCTGGCCGATTGGAGTCGTCTACAGGAGGTTCCGAGGACGACTTCCGAACACGTCGCGCCCCACGTCGCAGACAATACGTGTTTAGTGTTTAGTGTTTAGAATTAGTGTTAGTTTTTAATATAATTGTATGTATGTTAGTCTATAAGGTATTTATAATATGGGCCTAGATGCCTGATTTAAACAAATAAATAAAAATAAATAAATAAATAAAATTGAAAAAGGGTTTGGTTCATTTTATACTTCTAATCGTAATTCAAGCCCGAAGCGGCCGCATGCAACCGCGATAACAATAGATAAGTTGTTTTTCTCACGATCAACGGGTTACTACGCGAGCGAAAAACTTTATAACCTTTTTTACGAAAAATGAGGAAACGTAAATGCATGAAATTTCTCACATGAAGAGGAAGTCAGACAGAGAGACACACTGTCGCATTTATAATATTAGTGTGGATATAACCTTATTAAAATGAAGCGTATTAAACTACATATTGTACGAGAAATCCTCAGTAATATGTAGTAAGAAGCCAATACAGTCGTAAATATTTTACGACGTGTTTTCACGTACGCGGTTGAGTGCCAGAGCATTTTTATGCGCTACGTAGAAAAATAGAATTAATATAGTTTGGGAACATTAGGCTAATCTATATTTATGCGACGCCATCCCGAAGTGAGCTCACATTATGTTTATAGAACAAAGGTATGTTTTAGTATAGTACAGTGGTGAAGGAAGTTTTTAAATATAAGTTCTAGCACCCAGCCTAGGAATTTCATTTAAATCTTTGCCTATGATGAGTGTCTTCAAAATATATGAGGTAAATAAAACCTATGGGAATGGAATCATGACATTCCTATGATGCCACTAGTATCTTATAACAATTACACTTATAGGTAGCTCCAATATATCAATTGCAATAAACTTTAAATTGAGTGGACCGTATTTAGGATATAAATAGAAGGAAGAGCACTCTAACCTAACCTGAATCCTGATGTTGCAGATCTATTGAGTCTCGTTCTTCTTTGTTTCGACACAGATGCACTTTGGCTGATTTAATTTTTTCTATAGCTTAACGCGTATATGGTAAGTAAATGGTATTGGTAACTGCACGCCGGCGGAGAGATTCGATGATTTAGGCGGTTTGTTCGTATGACACTGACCGGCGATAGCTAAGTCTCAATTCTTATACAGCATGACTGGTGAGACAATACCGATACTTATGGAGAGTACTATGTACTCGATTCTCATTATAATTATGTAATAAAATTAGGTACTTAATTTTTTTCCGAATTTCCCAAAAAATAATGAATCATGGATACTAAGTAAATTACGCGGCTAGGCAAGTAGGCATACTATGCGGCCGGTGCAGAGGCGTGTGCTACCAAAGAAACACCACACAACTACCTACCCCTCCCGCTCGCGGTGTCCATGCGTTGGGTAAATAATTATTTAACTTTAACATTTACTCAGTGATCAATTGATATCATTTTTTTATGTTATTTTTTTCCAACTAATATAATAGCCAAATATCACGTCCTCGAGTATTGAACATGTCTCACCAGTCACGCAGTATAATATAGTAGAATGGATGGGAGTATGTCGCGCTCTCGATGCGTGAACAAGGGTTAATTTTTTGACTACCTTTGATTATAAAAAATGATTAATAACGGGGTTCATTCACTTATAATAATATTATTATTAATGTGAATGCCATGGGTACAAATGGCGTAAAAAGCGAGCTCTATTTGACTCGACATACTAAGATACTCGGTCTCATGCGGCAAATTTTCTTTGAATGAAACTTCTTTAGATAATATCTCAATCTCTGAAGGGTCGTTGTTTTGCTTCGGTATCTCAAGCATTTTTAGATTAGCTTCCATTAGTGTTTTCTTTGTTCGAATTCTACTCTGATACGTTTTTATTTGCAGTCGAAAACACACAAAGAATTTTGCAAAATACTTTTCACAAGCAGTATTTATTACAAGATGTTACATAAGTTAAAACATTATAATTTATGAATATAACAATCAAACTCTGTGTTTTAAAACATAGCTTAAAGCTTAAAAATAAATCCAGGCGTAACATAGAACCCCCATAAATAGTATTAGTTTTCAGCGTTTTTACGTCCATAATCTATTTTCGCGTACTTGGCGTTAATATTTTTCATCGCAGCACACAAAATCTAAAACCGTAAAGTGAATAAAATAAAACCCACGCTTTTATCGTTTTGGCAGCGGGTTCGAGTCCAGTTGCGTCCAAACGAGGCCGGCTGAAAGGCTTTGTTATTTGCTCACGTTTGCACTGCACCGGGATGCGGACATATTACCCCCTGGGGGGAGGGGGAAGGAGGGGGGAGGGAGTACTGCATATCCTGCCCACTCACATGCGGCATATGTCTTAACATTGCACCATGTATGTAATTGCGTTACATTTTTTTCTTGTGGACAAATAGGCTTAAGCTAAGTGAAGTTGAACAATTACATTTTGGTTTGGAAATCACGGGGCTTGTCTAATGAATTAAGTGTCAATGTAAGTTCGAAGGAAATCAATGTAATTTCTGATATTGGCTTCGTTCTGTCAAATTTATAAACACTCAAACTCGTGGAGAGATATAAAAATATCTATGAAAATTAAAATGTCTTATTATAAACAAGCATTTTATTCCGCTGATCTCAGCAAGGGTTTTGTATAAAAATGTGTTATATTATGTGTTTCACAAACGATTCGCATATAAGTGAATCGCTGCACGAGTCTTATTCAAATGTTTTGTTTGGGACAAAAGTAAGCGCAACACAAAAGGCAAACACTTGTTCAGCTTGTAGAGCACTGGTGCGTTCTGCTCGTCACAAACACGTAAAAACTGTGTTGATATTATTACTCAGTTACTTCACAAAATATGAAAGTTTCTAAAACGTAGTATAGTGAAAGAAGCGATTTTTGTTGCATAAGACTTTAGAACCTTCAATTCGATCTTTTAGATACAAAATATAATAGCTACATTAATATCCCTTTCGCTATACGCAATTAGACAACAAATATACGAATTATTGAAACAAATCCAGTTGTAATTTGGCTTATCACGGCATTTGCTACGGTCGGGTATTGGTTTTCGTGGAGCTATTAATTGGCGTCCGAATTGGCGTCCTTTGTTCATCGCACATAACGTCGTCCTCGATGCTCACTGCTCCTAATATCAATTGATGGAACATTTCGCACAAATTACACTCGGTCTCTATTTCAGCCAGACTATAGATTTAGATTCAAATCAAATATATAATATTGATTTGAATCTAGATAAAATAAGAGAAATTGATTCATCGGTAGATTAGGCGTAATTTGGGTGAGTTATTGGATTCCCGGGCGATTGATTACGACTGAGATTGAGTAATAATGACCGAACCAAAAGACGTAGGTCCACCGCCTGCATCTGAATAAATTCCTCTGGTGATATTTTCTATGGACCTACGAATGTGGTGTTTCCAGACATTGTATCCAAATAATAAAAACAAAATCAATAAAGCAAATCATCATTCAATGTATAATCGAGGAAATATTCCTAGGCAGTTGACAGACCTACGTCGTTCAGTCGGCTAATGTCGATTCAATGTTAGCTGTGATCGGTCGGATGAGCTTGAAACAAATTACTTAAGTCATGTCCACCATCTATTCTGCTTATGATTCAACTTCTTTGATAATACATTTGTAAGTTGCGCAATTAAAATATTTTTCAAGTTAAGCTGGCAAAAATCTTGTACCGTAAGCCCTTTTCCATGCAACATTCTGTGAAAATTTCATAAAATCCTCGTTTAAATTCCGTAAAACCTATTGAAAGCTTTAACGAAATTAATCCGCGGAACTGTTAAAGCCAGCATGGTTCATCGTAAAAATATTTACAACGCTAAAGTTATGTTCTCTCAAACTGCTCCTGTAATGATTTTCATCGTTTTAATGGGAAAAATATTATGTAAATTGCGGACACTGTTGAATGTTGATTGCTTTTGAATTTAAAATTTTAATCGACGTTTTCACAGGTCCGAATCCCAGCAATCAATATAGACATTTTGACTTTGTCGTGACGTCCATTTTTAAAAAGTCTCAGAAGGAAAACCCATATTTTCCTGTGAAAAATATAACATTTTTTTAAACTGGCGCGTGGGATCTTAAGGTGTGATTACAATAACGAGACAAATAATTTCACACAAATTTTGATATATTATTGAGTATTTGATACAAATTTTCATGCCCCGATTCGCCGTCGGCACTCAAGCACTGATTCTAGGTAAAAGTGAAACAAAAAAAATATTAATTTAATTGAAAATGCTCATACGCCGTATAATGCTAGTGTCCACGAAACTATCTGTTAATTGGTCCCTTTGTTCCATCAATGTGTTTAAATTAAAAATGTATACGGAACTCAGTTCATTAATTAAAAGTTTCACTTAAGCTCGGCTAATACAAATTGAGGCATGTCATTTCAGTTACTTGGTGGAAGTCCGGTCCCTTTTGAGGTAGACCGGCCAGTCGTGGAGGGAGTCCCGTGTTTGTTAGATCCGGGATATCCCTCCTTTATACGGCTGAAGGCGAACCGCAGGTGGTTTTAGTGAGTAGGAGTCTCACATACCCCCGGGGTGCTGAGCACATACCCAACCCGGGGGACCCATGATGGGTTTCCCCTGCGCATCAAAAAAAAATGTCATTTCAGTTAAGAGCTACTTAGTACTTAATACTCAGTTCACTTTCCTGAGTATTCAGTATGATGATTATAATGATTCTAAACTTCATGACATCCTTCATTCTAAACTATCAAGTTACCTAAATGGTTTCGGACTACAGGTGGTTCATTTTTAAAATACTTACTTCTCTCTCCACTATTCAATATATTTGACAATAAAACATGTGACTTGAAGGCTTTTTTATCACTGTCTATGTCATCTACCTATGTACTTAAGCAACAGTAAAGACTTAAAGTAGTAGTTACACTGACAAATGAAACATTCGTATTTCGTATGCCACGGGTGTGATTAAGCTAAGTTGCGGCGTCGATGTTCGAGTTGCCATAATATAATTAATTGTGCTGCCAACTCCCAGCGCGGGGCACGTGACTACTGACTACTGCACTTGACGTTGTACAATCTAGAAGTGCCCTGGCTTAGTAAATTACGCTGCCACTGACAGAATAATAATAACACGGCGTGTAGGTGTGTGCAACAAAAACAACAAATACTACTAAAGTAAAAATCGTTGATCGATTTGTCAAGGAAACGAACTTTTTTATGCAATATTGAGTTGTATTTTAAAAGGTAAACAAATTATGTTGCGTATCATGCAGATACGTCGAATTTCGAAAAAAAAAGTATTATTGCAATTTGCAAACGCGCCTATAACACTGCCAAATCTAATAGTCGTGGGCTCACGTACGGAGCAAACGTGACGCGTGCACATCCCACATTGCTCCATTTTTATTCACATATTATTAAATCCGAAACGTGCCCCCCGGGAGGATCACCAGTCACCACACTCGGTATTATAACATTTTACTGTCAATTATCTGAAATACTGTCATAATTTTGAATATAAATTTAACGCCTATCGGTTACATAATTCGTAAGTCAAAATTATTCTATCTAAAATATACACACATTTTATCTAGTATTCGTATTCCGTGGACAAGTGGTTTCAGTTACAGTCGGTGTTTGATTCCTGTTTAATTACAAAAAGTTTTCTAGTCAGGCAATATCATTATGTAAAAGCCTTGTCAAAATCATGAACTTGAAATTAAATCTTAACACAGCTGCTGATGTTCTTATTAAATATTATCTATTTGTGGTTTGCGTTGTCGTAAGCAGAACGTCATATTGTGCACATGTGCATTTGCTCTGCGCCTGTCGCGCTGTAACTAAATAAAGCCGCCAACCCACCGCGGCGCACGCTGTGCATGGCCACGCACACGCGTGGACGTGCACGATTTATTTCTTTGACTTGACACAATTCGTGCGTAGCGTGTCCGTGGGTTGCAGTGGACACAGTCACATATATTTTCTTACAAAGCGAAGCTTGACGAACGTGCGTAGTCTCTCCGTGCGCCGCGGTGGAATGGAGCCCTAATTGTAACGTGGCGACGAATGGCATACACGAGCAATATGTCGCGTGGAGTACACGATGCAGTGGTTGGAGGTTTATCATTCGATGATTATTATTATTGTCCAATAACCTTTCACCTTCACTATGAATTTTTATTTATAAATAGCAATTATTATTAGAGAGGAAGTCGATCGAATTACCCCACGAATTAACCAATTTGGGGCACGTAGCTTGTTATTTTATGTGTTACATGTATGAGGAACTTTTCATTATTTAAATATTATTAAAATTTATTAAAGTTTATTAAAATATACAGGCTGTGTCAAAACTAAGTGATAATACTCCAGTGTGTGTATATGTCTCTTGTAAGTTTACTGTGGAAGTAGCATCGCTGAAAGAGCAACTTTTATTACTTTTGTATGGGCACGCTGGGGCGCTTGCCCAATGCCCATACAAATTGCAGAAAAATCTCTTTCAGCGCGGCTACTTCGACAGTGAACTCTATAATATAAGGGATACACACACCCTAAAGTATTACGACTTAGTTTTGTAACAGCCTATATATTATTGAATTTACAATGATAGAAAAAAATGCGCAAGGATCCTCCTAAAGATTACAATGAAATAAATCCTTATAAGGAGTTTTTTTGTACAAGTGAATGTTTATTTTACTATAACAGTAACACGAAAGTGCAGGCAATGAATATAAAATGATTAAAATAATTGACCTTCGAGAAGGCCGCGATGTGTCGCGACACTTGGCCTGGGGCCAGGCCAGTAATAGGTACGTACTTTATCTAATTCAAAAGATTAAACAGGAAGAGTTGTATACTGACCGTACCTTGGCTGTTTTATGTCAGTTGTCATTTATTTTAATTAACGTTCACACCTACACTCGCGTTAATAAGGCATATCCTCAGTTCATAGAGAAATATAAACATATACCGGATACCTCAGTTCCCGCGACTAGTTCAAAATAGGTTAGTCGTGGATATTAGCAGATAATCATGATAATACGTAAATAAAAATAAAAATCAGATAGTTTAGTACCATCTTCCAGTTTATTATATTTTATGTATTAATTTAAAAGTAGTACTTCTTAATAAAGCGCCTTCACAAATAATTGCTATGGCTATGATTTGAGAGAACACAAATACATATTGACGAAGAATAGACGCGTATTTTTTCCCTTGTGTTTTGCAATCTAAAAAGTAACAGTTAATAGTATAAAAGCTCATTATAAACTATAAGTTTATGTCTTACCTTTAAAACATGGCGAGGGGAAGCACAGCACGTTTTTAATCACAAACCACTAAAGTTTCAACGAAATAATCAGAGTTTAATTGCAAAATTTTAACCGGCACAAAAATGTGAGGCACTTTGTACTACCGTCAACACTTGTTGCGCGACTGTTCGGGACCGCTCACTCGATATCTGAAACAAATTAAGCCTCATGTAAGCATTATATACTTTACAAAGTATAATGCCATCGCAAAGTTGAAACATCAAACATATAATGCTAGATTATAAACTCTTTAATTAAAAAAGAGCAAACGAGCAACCGGATCACCTGATGAAGCTTGGAAGGCGATAATTGTCACCCGTCAACATACCACGCGAGATAATATAAGTATCCGCCGAAAATGTCGAAATGAATCCTAGTAAATCCTTATGTTAGGATTATTATATTTATACAATTTCACTGTTAAGGATACTTTGATTTCGCCTTCCATATGTTGTGCCATGGTTGAGAATAATGATTGCCACCACGACTGTAAAGCTGTTCACAGCAGTGTTTTTCAACCTGTAGAGAGGTTAAGAGAACTATTTCATAAAAAAAATAAAGAGAGAAGAAGAACATATTATTTAGAAGGGGAATTTACACAAAAGGATATTCATAAACATATTATATAGGTAGGTACATCCTTGAGAAAAAAGGAATGGGTTGGGGAGGGGGTCTCTAAATATTTTTTCATACCAGTCGCATAGGGAGTCACACAATAATAAATATTGAAAAACACTGGTCTACAGCATACGTAACAGACGTTAGTCATAGACCAACATAGACAAACATAACCTTCTACAGATATTTATTATAAGTATAGTCTCTTGAGTACCTACCTGTATTGGTACCTACTGCAATATAATTTTACTATGAAACGTTACTTAAAATAAAACGAGTCCAGCGACCCCTAACTCGTATCGTCATAAAATATTTATGCACGAACATATCTATACATAGGTATAATGTACAGCTTTTATGCTTAAAGTTTTAGAACTTACAAAGCCACACCTTCGCCAAGACAAAGCTCGTTTAAAGCTACGACGCGACGGCCGATGCATAATAATTCTATGTACAAACTTATATTTTGTAAAAGTAAGAGTTACGTTTTATGGATATCCATAACCTTACTAACTTATGTCTGCGGATTTCCCCGCGTGAAATACACCTTTGATTTCCAGAGCCCTTATTAACTAACATGTTTTTTTATCAGGGCTCTGTTGAGTACCTATGTGGTATTTTGTGTAGTTATTTTCATAATTTTCAAATTTCTTTTCAAACCTTACAACTTACCAACTTTACCTCTTTATATCGAAAGTAAAAACAGTGATGTATCGAAATCTACAGGAGCGACGTATTAGGAAAGGATGTTTCATTCATTTCATTCGGCAGTTGGAGTGAATCCACTAGCCAAAGATGTCACCTTTTGTGTATGATGACAAGCGCTAACGTCTGGGCTATATGTTCAGCGATATTAAAAAGATCTCTGGCACACTGCCGGAAAATTTAAGCTCTGGCAGGTACGAGCGAAGAAATCAATAACTATAAGCGGGAAATTATTTCAACAATTTCTCATAGCGTTTTCACAATTTGAAAATTTTGGAGATTCTAATATCACAATAGTGTAGGCCTCGTGCCAAAATAATTATAAGTTCAATTCATACCAGATAGAGCTTAATATTTTGATCCTTGATTTTAAATTTAAAAAATATCTCGGAGGTTGACAAACTATCCTTTAACTATTTTGGCATTGGATTTTTTTTAAATGTATGTGGATGCGTAGAGGCATACTACGCATAAACCGTCTTAACCTGCCCACGATTGATGTGAGATGTCGATTGTGTACTACAGGTAGGTACATTACGCAACCTAACATTAAGTTAATAATATTATAGTAAATGTAATAATTAATTTTGATTAGTCTTATCTCTATTAGAACGGCTTAATTGAAACTACGCTACTGCTCACGTTTAGTCGTGGCTTCTATCCAAAAATAGATAATATTATTTACTCTATACATTGATGATAATATATTTTTGTCTGTCAGTTCAATTTTTGTTCTTTCTTGAGAATAATATGTGAAACACAACTAATTCAAAATTAATCTTTTTATGAATGAACCAGGAAACGAGCACACAAATCGCCTAGTAAGAGATAGCTGCTGGAAAAGTAACTAATATGAAATTTTATACTTTTGCGTTGCATTATAAATAAAACTTATTAATCGGGACTTAATAACGCGACTTATTCTAGTAGTACTAATGCTACTACGAGTACATACTTTTTCTCGACGTTTCAGCCGTTGCAACAGAGCCGAATAAGTATGAACTCGTAGTAGCATTACTACTAGAGTCGCGTGAAGTCCCGATTAATAAGTTTTAGTTAAAGTAACCAATAGTTACGAATGCGGAAAAACTCAAACATAGGCATTCTTTGACGCCGGTTTTCTATAAGGTGGCGCGTTGTTAGTCTTATTGAGTCATTCAGCCATTTATATGTATTTAAATACGTGCCAGAAAAAGTAAAAACAAAACAGCAGACGAAGGTTTACAATTAAGCCACGCGGTAGAAACAAGTGTTTTTCAATATTTATTATTGTGTGACTACTTTCCTCTATCTTACGAGTTTTCTATCACATCACGTGTCCTGATGCGAGTTGAACCATCCCAAAAAACGCGTAATACCACGCTAAAGTGGTAACTACATAAATAGTTTTTTTCTAGTTTTTTAAGTATGTTTTGTTAAACAAACTTAAAGGTTCATTTATACTCGTATTTTCATACATTCAATAGAACGGTGTCATTCAATGAATACGCTAGTCATTCAATCGAATCACAGATTGAACCAGATGACTGCGACATATACATTGTGTTATGAATTACATACGGGGTTGCCAACATTTCCAGCCGCAATAACCGGATAACAAATTTAAAGATGTATCAACTTAATAAATACCTAAAATATAGGTGTAGGGTAGGAAAGTCCGGTCGGAAGTTAGTAACCTGACCCCAACAGTTCCTTCTAAAAAACCCAACAGTCTGGTCGAAAACCGGACGGTTGGGAACCCTGATTACATATTGAATTAAAAGTACGTTGTGTAGAGCGCTACTGTACCCCGTCACCCGGCTACTGAGAGCTCTAATGAACACAGCTAAGGCTCGAAAGCAATTAAGCGTAAAGGAAATTGCTCCACTTGGGAGTAACTCACAAATTGCACGAATTGTCAGCGGCACCTTCATTACAGTGACACTGCCTTTGCCGAATGTACTCTCAAATTTAATATGGGCCATTAAAGCTGGAAATTATTCTATTTAATTTAAATGTAAAACAAATTAAAATGGCATAAATTTAAACTAAAAATACGTCATTCTGGCATATTTTAAAGAAATTACCAATTTATTACGAACGTTTTCCGCGAATATTTTATCATACCACCTAATCATTACAAAACAATTAAAGGTTCTCTCTAAGCGGTACATATGCTTTCGTCTAAAATGGCTATATTAAATTTTGTAAAATAAATAAATTATGTATTATATTATTATCCTATTAGGTTTTTACATCCACTAAAAACTTGATAACATAATAATATAATTAATATTTCTTTTAACTTTAGAGTTTAGTACAAAATAAAAAGTCTTCAATAATATCCAAATTATATCTAATCTCAAAAGCAAGAAAGCTTTTTAAGATTAGAGATAACGGATATACACCGCGTGAAATATAACCCAACACAACTCGTTTCAGAAACGCAAGCTCGATAAATAAATTAACCTCTACATTCGCGATAAGGAACTTGAATTATTAACAAGAAAGTATATTTAAATGGAAAAAGTTGGGCAGGTATAGGGACGTAAAGGTTCGAGAAATTTGCCCCATTGCCTGAAAGGTTTTTTACTAACCATTAAAATATTAATGCTTCCATAAGTAATAAATGCAAATCAGTAATCGCTTGAGTTCAGACAAATTTTAGTCTGTTGTATTTTTTATAAACTTTTTAAAATTGTATTAGTGAGTATAATATAATATACTTGTATCATGAAATGTTTTTTTAATAAACAAACTTAGAAAATAATATTATATTATGTTACTAGAATGTACTACCAGAGAAGTTGATTTATAGGCAGATTGCGAACGTAATAATTTGAGTTTTGACCGCGTTATGTCTAATCCGCCATCTGCCTCTGAATCAATTTCTTCAATGGCAGATACCTTATGATTATACAAATTATTAATATTATTATAAAATTAAGATTCAGAAGACGTTTAAGATAAGTAGATTTAGACCCAGTTTCATCAAGCAATGTTAAATAAATAACGGCTTGTTAAATCAGTTAACGGCCTGTTAGAGCTATCGAGCGTTCCACCATGCCCTAATGTCATGTCAAATCACCTAACACGGTGTTAAAATTTTAATTCCTGCTGTGGAGGTCCGTTAAATATTTAACAGGCTGTTATATGCACAGATTAAGGATATATAGGTAGATGTAGTCTTAGCCCGTCATCGCGTGGCCATTTTGTGCTTATTTTCATACAAGTAGTGTGTGTTTATTTTCTTGAATTTTTCTATTTGTCGATCATTTCGAAGCACATTATAATCCAGAAAAGAAAGTCATTTAGTTCATGATATCGATAAACTATAGTTCAAGTAATGAGAATCCATAAACACACGTAAAAAGCTATGCAACTTTTGTAGTCAAATTATTAATTTATGTAACATTTTTAGCACTAATGCCTTACATAGCACGAATAAAGGGTTATTAAACTTAAACATTATCCTTTTTAGCTTACAAAAATACCGATTGAGAAGCCCAAAAAACGTTGTTCAAAACTTACGTATTTAATGTTAAATCCACGTGTTTGAGGCATTATTTGGCCATTCTTATGGTTTATAATTTAGCGGAACCATAGAACTCAACAATATCTAGCATAAAATGTTCATTAAAAACCTTTATTAACACTTTTATTACATTAAATATGCAAACCGACTCCTTTGTTATGTCCTAGTAAGTAGGACATAACATTACACGCTTTTGACGCTTATACACTGATATAAGGCTCTCTCCTCTACTATAGTATCTCAATGGTTATATGAGTCAAATCAACATCTGTCAAAAACAATATCCAATATTATTAAAAGAATCTGTTTTGACTTTTGTGTGTTTCCGCCATGTTTCACATATTATTTATTATTTTTTATAGTGATGAATAATTATTTATTTTCATTTTGTCAATAATTCAGCCCTCGGATTTTCCTTGACATTGCAAATACTCTAACTTGTATCAAATTACCAAACCGAATTAAGTAAATAAAAGTTTGTATTATGATTCATGTTTTCAGCTTTGACAGATAATAATTATAACCCTGGTAAATTAAAAAGAACTATTATAGCGTAACAAATGTATGCGATCAGTGATATTATAAATTGGTCGCATTATGACATCATACGAATAAGGAAGAAAATGACACATTGCAGCAGACATGTCGTATTAAACCTGTACATTGCAATAATAACAAGAACGAACGAATTGATAGTTGTTCACTCGTTGTTCACTTAACATTGCATTTACTAATCCGCTGTTAAATTTTTACTGTGGGACATAAGTATTTTGACAGTCTGTTTAATTTTCTAAGGTCCGTTAAGTAATGCCTTGTTAGGATTTAACAAACAGAGGTTGGTGAAATTGGGTCTAAGCATGTTATTCTAGTTGTAACTTGTAGCCTTATTCGGATCGAAACCAGATCGAAACCTAATGTAAAATAGAGGTGTCAAAAAGTTTTTGACAGTTTTTTGTAAGTATATTTGAGATTAGTTAACGTTACGTTAACGCATTCTGTGTGACATTCCTACTCCCCGGTCACTATTTGGAATTGATCACTTGAATAGATCACACGCCTTCTCCAATCAAGATGAATTTCGTAGTCATTAAATATATTTTATTAGATTGACAATATGTCACTATATGCTATGTTACCTAGCGATGTTTTCAATGATAATGGGAATTGGGATTGATTCCACATATTTTAGTTTTCTAACTTCGTCATAGTAATTAGCGAAAGCACCTTGGCTTAAGGCCGAGTTTACGGGACTTGTAACGACTTTACCAAGTTTTTACAATTCAATTTTCTTTTATTCGTATTTTTTAATTACTACCTACAAGCTATTTCTTTCTTCACGCTTGGCCTCTTTTATCTCCTGATTTATCCTTTGAAGTACTACACTACTTAGCTCTTAACTCCAAAATGACGAAGTTGGGATTCACTGACTTTCATTTTAACTCTATCAACTCTTTCATCTATCACCACAATTTATAATTATTTAACTCTATCAATAAAATATTATGTTATTTTTTCATTTTATCGACATATTAGTTTCACAGTTCACTATAAAACCTACGTTTAATTAAAAAAGCAATAGCGTGATAAGCAAAATTAACTAAACAAGAAAATTACGCATGATGGTAAAAGGGAACTACACTTTAACTATAAAATGTCTTCTAAATCTTAACATTTATTTATCAACATGAAAATATTTTTAATTTTGTAAAAAAATAAGCTTTTAAATGACACATTCTTTCAACAACAGATACCCCGAACATCAGCTCTGATAACTCGAGCCCTCCGGGAGTCTTATCAGAGATGAAAGCCAACAAAGTATCAACAATTCGCCATCGATATCGATTTCCATTATAATAAATGTAATTCAAAGATTTGACGTGTCATGTTTACTACTTTATGTAATGTGTCATAGTGTACTACGTTGAGTTGTTTTCTAATTTCTACTTTTCTAAAATATATACTCCGAAAAAGATGCGCGAGATCGGAATTTGGCGTCAAGCCAATCGTCGTCCCTACAATATTACACGTTACTGCTTTTTCCCTTCTCCAGAAAATTTATATGAGATAGCGTGACATATATTTGAGAATTTTAAAACGAACGATACGACTGCAAACCCCATATTTTGATTTCCATACTAGGGTAAACTCATCGAAGCGATTAAGGACGGTTTACTAATTTTAAGAATCGATCTAATTTATGCTCCGCCTTCTTATCAACTACGTTACGATCACTTAATGAGAAGCATCTAGTTTAATCGAAAATCGTTACGGACGAATTTCTCTAAGATTAAAAGCAGCTTAAGCGCAAAGAGCTTACCGGGGAGGGAATATTCAATTAAACACACCTAAAGGGACCGGATCACCTCCGAGAGGTGCGTCGGGTCCGTTCAAATTCGCAGCGGCGCTACGCGACGAACTCGGCTGGCATGAATTAAAAGTGTGAACACGCTCTCGGCGGGACGTGTCGGCGCACCGGGGTGGTGCAAGAGCGCGGCGGGACCCGGTGTCGCGAGTGCACCGCGAGAGACGCGTCCGAGGTGAGCGAGAGCGACCCCCCGTGGGCGCGCGCTGCGAGCGACTGCCGCCCGGGCCGCACGCACCGCCTGCATCACACGCACCGCTCCGCAGCAGCGCTGCACGCGGGAGTCGCGGTCGGGCGCCCGGTCCGCCGGCTGCAGCTAGCGCGGCTATCGATGTTTTTTTGCGACGAGCGGCGGAAGCAGGCTCGGGCGCGGGGGAGCTCGGCACACGCACCGCGGGGGGAGGGGCGCCGGTCCTGCGCGCTGCGGCACGCATCTCTCCCCCATGATTTCTTGCGTGCTCCCGCATCCATCCGCAGAGCGCGCGCCGACGCCCGAGCCGAGCCGATGTAATGCCCCCGTGTCACTAACCCGTGACATTAGCTCCGAGTGTCCCCGACTACTCTGTGATACTCCACGCTCGTATCAACAACGATGCTTAATTTTACGCTACTCTCATTTAAGATACTTGAAATAAATTAAAAACGTATTTTGTAACATTTTGAAATATATTAGCATACCGTGTATTGTGCGCATCTTTAAAGTGTAACGAATCTAATTCTAAAAATCTCGTAGCAATTTTGAGACTCTACGGAGCTACGAAAGTATCATTACTTAAATTAGAGTGCAGGTACCGAAGCTGAAAAAATATTATGTTTTAATTATGTTTTTTTTTTGCAAATTTTAACCACTTTTATTCAACTGAAATTGAAATATTATAGCTGCATTTAAAATAAAAATAATAAATTTGGTATAGAAAAAACCAATTTACATATTTTTATGTCATGCAACATTTTTGGTACATATTTTTATCAGCATAAATATTGCGGCATGTAAAATGTAAGCATGATGTAAAGGAACACATTTTCTGTATCGATTGCCACAGGACGTACTTTACTCGCAATGTAACTAATGATTCGTTGCAACAACAGATGAGATGAAAAATTTCTGCGGAGTCGGTGTTGTGTTGATTCATCCCACCCACCCTCACTCCCCACTGGGTTCTCGACTCCCCACCCCACAATATTCCCAAAACGTTCTATTATTGGAAATAGCTCGTAAATTGTGATATTGAATGCAGTTTTATGTTGAATACTTTGGTATCATTTTAATTACTACATACTTTACTTTCATCCGACTGACTGGAGAGTTATAATTTCTAGGATATATTATATGTTATATTAAGATATTAATATGTATGTTTATTTCTTTAACTGATTGTAAATCTTTAAAGAGTAGTCGCATTTAATAGCAATATTTAATAGTTTGTTAATATTTTAAGAGAATAATAATAACATCTTGAAATATTTTAACGCAACGATAAAATATGTTTTAGTCGTTGATTTGGTTTGTGTAACCAAACAAAATTCAGAATAGATACATAGCCAGCACCTGCAAAACCTATAATAAAACATTTGAATTCAACACATCCAATAAGAATAGAGCTAAGGCTATATTGTGTTGTAAAAGCCTCATGGCTTGCCAAATGTATGGCCTCATTTACATACAACCCTTCTAAATGTTTTCGTAACTTGTAACATGTGCATAGAAAATTATTTATATTGAATGTTATTTAGGGGTTATTAACCGTAAATATAATCTCTAAATAGTTCTTGAACGGTTTTATTATGATCTACAATCTGTACCTAAGATAATATTTTGACTGTATTTTTTTAAATCATTTTAAGTAGGCAGTATTTTCTTATTAAAAAGCTAGGTAAATAACTTGTGATCACGTTTTTATATTAGGTAAAGATGGTTCTGTTGTATTGGACTTGAAAAACTATTCAACAAGTATTTTTGAACAAAAAAAAACGTTTGAACTAATAATATACGAGCTTGTTCAAACTTCTAAATATTTTGAGGATGTCTGTAAGATGCATTTAAATAAACGAACAGAAAACTAGAAATCTTTATTGTTTCGGAGACCCTAATAATTATTATTGGTAGCTACATTGTACGTTACTAGCTATGTCCACATTATGCAATTTCATCTTCAATTTTCGTCATCTTCTTTTTATTCAACTTTCGTTTGGCATATTATTCAATAATTGAATGCGTCAAAATCCACCCGCGAAGTGTCATAGCACTACGATTTCAGCGCGCATCACGGGCATGCCTCACGTTCGCTGTTGACTGCGCTATAACGCATGCCCTTGACGAACAGAAAAAGGCACAATGTGGACAAAGCCATTCGAAGTCACATTCACTACAAAAGGATTTCTCAAATTTCCACCCTTAAATTGGGGGATTAAAATTTGGATGCCACTATTGCCAGGGATACTACTCGTATTTCATGCGACCGAAGCCGCGGGAAAAGCCATTCCGTACTAATATTATAAATGGGAAAGTGTATCTGTTATTACTTCACACCTAAACCGCTGAACCAATTTTTCGGAAACTTGGTATGGAGCTACTTTGAATCCTGGGAAAGGACATAGTTTACTTTTTATCCTGGAAAAATGTACGGTTCACGCATGATAAACGAATTTTTGGTAACGGAGTTGCGAGCGTCCGAGTTATCTAGTGTATTATATAAATACGATAGCGTATAACATTCGCTTTGGAACATGTAGCTCGAATGAACGTCGCACGTACTCTCATATATCAACTTTACTCTTATTTACGACTTGAAGCTTAAAAATATCCATAATTGCACGGAACAAGTGATAAATTGTGATCCTCGTGTTATCCGGCGACCTACATATTATATTTTGCAATTACCTCGTTCTGTTTTAAATTACACTAAGTAGGCTATTTCCAGTGTCACCTTCAAAGCTTTTGGGAAAGTCATAAAACATGAACATCTGAGTTTATTTAAAATGAAACGCGACATGAAAATGAAAATAAAGCAAGTAGCTTTATCAGAAGACTTGTCGAAGTAGTTTGTTTAATAGCCGATGTACATTATTCCAGTCCAGCGCTGGTTGCTATTGGAATAGTGTAAAACGGCTGTTAATTAGATTTTTTGGCATAAGGATAAAAAAATATTAAGTTTTTACCAGCGACATAGTTTTTTTGGAGCCAAATCATGTGATATGTGGGTTCGGGGCGGCCGCGCCGCTGCGGCGCCGGTTTTAACGCCACACTCATTGCCAGCAGACACTCCTAGTCGTTTTGTTTTAAATTGCATTGTATTCTAGACTTGGACGATGCGTCGCTCTCAATATAATTGAAGAAAGCATTAAATAGATTTACCTGAAGACTGAAGTTATATTATATTGATATAACTTCAGGTAAATCTATTTTAAAAGCTTTTAAAAAAGAGAGGGAATGAGCTAGATAGGGAAATGAGCTAAAGAGGAAAATGAGGAGATAAATGAATTTATCTCCTTATGTTTTGAAGTTTAATACAGGATTTGAGAAGTTCAATCTTCCGCACTGTAATGCAAGGAATCGCATATGAGAATTTCACAATAAGCACATTCCTCTGCGATTCTACCCATAGATTATTTCTATTCTATTACAATTCACATCCAAACTCTATGCTTTAACGAAACTATGTCACTCTGCAGCAATAAATAACATAATGTGATCGAAACCACAAAATTTCAATTATTAAGTTAGCGCTGAATTTACGACGTCTGCAGCGTCGCGCGTGCTGCGGACTGCGGTTCACAAACATGCCGGACAACATCATATTGTTAATGAGATAACAAAATAGCGGAAATTGTTCATAGATTATTCAAATGCCATTTGCTTTATATTCGTAGGCTCATTGTGTTAATCATGTGACAACAATCATCAACAATCATGCAACAATCGCTTACTGACAATCAGCGACTTGATTCTATTATTTCAATGCATTAGTAATAGCATCGTTTGACGACATTAATAATAACTAGCTAAAAGCTGAGCGTGACACCTTGGCTGACTGATGATGACACATCTACATATAAATAAATATTACTATGTTAAGGTATACAAGTAGGGTGTAACAAAACTAATTGATGATACTTTAGGGTGTGTATCATGTGTCCCTTACATAGAGTTCAATGTGAACTAGAAGCGCTGCAGCGAGCAATTTTTTGTAATTTGTATGGGCCAGCGGGCCAGCGTTATACATTTTTCCATACAAATGTTTATAAAAGTTTATCTTTCAGCGCTGCTACTTTGATAGTGAACACATACACACCCTAAAGTATTATCACGTCTTAGTTTAGTTACACTCGGTATAGGATTACCTACTGTTTTTGTTGGACGAAAGCTGCATTAATGTTGCATCAAATAGAAGTGATGGTCTAAGGTCCAATTTTATAAACGTCTGAAGTTAATGCTTGAATTAGTATTACGTCCTCGTTATTCATACAGTTAGTGAAAGAGGAGACATCACTTTTTCAGCAAGTCACAGCACTAGCAGATGTAGGTGAAATTGGGTCTAAGAATACTAACCTAGATTCTCTGTACTTGATGCAAATCACCGAATCCCTCGTCCATATCAGTTATAACATACAGCCATAAAAAAGCCGTATAGTTTTAATAGACCAATAAAGTGAAGATACGAAGTTAATTCACCGTGCTTCTTGTAATTTACTCCCCTCTTGTTTTAGTGTCGGTTAAAAAGATCCGCCTGAGCTATTTACTATAATTATACTTATTGGGTTTGGACTTTACTTTTCCTTTGAATATAAATAATTATGTAAGTATTTCAACAGCGACTAGTATAAATAATAATAATTGTAATTTGTAAGTCGTTTTTTGGCATAAAAGGTTTCTTTGTTGTATCAAGAAAGTCAACTAACAGTTGAAAAATTAAAATTAAAAGTTGTACTTTTAAGTGCCTTGCACATTTGTACTTATTTACACTGTAAATTTACAGCAAACTCATGATCTCCTGTAAAATTATTATAATGTGTTTGGTGTTACGACTTTGTCTTGTAATCCCTGTCGGTTTGTAAGTACTATCGAATAAATTGATTCATAGGCATTTTGATTGACTGACCTACGTCATTTGGTCAGATTACGTCAACTCCAATATTAGCTGTAATCTGACGGATGGGTTTGATATACTTAACGCGACCAAATTATGTAGGTCTGCCATCTGCCTGTATGAATCAATCTTTATGATAGTACATATTTTCTGTAATTTTACAAAAAGTTAGGAATTAGTTCTAGATGGAAGTCGACTAGGTGAAAAAAATCAAACGGAGACACTTATAAATAAATATTTATTTAAGTTTCAATTCTCGTATCGCATAATATACTTAATTATTATTGTGCTGATTTGAAAGTGTTTAACATTAAGTAAACTACATACTTCAACAATGCGTACCATTTACTAACAGAGTCATTAGTTCACTGATATAGCGAATCTCTTAACACTATGTAACAGAATTATTTACAATCGTCGTATCTTCCAGCAATTTTCCAAATTACAATCTTATTATAACTAATATATACACACATACAACTAAGTATATTTCACTCTTTATCAAATACTTTCTATTCTCTACTTTCTACTCGCGCTAGGAACTATTTGAAGCAACTGGTCCAAAAGCGATCTAGGGTATGGTAGAAATGTCGACTGACGCTCCGCAACGAGTGGTTTTCGTCTGTGTAACTCTGAAAAAAGAAAAACAACTTTTCGATGGCATTTTCACATAACTAATAATATAATTAGAAGAGCATAATATACTGTACTAAATTATTATCGAATTCAGCACGTATATTGGGAAAGTTTCATTTTATTACGTTTTCATTATAACTTAATTACGATGTCAGAGAAGTTGTTTCATAGGCAGATCGCAGACCAACAAAATTTGGTCGTGTTATGTAAAACACAGCCGACAGATCACGACTTATATTAAACGAGCTTTTGCCCGCGGCATCGTTCGCGTTAAGAAGTATTATTATATACAAATACAAAATTTCTTCCCCTATTTGAACCCCTTGGGGTGGGAATTTATCAAAATCCTTTCTTAGCGGATGCCTACGTCATAACATCTACCTGCATGCCAAATTTCAGCCTGATCCATCCAGCGTTTTTGGCTGTGCGTTGATAGATCACCATGTCAGTCAGTCACCTTTGAGTTTTATATAAATAGATTGACAAAACTCGACCTAATGACGTAATCTACGTATGAATCAATTTTTTCGATGGTACATTGCATCGACCTGGTGTGTCACATACAAGACACGTGCTGAGTGTCGGAAATTGGCGTCATGGGGCCACTGTGTTTCCAGCAGTTCCTACCATCTGTTCAAACTCGATATCCTCGAGCTGCAGCTGCTTGGCGAGCTGTAGGGAGTGCTGAAAGTGGACGTTGTCGTCGCCGGTGCCGTGCACGATGAGGTACCGGCGGCCGCGCAGCTTGCCCGCCTGCGGTATGACGTCGCCGCGCGCGTACCCGGCCGGGTTATTCGCTGGCGTGTCCATGTAGCGCTCCGTGTAGATTGTGTCTGGAACGATACAAGATACCAATGACGCCCGCAAGTTTCAACTCCAATGTGTTCTACCGTTCCGTAAAAATATCCTATATGAAGACAAGAATTAAAAAGTGTTTGCGGAATGGAAAAGGTTTTATCCCACAAAATATTTTTTTTGTTTAAGCTCAAATCATTAATAATTTGCGGCGCGGGGACAATACGTTTTTCGGGGATTAAAACTAGCCAATGTCTATTTCCGAGACTTGAAGTATCTGCATACCAAGTATTACGAAAATCGGTTCAGCGGTTTCAGATAAAAATTTTAGGCCCTTCATTCCAAACTCTTGACTTGTGATTAATAAAGTTTATTACGAATTTCGATTGTCCTTCTTTTTCAACATTAATGTCAAATGATTAGAATGCAAATAATATGCCACAGTATAATTATGCTCAACTTAATTAACTTTCTTTTATGGTTATGGTCTTAATTGTTGAGTCACAGAATTTATTAATTACGTGTTTCCAATTCTAAAACATAATAATATTATTACGTATTTTAGGTTCATATTATGATACAAAACAATTTTTTCAAAAAACTTAACTCTAAAGTCTAAACTAAAATAAAATATACGCAGAGACAATTTCAAGTTAATCAAGAGATTATATTATTTAAAAACTTGAGTACTAAAACTCATAAGTTTACAATAGCAAAGTTTAAGTTTTGCGTTAACTAATTACTTAAAGCTTAATGGCTTGAGTTGATGAAGCTAGTTAAAATTTTCCTTTGAGGTAGCTGATAGTGACTGCAACAGAGTTCTCGCAATATTTTTTTCTCACTTTTAAGTTTTGCGTTTGATAAGTTAGTGAAGAAGGAAAAGTTAAAACGTTGTTTTCATGTAAAGTTCATTGCTTTTTTTGCAAGTTTGTATACTTAGAAGCAACATAATAAGTCGAACAGTATTAGTAAAATTTTGCCTTTAGCCTGTGTTAGACCACATCGTATTCGGGGACCCGTGACCTTATTTAGGGTAGTGTTATATAGGTAAAGTATTTAGGGGGTTAGGCTGCCTAGCTAGGCGTTCACCTTCTACAATTACGGGAACCCTGAAAATATGTGGTGCAGTATCTGAAAAGAGGGGCGATTTGCATACTGGGAGTCGAATATCGACATTGGAATTTCATATAATCCAACGATTATGTCAATTCCGTGTATTTTCGATAAGATCCCAACTAATATTATAAATGTGAAAGCGTGGATGTTTGTTACGCTTTCACGCAAAAACGACTTGACGAATCATCATGAAACTTTGTACACATACTCTTGGAGGTATCAGAAGTAACATATGATACTTTTTATTAAAAAAAAATTTACGAAAACAAATGTTGACGTGGACGCAGACGAAGTCGCGGGCAACATCTAGTATTATAGTAGTAAAGAAAACTTGTTCGCTAAGCCTGCACTTACCGTAATATAGCCAAGAGGTGACAGGCGCGACCGCGGCGCCGCACGCGAGGGTCCCGTCCTCGTCCTTGATGAGCATCATGGTGGTGGCGTACCCGCCGTAACTCCAGCCCCACACGCCCACGCGCTTCCCGTCGATGAAGTCGTACTGCGAGATTAGCTTCCTGGAAGATGGTATATTCAATTACCAGCTGGGCTACATGGTCTTTAAAGTTTCAGGTCGTCGTAGATAATAAATAACTACAGTTTCTTGAGTAAAAGACCCTGCCTCAAAGAGAGGGCGTTTGTGCACTACACGGAATTTTACCATCCGGCGCGGGGCGGCGTATGGAGCGTTTCGGGCAGGTTTATTTTATGAGACGTTTGAATTGTCATATCTTGGTGAATTTTTAAGCTATCAGAGTCATTCTTGCAGCGATGTTTCTATTTTTTAAGGGTCTTTCAATTACCAATAAGAAAAAAAATAGTCATCAAGCCTATTCCGTATAGTGCACAAACGCCCTAATGTCGTAGATTTATCGCCAATGTTATTTAATTTTCAAGTGCTTTTGTGTACCGTTTTATTACCCATTGTGGTCTACAACTCTACATCGCCGAAATGTGTAACATGTTTTATAATTGTTTTAAAATATTTATAAATTCTAGCTCGCTAAACAATAAGTCGTCAAAGATGCTGGAAAAAGTTACATAAAATAATTTCTGCTGTCGTTGAATCTTCGACCAGGAAGCAGGAACTTGTATCCAAGGAACTATAATATTATTTCTTCTCTACGAAGACTGGAAACCAATCATCCAGAGCCATGCTAAGTGGTTGTTCGCTGACATATTTTGTAATATAAATTTATCTAATAAACTCTATTATGTGTCCGGTGTCACCGTGATTTTTGTTTTTCAAATGAATCTATGAAGGCTTGAGGAGTATTATTAGAATTATTGTCGTCGCGAGAGTGCCACTAGCGGCCGCACTCAGAGACATTTATTTAATGATGATTAAACTTCATTTTAATGAAGAGTTTGACAGTTATCGTATGAGGCTTATGTCAAAATCTTCATTTGATTACAATTTTAATTAAGTTATTAATACAGGGTGTAACAAAACTAAGTGATAATACTTTTATTTAGGGTGTATATGTGCTCCTTGTAGAGAGTTCACTGTGAAAGTAGCAGCGCTGAAAGACCAAAATTTTTTTTCACCTTTGTATGGGCAAGCGCCCCAGCGTCACGAGTTTCCCCATAAAAAGTGGAAAAAAATTGGTCTTCCGCTGCTGCTTTCACATTGAACTCTCTAAGAGGAACACATACACACCCTATAACCCCGGCCGCACATTGTCCGAATTCTGATCAGAAACAGTTGAATTCCGCCGGACCGCCACCCCGCACATTATCCGAAATATCCTTCCGGCGAGTTCTAGCTCACTCGGCTCAGTACAAAATGTAAGAGACAGCGCGGACGTTCAACTGTTTCTGATCAGAACTGTCGTACAATGTGCGGCCAGGCTTAAGTATTATCACTTAATTTTGTTACACCTTGTATTCGTCTCTGAGTGCGGCCGTGAGTTCGTTGCAGTCGGGGGTTTTAAAGTAGTTTAGATTTTACAGTACTTGATGGCGGCCAGCGTGTCAGTGACCTCGACGGTGCCGAGCGCGTTGTTGACGGCGTGCATGTTGCCGACGCCCATAGCGCCGGAGCCGCGCACGTCCACCGACGCCACGATCATGCTGCGGTTGCTGGCCAGGTACGTGCTGTAGTACTCTGGAATTGATGTAGAGGTTCCTTAGGTTGAGTTGAGTGAGTGGTGACGTTACGGATTCGATGACGAGCGAAGGATTCCTTCGTTCTTCTGAACTTCTGCCATTGATAATTTCAACTACCAAATTTCATCCAAATCGATTTAGCTTGTAGTGGTAAGAGACAATCAGAGACAATATGTGCAAAATCCACGCAGCCATTTCAGAGATTAGTCATTTAACTAATACATGATACGCATTTGCGTGTACGTATTCAAAATATTAAATAAGGATTTAATGATATTAATATATTCTATCTCTCTTTCTCTCTAGCTCTACATAATAATTCACAGATCCGTATTTTCTTTAACGATATCGCTATTACGTTTTTGCCAATTGGGGC
Organism: Plebejus argus; assembly: GCA_905404155.3. Lineage (NCBI taxonomy): Eukaryota > Metazoa > Arthropoda > Insecta > Lepidoptera > Lycaenidae > Plebejus > Plebejus argus. The sequence goes on from FR989927.1 coordinate 19,792,345, forward strand.
CACCACTCAGAGCTCCCGACTCAAAAACAATAACAAAATGGAACTCACCTAAATCGTAGCTGTCTTTAACCCTCGTAGTCCCAGGTCCGGCGTAGACCCTCACGATCATGGGGTACTTCCTGCCCGCCTCCATCTCCGGCGGCAGCAGCAGTTTGATGTGCGCCGGCACCCCACCTGCCAGATTTAGCTTGTTGAACAACACCATCGGCATGCGGTACTTCTTCAGCCGTTCCGCCAACTCCACGTTATCCGATAACAGCCTGAATTGGTTGCTCTGAAATCAGTGTTGTTTATTGGTAACATTCCTTTATGGACAAACAGTAATCCTTAGAGAACCGACAAAAGTGACAAAATGACGGTAAGTTAAGCTGACTTATAATATTCTCAACACCAGACCAGTGTCGTTAACATTTTTGCAAGTTTCATTATTATATTTATTTTCATATCCAACGCACCGTAAAAGTTCTTATTTTTTAAACTGATTAAAATATCGTTCTGATTTACAAAAGTGTTTTACTGCATATTTGAAACCAAAGATGAGTACAAACAATCATACCAAGAAATACCACGAAAATGTTACACATAACACAATATAAGGAAAACGAGTAAAGTAAGTTATCTGCTCCCATCTTTTTTGGCTTCGTGCGGTCAGTCCATTAGCATACAAAGTGCAAAGTACGTAGTTACATACCCGGGCGTTGTATAAGTACGTGGTAGGGGGATAGTTGATGGCGCTGCATGTGATTATGCCGTAACTCCCGCCGGAGGAGAAATCCCCATCCACGTTGTTACAGTGGGCGTGCCGACAGGATATGCATTTGGGAACACCCTTCTTCGTCACCCACAGCTGCCGCTGCCACGGCTCAGTCCCGGGGGATACGATATAGTAAACAGAGTCAGTTTCCTGGTCCCATCCCAGGATCTTCATCACCGTCGCGTTGCCGGGACTCAAGTCTTCGATGACTAAAGTATTAAAGTCGAATCGGGCGACGTGCATGAACCGATTCTTCTCGAAGTACAACGGTTGAATCTGAAGCATCTTGAGCCCGGACGCGTCGAAAAGCGGATCGGAGATATCTATCCAGCCCTCCGGCTCGTTCTGCTGCTTGAGGATGCTGCATTTGTTCTCGCGTAGGTTGCAGTTTATGAGCGAGCTCGTGTTCTGTCTCCTGTTGAGCCATAGCACCACGACGTTCTCGTCTGTCGCCCACTTCACGTTCCCCAGAATGTAGTCCTGTCCGACAACTTCGATCGGCACCGGTATAGCGAAAGTCTTGCTATCCTTGTCGTCCAGCTTGTACACTCTCAACCCCACCCTTGGGTTTGTACGACCTGCCTGATAAAAATATTTTTAATTTATATTTGGAGTACCTACACTAAATTAAGCAATTGACAATGGTAGATCTCACCTTGGGGTACTTAAACGAAACTAGTTCTATATACTGGTTGCTGATGTTGGACGGAGTTCCGTAGTAGGGGTAAGTGGCGGACTCCACTAACGTATCGTTGAAGGAGGCCACAGCTAAATAGGCACCGTTCGGGGAAAACCACAGCCCCTCAGCTGCGTCGAAGATCTCCTCTATCAAATCAAAATGAAAGGAACTTTAAAAAGTATTTTATAGACCTTTTTAGGGTTCCGTACCCAAAGGGTAAAAACGGGACCCTATTACTAAGACTTCGATGTCTGTCCGTCTGTGTGTCTCCAGGCTGTAACTCAAAAACCGCTATAGCTAGACTTTTGAAATTTTCACAGATTGTGTATATCTGTTGCCGCTGTAACAACAAATACTAAAAACAAAAGAAATTAAATATTTAAGGGGGGCTCCCATACAACAAACGATATTTTTTTGCTATTTTTTGCTCGCAATCAATAATGGTAACAGCTAGGCACTTGAAATTTTCACAAAATCCTGAATTATATTTGTACTTTAAAAATTAATAATAAAATTTAAATAAAATAAATATTTAAGGGTGGCTCCCATACAAAAAATACAATTTTTTGTCTACTTTCGCTCTATACCGGTACGGAACCCTTCGTGCGCGAGTCCGACTCGCACTTGGCCGATTTTTTTTTTACTCTACGATACAAATTACAATATAATTTCAATTTTCAATATTCTCAATTCGACTATAACAAAATCCTTCTTCTGTATTGTGACGTCTTTACTCATAGCTCTAATTTAAATCACGCGGCTATAAATTTTCTCTAAATAAATATGAACCTTCATAAATCCAGTCGGTAGCGCCATAGTACACCTCCCCGGGGACGCCCTCAGTGGTGAGCGTGGAGGCGGCGTCGGGGCGCGACGCGTCGGCCACGTAGTACACATTGTTGTCCTGCACGTAGGCCAGGGAGCTCCCGCTCCAGACCACTACCTGGAGGGGCCCCTTGCCCAGCTTAGATATGCTCCTGGCGAACAAAAGTTGCAGGTAAATAAATACATAGATTCTCTAGAACGTTGTAAAAATAGGTACTTTCACGTTGTGTTAGCTCCTGGCAAACATAAAATGTTTCAAGATAACTTTCGCACTGTAAATATTATTTAAAATTTTAATATGTAGATATTTTCCTCGCAAAAATATTTAAGGAATAGGCCACGAAAGTGTGGATATCCACTACAAACATTTTCTATTAAGTAAATCTCACCAAAAACATACCTGTTAAAACGGGGCCAAGTTCCTATTCACTAATTGTTCGCCTTAAAAAAGAGTTGAAATCCAATTCAATGCCAAGTTTAGATGCACTTCCAAATCGATCATAATCATCTTCATCAACAGCCTGATCCTAAATACTTCTAAATTTGAACTTGGCAGGTTAATTTAATCACATAGATATCTTATATTTAAATTTAAAAATTATACAATAATTATCAAGTGCTACTAGCATGAAAACCTGCCAAGTTCAAATTTAGAAGTATTTAGGATCAGGCTGTTGATGAAGATGATTATGATCGATTTGGAAGTGCATCTAAACTTGGCATTGAATTGGATTTCAACTCTTTTTTAAGGCGAACAATTAGTGAATAGGAACTTGGCCCCGTTTTAACAGGTATGTTTTTGGTGAGATTTCAATACTTTTTTTAAGGAATCATACCAATTTGTTTCTTTCCTCCTCATCTTATTTCAGTGTATTTACTTGTACATATTAATTTTTATCTCAAATTCATAGATGAGCCGACTCACGCTTGACCAATTTCTCAAATTTCTTAATTTTTTGTTAATCTACATATAACAAACAACCTGTGTGCCAAATTTCATAACGCTACGACAACTGGAAGTGGCCTAGAGGTTTTGATTACCGATTTTTATCTCAAATTCATAGATGAGCCGACTCACGCTTGACCAATTTCTCAAATTTCTTAAGTTTTTGTTAATCTACATATAACAAACAACCTGTGTGCCAAATTTCATAACGCTACGACAACTGGAAGTGGCCTAGAGGTTTTGATTACCGATTTTTATCTCAAATTCATAGATGAGCTGACTCACGCTTGACCAATTTCTCAAATTTCTTAATTTTTTGTTAATCTACATATAACAAACAACCTGTGTGCCAAATTTCATAACGCTACGACAACTGGAAGTGGCCTAGAGGTTTTGATTACCGATTTTTATCTCAAATTCATAGATGAGCCGCCTCACGCTTGACCAATTTCTCAAATTTCTTAATTTTTTGTTAATCTACATATAACAAACAACCTGTGTGCCAAATTTCATAACGCTACGACAACTGGAAGTGGCCTAGAGGTTTTGAAGCCGACTCACGCTTGACCAATTTCTCAAATTTCTTAATTTTTTGTTAATCTACATATAACAAACAACCTGTGTGCCAAATTTCATAACGCTACGACAACTGGAAGTGGCCTAGAGGTTTTGATTACCGATTTTTATCTCAAATTCATAGATGAGCCGACTCACGCTTGACCAATTTCTCAAATTTCTTAATTTTTTGTTAATCTACATATAACAAACAACCTGTGTGCCAAATTTCATAACGCTACGACAAGTGGAAGTGGCCAGTGAATTTTGATTATCGGTCAGTGAGTCAGTGCCAAAATTAGCTATTTTTACAAGGAAATATTTCAGGATCTAACAAATCTATATCTATGAAATTTGGTATATTGCGTAAGTACTAGTATATAATTAGGTAGGTAAAATTTTATCTTTGCTCTCGCAATAGGCACTGAGATACAAGGGGGTCAAAAGTGCGTCGAAACCGTTCGTGTAAATAGTGCACGGCATGCGCGCGGCCTGCTGGAACTTGGCCGCGCACTCCGTGCGCTTTGATAAAAAGTCCACCTTAAAAGTTCTAACTACCACTAGCTAAAGATCATAATAATTGTTTTCGAGTAGGCATCTAGGATATTTTTAATCTTTTATCAATACCGATTAATCTGAACTGTCAGCTACTGCTTATCAAGGATAGCCAGTAGCCATTCCCACTGATTCTTAAGATTAAGAATGCTCCAACTTTTTAATTAGCAGGTCGGATGTCTGTCAGTACGAATATCGACGTTAATGACATTAAAATAAGATTCATATTAGCGCGCCTTGTACAGTGGCGGTTACGACGCTCGCCACGTTTTTGATATGGCAAAAATGTATGAAAAAATTTGAGAAATTTTCTTATTTTTCTTATAACTGGAAAAGTTGTTTATTTTTATATAAAATTTTTAGCGGACTTTATAGAGGACTAAATAAGAAACAATTTTTTTGTGTATTTATTTTCCTCAGTTCAGTGTATTTAGATATTAAGGTACCTAATCAGACCCCATTTTTTTCATATTTTGCGATTATTGTGATGGTTAAAACGTATTTTATGTGAAAATTTTGTATGCGGCTATAGAATTTTTATGGTACAGTCGTGGAGATGAATATATGATCATTATATGATTTGAAACCAAAATATCCTCGCAGTTTGACTCCTAATTCTTTAATAGGGTACCGGAAAATCGCTGATATTTGTAATAGCGTCCTTAAGTTTTCCGAATACCGGACCGCATTTCGCGTGTCCGGGTTCACAATATAAATCAATATCGATCGTTTATTAATCCTCCGATTTCACGCACATAGCGGTGCGCCATGCGTATTGTGTATTGTGTAGTAAAACCGGTTCGCTGCCCACGCAGCAAACGGCAATTATAGTATAAAATATCCGTGGGTGGCTTCGACTTGATCAATAAATCACATGGATCATTAGATAATACTTTCCATGATGTTTTCTCATCATCGAACCAGTTGTGCTACTGATTATGCACATTTTTGCTTACTTTTGTTTATTATAAAACGTTAATGGTAGAGCTAAAAAGTTAATTTGAAAGATAATGTGGAAGGTTCTCATCCTCCCCATCCTCATCCCAATATAATGTACAGTCAAAAGCTACAGATGAATATTATATACAATATCAACATACAAGTAGACATATTATTATAATATGTAGTTAAATTTTAAACGATATATAAACGTCTCTACATTAATATTTGTTTGTCATGGTAAGGCTTAACCACGTTTACCGTGGCTGAACTGCGGAAAACGTTCTAAAACATAGTGATCTATGAGGGCCGCATTCTAGTCCCTAGTAAATTAATAACTGTCTATATCTCGTGTGTGTTTCCTCGAGTAGGTATGTGGGGCGCGTACGTTGCTGCAATGTTTCACTTTCATAATTGATACTAGATCCTTTAGCTCTATTTTATTAAATTCCAGCGACTAAATTGTTAAAATCGTAGCTGCTTCAATGACTTTTGTTTTTGTCTGCTATCTAAATATTTCAACGGTCCAGATACCTCAGTTCTTGAGATACAGCTTGTTGATAGACAGATGGATGGACAGACAGTGTAGTCTTACTTTTTACAGTTGGTACAAGGTGTATTTGCCTGTACGGTGTTTTATTTTAACGAGTCGAGGGGTACAAAATTCATCTTTAGTTAAAATGCAATCTTGGTGTCATTTTTTACGCTTTAGTATAATATCTACTAAATAAATTACATGTAATATTTTATTTGCACAATTTCCGATGCAAATTGCTATAACTTAATATCATCCTGAATAAAATCGAGTAATAAGAACCGTGACCGACAATTCGTTATGGTTAACATACAGTCACGCTTTCTTGATTTAAAATTTAAACAAAAAGTATTACTTTATCTAAAGTGTATCCTGATTAGACGTGGCTGTTACCGTGACATTTCAGAGTACCTATTCTAGAATAGGTACTAGCCAGACACCTTAAATTATTAGACTTTGAGGTCCTCTGGCAGTGGGAAGCAACTGTCATAACTCATAAGTATCCCGAGCTGATAAATAAGATAAAAAATAGGCTTTATTGAAGGTTACGTAGACCTTTAGAACTGGATACCTCATACCTCCTAAAGTAACCGTGACCGAAACTCCGTAGTTGCTATTCGTTCTAACCTCTATAGAGCTATATTATACAAGAAAACTTTCAGCTGTTACAAAATGCGATTAATCTCGAGAACGTGAGTCCGATCACAGCCACGGTACGCTAATTTTAATACGATATCAGCACCCAAGAAAGATGAATATAATATTTACTTACTTGTCTTCTAGATTATAGATGAAATAGTCTCCTATAGAAGAGTATCGGTAAATCTGAAAACAAAATATATTTTTTTGTGATTACTATCAAAGTTTGCATGAAACACATTGCGAGGACAGAACGATCTAGGAAGAAGATATTACAGCTATCAACGTCTATAAAAACAACTAATGGGCCATAACACACGGCGACTTTTTGTTGCGAATTGAGATGCAGTAGTGATATTGTCGCGCGTCTGCAGTCTGTACTGATAGTCGCGGTCTGCAGCGGTCGCTAGCTGTGAGCCTATAGGCCCTAGCCCGTTACACACGGGACGCTAAGCATCTCTACAGGAGGTCGTTGCAAAATGCCACTAACAATTAAGCAGATGCGCGACAGAATCGCTACAGAAAGTTGTCGACGTGTGCTAGGGCCCCAAAAGTCAAAACAAGTTTTGAAAATGTCATTTTATAGTTGTAATTGTAATTGCTTGTGTATTTAATTAAAATATTAAATTTTACTAGCATGTTAAAGTTTTAACAGCACAAGTAACATTTATGTGTAGGTTACTAGTATTGCGGTTACCGTGACAATTAACGAGAATAAAGGTTTATGAAATGGCTAGTCATATAATTAACGTTCCATATTTTACTTAATAATATTATAATAATAAACACTAACAGAACATTAAGGTACTTCCTCTCAAATGCTCAAATACATATATAATATACGTATAATATTCATACGTTTGGGAGCAGCTATGAACCTATTCCAGTGGCTCTACCATGAGTTTAAAGCTATAGTAGTTATCGATACTCGATACCGACTACGTAAATATTTAGTACTAGATGATTTCCGCGTCAAAATTAGTTTATCGCGTGGGAACCGTACATTTTCCGGGATGAAAAGTATAAATATAAAGTATCCTATGTCCTTTCCCGGGACTCAAGGTATCTCCATACCAAATTTCAGCAAAATCGGTTCAGCGGTTTGAGATTAATAAGCTATAGTTTTTATCGATACTCGATACCGACTACGTAAATATAATATTTTAATATGGCAAATTTTACAGCGCCTCTTAGCGGTCACTTGCGGAACTAAAATCGCCACCCATACCAATATTATAAATGCGAAAGTGTGTCTGTCCGTCTGTCTGTCTGTCTGTCTGTTACCTCTTCGCGCTCAAACCACTGAACCGATTTTGATAAAATTTGACATGGAGATACTTTTTTTGTCCTGGAAAATGGTTTCGGCGAGATAAACGAGTTTTGGCGCAACGGAGTTGCGGGTGTCATCTAGTTTAATAATACTAATAGATCATCAAATCATAGAAATAAAAATTGTTATCTAACAAACTTCCGCGTTCTAACACAATTTTTCTCAATATATTAAAATTGATTGCTGATTGAATTAATTAACCTTTTTTATATAAATTCTTCAATCAACTATGGAACGTATTAGCTTAATATACTTAGCGCGATTAATCATTTCTATCCGTCGATCGCGGATTCTTGGAATTCTATTGTTATCGCGGCCCACTTGGGCCGTTCGGGAGTTGATAGGTTAATTTTCTTAAAATATAGTATATACTTTTATAGGTTATATTATATAATAATATAATTTGATCGGATTATGTCAAGCCCAGTCGATAGGTCATAGGACCATGATTAACATTGAATTGACATAACCTGACCAAATAACACAAAAATCCGCCTTCTGCATAATATAAGCTAGAAGCCTTAAAATAACATTATTATTGTTTCTCACCTTCTGCAAGTTATCTGCCAGCAGCAAGTACTTCTGGTCGCTGGAAAACTTCAACATGACGTATCTTCCTAACTTCACCTGGAACAAAGATCATAATTGAATTTTTACCAAAAAAATCGAACCTATCTACTTAATTAATTCAGTTATCTCTTTTTCGGAACCAAAACATTTATATTTATTTTTATATGCTCTGCGGAAGAATCAATAATTAAATATGTTGCAGTGTTTTTTTAAGTTGAGAATCCTCGGACCCCGATTCCTCGGAGTTTGCTAGCAAAAGTATAGTAATATATTATATAGTAAGAAGAAAACATAGTACTATGATAATATAATATTTTGATAAGTTTTAGCCGTCAGGAGAACTATAAAATAATTCTAAGTGACTTACCAGATCAGCCTGGTCGAGCAGGGTGACGTAGTTGTCGGTGAGGGCGTCGTACTTGTTCACCGCCGTCGGCTCCATCACGATGTACTCCGTGTCTGTTAGACAAGAAAGAGGGTTGCTTTTAATATTTTATCTATAACGACGCCCTGATGATTGTTGATTTCGAATCCAGCGTTGTGCGGTAGAGCAAGAAAAAAATGTTGGTTCCAAGTTTGGTTTGTGTAAGAAATATCCATAGGTACGTCAGATGGTTGCAGTAGGTTCAGGAGTGAAGCACCATCGGGTTTTAGCGGGTAGACTACGCCGCTCAGGAGTCCCACATACCCCGGCAGATATCCCCAATTTGCCGGGGCTGCGTAAAAAAAATGGTACGTCAGGACATGTAAAAAGTCCGCCTGATTTTTGCCAATCGTGAAGATACCGAATACTTTCGTTATTATTTATTCTCCCTTCTAAGGTTTTTACCTGACACCCATTCTGCGGCGAGGCGTGCGGGGAAGAAAGCGTGCTGGAGCGGCACCAGCTCCTCTAGCGCGAAGGTCTTCAGGAAGCTCTGGGGCGATGGCGTCGCCACCACGCACCACGCCAGGACGCACGCCGATAACATGTACCGCAACTACAACAATAACAACAAAACTGTAGCCGCCATAGAGTTATTATGTACTTAGTACTTATATGTCAGTGGTAGCCGCCCGATTTCTTTTGCGTACACGAGGTCACAGACAACATTTTGTGAACATGTTAATTTAAATTCTATTATAAGAGACGTTCATAACAAAACAATTTCGCAAATCCACTTTCTAAAGTTGAATAACTCCATTAAATTAAACAGGCGCCATTTTTTGTTTAGATTTCTAAGTAAACGAGACTATAATATAATTATTATGATCTACATTCTAGATTAAGTAAGTATATTGTTTTTGCTTACCAATTTTATTTAAATTTTGTCTCATACGAAACCGATATAATATTATGATCATGATACATTATATTTTACTTGACTTCTTATATTTTATGAGTGTGTAAAATTACAGCCAGTAAAGTTATGAAGTCATCGTTGTAAACAACGCGACGCAGAGTCAAAGATTCGTGACAAAATGTCCCCGTTGTGAAAGGTTAAAGGTTAATAATCTTAATTTGTAGGTCATGGGAACTCGCGATAGTGCATCGGAATTGGTCGTGCAAGTTGCAAAAGCTATTCCTAGGAATTAGGAATCCTACCTAGGAATTGCAACTAATTCCTAATTTAGGAATTAGGATGACCCTCATCAATACTTTAAACAGGTAGATGTTGATGGTTTCTCGGCAACGACTGCAAGCATTTCCAAGAAATGTTGTGTAATTCTATGTTCAGTCGGTTGTAATTCTATGTTCATCTTGTCTCATGGTGTAACATAGTGATAATAATTTTTATTAGGTCATAAATATTTTTTTAGTAGGACTAAACAAATATTTATGACAGGTTATGTGTAGAGACTCTAAAGTCTAAACAGTGATGAAATCTATGTTAATTTTTTCAATTTTGCACGCTATTGTCATAGCAAAACATGCCGCACTGTAACAATAACTGTAATATGATTATGATTTATGAATATTGCAGAGTGTGTATGTGTCCCATAGAGTCACTGTGTAAGTTGCAGCGCTGAAAGACTAATCTACTTTTGAACTCTAAAAATATCAAAGTTTTAACTTCATACTTCGATTAACTAAATTTAAATGTGGTCTTTTAAAACCTGCTGATATTCTGATTAACGGAGCTACCTACTACATGCTGAAACAAATATGAATATAATATCGTATTAATTTAAATACATGAGCCACGATTTGAACCTATAGACCTTTAGCTTTAATAAGTCACCAAAATTTATTCATCAACATGCGCTACCAATCAATCTCACTTTACAACCTGAACACTTAGACAAAATGCATTCGATAACATTGATAAGGAAGTTAAAAATCAAAAATGAATAGGATTTGCACAACGCGTTCCGCCGTCCGCGTTGTAGCTTGCGGAGCATTTTTTATCAACAGTTAAATTTTTATTCTTCAATAGAGACCCGATCAACTTCGTATCACTGCTCTCCTAATATGGTCTATATATCTATCGTATCACTGCTCTCGTAATAATATAGTCTTAAAATATCCCTGGACTTCCAGGACTAATATTAGCTAAATCGATTCAGCCGTTTTCGAATATTAGCGAGATGAACAATTCGCTATCGAAATTATCGAATCGAAGTTGACTAAGACCCCTATATCGGTGACGAACGCTATTATCTTGTATCGGCTAATTTGTAAGGTCAATTTTTACGTGGTGTCACAAATTGACCCCAAATATACTTAACTTTGATAACATGATGGACGGTTTTTTCCCAATGTGTAATTTAAACGTACATAATATTATGCCTATTATCTTTGTTAATCAAAATAATATAACAAAGTTAATAAAAAGTATCCGTCGGTACACGGTACTACCGTGTACCTACTTATTGAAAAAGAATGCAATGACAAAAAATATATTGTTTTCCATCGTCGTAAAGTTGTCGTCACAAGTATCATCAAGTTACAGAGAGAAAAACACTTTTAATTTAGGTTACTGCAGAGTACAGCAGAACACTTTTCTCAACCTAAGTAGGTACTTAGGAATGTTTTTTAGTTTACAACTTTTTGTGTAAGTATAAAAGTTATTAGTAAAAGATATTTTATTTATCTGTCTATTTTTTATTTAAAATTATTTTGTATATAGAGTCGAAAACTAGAGACTATCAAGACTTAAGACTATCAGTCAGAATATAGGTACACAATTAGATTGTACATTTTCTCTTGTAGTTTTAAGTTATAAATATCATAATTTAGATTTTAGACGATAATTATAATTGCACAATCCATACCAATATTATAAATAATGCGAAAGTGTGTCTGTCTGTTACCTCTATCACTTTGCCAGTATGAAAATACTAAGTCCCGAGGAAGAACATAGAATACTTTAATCCCAGAAAAAGTTTACGGTTCCCGCGCGATGAAAGAATTTTGATGCAACGGAGTTGCGGGCGTCATCTTGTGGGTTACCGGTTATGTAATAAGTTATAATTGCCTTTTTACCTGTATCCGTGACATAATAATATTTAAAGCGATTCTCTAGTTTCTTAAAGTATTGTTATGTTACGTTACTAGTGTTTGTTTTTATTGGTATCAATAGCCAGATCTATGTAATATTGACCTTTAAAAGAGGAGGCCCTTGATCTAGAATGTAATATAATAAGACTTTGGCCTAGTTAAGTCGTTATTATTGTTTTAAACACCTACTTACCTACAGGAGATAATTATTTCATAGCTGCCATACTGATGTTGCGGTACCCGCAACTCTGCCTTAAGCGATGAGTGGAGCACCATGGGGTTTTCGTGGGTAGACTACGCAGGAGTCCCACATACCCCGGCCGATATCCCCAATTTGCCGGGGATGCGTAAAGCATTTCCCCATGTTAAAAAAGGTGACATACTGATACAGATTTGGAGAATGTCTTGTATAAAAGTTATAACCTACCAGTTACCACTTGAATTAGTTAACCCCTCCAACATAATAAACTTATTGTAATTTGGAATTACAATAAGTTTATTATGTTCAATAATCACAAAATTTATTTGTAAGAAACTAAAATACATTTATTTTATGTTTTCGATGAACCGTATAAAACAGATGGAAATTTTCTTAATAACTTGAGGAAAATGTTTTGAAAATATTCTAGATAAAAATCAAACTATAGGTCGTAAAATGTTTACGATAATTATTTTGCTACTGAACTATGTTTTACCTTTAACAACAGTGCAAAACTTAGAGTGGGTTGCACCGGCTTACTTTAACTATAACTTTAACTTTAACCATAAAAAAATGTGAAATGAACTGTCAAATCCCTAGCAAAAGTCGCCATATTTGACGATAACATTAACCTTAACTTTAACTACGCTTCTGGTACAATTCACCCTTAATTGATACTTTCTACCACACTCAAGACGAATATAAATTACTTAATTGTAATTAAATGAAGAGTTTGACAGATAATGTACCAAAATTGTGCAAAAAGTATAAATAAATAAATAATGTACGGGGCTTATGTCAAAATCTTAATATTTTAATTATGGTTAAGATTTAAAAGTAATTTAAAATAATCGTGTCATAGTGCGGCCTGGTTAGTCACCTTTATCAAAATCCAGTCTACGGCAAGTTACGTCAGTTAATTAGTACTAACTACTAAGTACCTGGTAACAATACACGATTAGCAAAATAGGGTAAGCCGGTGCTCTACTGGCTTACCACTTACCACTTAGTTACACGTACTCGCCTATAATAGTGATTGTAACTTGGCCTTGCGTTTTGTCACGAAAACTTATGTGACTAGAGTACTTATTAAAAAATTATTCACCATTATATTATGCAAAAATCTAACCATGTATTTCCTACTTGTCACCTGCATAGTTGTTGATCCTGAATTCCTTAATTACATGGGAACGGTACATTTTTCCCGGAAGATAACTGCAGCTATCCTAAATGCTTTCCCGGGACTCAAATTTTGTTTGGAGATATCCACTTATAACCAATCAACTAGGTATACATAATATGGCCAAAATTGTTCAAGTGAATAATAATTAGGCATGAAGAGGCAACAGTACAAAAGCTTTGTCCACACTGTGCCTTTTTTTGTTCATCAAGGGCATGCGTTATAGCGCAGTCAACAGTGAACGTGAGGCATGCTCGTGACGCGCGCTGAAATCGTAGCGCTCGCTATGACACTTTTCTTTCAACGCGGGTGGATTTTGACGCATTCAATTATTGAATATACCAAACGGAAGTTGAATAAAAAGAAGATGACGAAAATTGAAGATGAAATTGCATAATGTGGACATAGCTAAAAACATACACTTTCGCATTTATAATAATATGTATTCGTATGAGTGTCATTTTGACGATAAAGTTTATTTATATTTAAATGTAGAGTCATCGTGACGTTAACTTCTTTGAATTGTTATATAAAGAATTTGTAAGCTTAAAACAATACAAGAACTTGGAAATCCCAGTCGTATCGTCGTCGTCTTAATATTTCCCACACAAAAGTGACCTGTTAGTGAGTGCAGACACAAATGGCGGTGCTGTGGTAATGAGATGAGTGCCCCACAATGGAATTAGCGACTCTGTAGTGTGTAGTCTGTGCCATACACACGTTGTTATTTTCGCAGTTGTGTTGCAGTGGAAATGGTACGATACGAAAATCTTCTTTGCCATGGGAAAATTTTTATCGTGATTTTTTAATAACCTTGTTTGCTTATACATTTTTACTTTGGTTCGTTACTTCAGCAGCCAATGAGTAGTAACGCCCATATTATTACGTTTTTTGTATAAGTTTTCATCAATCAAGAACTACCTAATTAATGTTTTTAATCAATGAATATTGTTCCAATTTACAACCTATGTTATGCCATACCCGCATACCTAAAGACTATATAATAAGTCTTATATTTTTACTTTTTAGGTACGCTTGATTGCTTTTAAGTAATCAAAGTACGTAGCGCTAGTGGTCATAATAATTATTATTCATAAGTCATAACTCATAAGGCTTTAGATATTAAAATTAATTTCAAAGCTATATAAAAAAAAATTGATATAAGTAGGTAAATTTTATTTATCCTTCACAAATTAGATAAGAATATCATCATATTGTTCCTAATTATGTTTCTGTCGCGTATGTTAATTTACCATTTAATTTTTATGATTGTTTTATAGTTAAAAAAGGCAACAAAATCAGGCTTTGGCCAGTGACTTCCATAGACGTTTAATGTTCTTTTTCGAGAAATATTTTTTGCAGTAATAGTTATTAATCATGACGAATAGGAAAATATTATATTTATAATCAAATGTTATAATAATTACTAAATCACTAGAACGCAAAAAGAAAACACTTTCTGTTTTCAGGAAAAAAACAGAAAGATTTTTTTAAGATGCAACACCGAAGACTCTACTTTTAGTACTTGCACTCATAGAACTAGAACGTAGTAGTTAGATATCGTTGCTTGCACTAATACGTATTCTGTGCTTTCAGTAGAAATGATTGGATATGTAATGTTGTAATGTTTGAGTACCAATGTTTACAAAGCACTTAATACCTACCCATTTTCAAGAAAGAGCACATCACATTACATGTGTAGGTAAAAGTCAAAATTTAAAAGTTAGTTCCACTTTTTAAAAAATTTAAAAGTAGGAAATTTTGTATTTTGCTTGTATTTAAAACGCTAAATTTCCCACTTTTGAAATTTTATATGTATTTTCGAATACCGTTGTTTAAAGCAAACAAGCAACAGCTTACCTATTACTTATTAGGGGGGCTATAGGTTAGCGGTTAGCCTCATCTACATAGTAGGTCTACGATACGTTCTATTTTTATATATATCTACTAATAAAATAAAAAATATACGGAAAAAAATCCCTAAGTATATCAATAATTAAGCCAGAATTTTGTTAAACAAAAATATTAACTACAATTTGGATAACATAACAAAACAACACAATCGATAAAACTCCTAAGACAATAAATAAAATGAAATCGAAAAACATGGAAGAGGAGCAGATAATATAATCACCATGATTCAAATAATAGGACCGCAGTAAAGAGGTCAGGTCCTCAATGAGTTAAGTGGTCCAATCAGCACATCACTCCACGAGCCGCGAGAACTCGGCGCGGCGTACGGACGTAAACTGCTGCGTGCGCGGCTGCGTGCACGCTGCGCACGCGCTCACTGCGGCGACCTGAACCTTTGGGATTTGGGAACCTGTTCGGTGTCGTGGTGATTTTATAACCTTAACGGGAATTTGTTACGTCATTTTTGCGATTTTTGGCAGAAGGAAGGCCGAAGAGGTTTGTAAATGAGGATATATTTGATCCACCATCAAGGGACCTTAGTCAGCCTTTCATTCCGGGTGTGTAGCGAAGGGCTTTCTTAATGTCAAGGATTGTTCAAGATGTAACTGAATCACGATTAAGTATATTTTTGTACATTGTCAAACTATTTATGTTACCTTGAAACCCAAGTGATAGGTATACAGTATAGGTTAAACGTCGGAAAATCGTAGATCGATATAAAAGTATCACACGACCTTATAGTTTCCCAGCTCTTAATCATTTCATAAATTAATTTGTCTAAGCAAACAATTAGAGATTTCGTTAGTTTATTGGAACGGAGTTCCTTTTCGCGCGTTGCGATAGGGGGCTAGGCCGAAAAAAACGACACGTCTTGACCTCGACACTTTTTTATTAGTACCTGCATTTTAGGGGCAGAGGGCGCTGCGCGTTGATAGTATTCCTGTGCGTCAATAAATCGCGTTTTTTTAAATAATTTTTTTGAGTAAGTATATTATGTACAGATTTTTTTAACTTATATGAAATAACTCCGTTCCATTCGGGTGTCCTTTGACACCTAGCTCAAGTTTTTTTATTTATTAAGTATGGATTCATATTTCATAATTTCGACCATAATTTTCATTCATTCCTAGGATCAGCGTAGTGCTACTGTCTGCGGTCACTTTCTCCTTTTATAAGAATATGTTATATGAGTCTAACGAGATCTCTACTTTCTCTTCCTAATGAACTTTTGCGAAAATTAATTCACAAATTAATATACTCATTACTCGTATTTTAAAACAGGTTTTTCTACTGCTCTACATTTAACGCATAATGCGTATTTTATGTAGAACAACGTACTTTAATAATATATTCCTCGTTAAACTATTAAATAATAAGTGTAATACTTAATAGCAATTATTAATTGTTATTATTTATTATTCGATTAATTTGGTTGTGTAACGCTCTAAGCGGTGAGTGCTGCAGTGGGTCGAATATTAAAAACATTTTAATAGCTCTTACATCACTAGTTAGTAGATATATTCCCCGCGTTCCATTTGATGTTAAAAACGATCAAAAGGACCAAAATAGGAGGCATTTTGAGCGTTTTGATCGTTTTTAACATCAAATGGAACGCGGGGATTGAGTGTCTCCCTGCGTTCCACCTGGCGTTAAAAACGATCAAAACGCTGAAAATGCCTCCTATTTTTAGCGTTTTGATCATTTTCAACGCCAAGTGGAACGCGCCCTCTATAATAGAAGTATACCTTCTAGTAAATATTGTGGATTACGTTACCTATACCTACTACTTAACACTTTTTGTAAAACCAACACAAAAAAATTCAAATTGTAAAAAATTACACTTTCCGAAAAAATAATATTACAACATTTATATTCAGCTTCATGACCTCTACATCTTTAAAACCTCGCGATAGGTTGATAAGGTAAAGGTTAGGAGACAATGTACGCGAATAATGCGAAAGTGTCAGTCTAGGTCTGCTACCTTAGGTACTCTTTTCACCCAAATCGCTGAATTTATACTCAAATTGCTGAAATGATTTTGATAATATTTGGTCCAGGAGATTGACATAGAAAAGTACCGGTGGTAGGCATCTTAGTTTCTTGTTCTTTCTACGACGTTCAAAAAGAGTATTTATGATACCTATTTCAAATAAAAAGATATTTTATTTATTTATAATGCAGTAAAATGTACGGTGAATGCGCGAAAAAGACGCAAGCAAGATTCCGGCTATATTTTGTGAGTAACAAGTTAGCCTAATGAATGCAACTGTATAAAATGTGTGTTAAGATGTTACACTTGCGTCTCGTGTCGTTATGCTCTACTTGGTGCGGACACAACAGAGAAACCGATGTCGGCTGTCTAGATCTATATTTTAAACAAGGTGATTAAAGAGAAAATAATACTTAATTAATTAAACTGATCATTAACTTCAGCGTCCCCAGTCGTCGTTTTGTACTTAGAAACGATGGCAACAATGATGCATCCGATTCGCCTTTCGGACTCAAAGTCACTTATCGTTGGGATAAACAATTAGCATATTATGCCTATAAGCATTGTTCCATTAATATTCCAGTTCCATAAATAATAGCTTCTACTAGTAACTAGTAGCTGGCCTGGTTTCATTGAAACAGACATTGTGTGCGCAGTACACAAGAGCACTCTCTATTCCTTTGCTCTCATAACCCAGTAGGACGGTAGACCGACACGACCGGCGAGAGATCAGGCGCAGGACCGACTTTTTACATGCCCATCCGACGCATGGATCATCTTACTTGTCAGACAATCAGGTGATTAGCCTGCATTGTCCTAACCAAACTTGGAAATAACATGTTTCCAACGCAACGTGGCAATCGAACCCTCGACCTCCGAGTCAAGAGCCGCGCAGCGCGCTCTATACCTACCACTAGACCACGGAGGCGTTACCAGTTCCATAATACGACTCTACGTGTATATTCTATTAGCTCTAAGAAATTATTTAAAAAGTGCTACTTCACGGCAGCCCCACAACTACTCCCAATATCTCGGAGCATACTTTCTTACAGTTTGTGAACGACTCAAGCGCCACTGTCAACGCTTACCTTTGCACATACAAGGTAACATTTGCACTAATGATTCAAGGACTCACGCCAAGCCAACGGACTAAGCTGATTTAGTTCTGTGACTCATTTTAGTTGTGTTGCTTCTATGGAGTACAATACCTCGTGAGTCGTGACGTTAGAGTGAGTGCGCTACTGCTGTTATGTCAGCTGCAAGCAACGGCTCTGTGCGTGTTACACAATAGTAACTACTTACTTGTAATAAGGTGTCCTCTCAATAGACATGACATACATTTTACTAGGTATTTGAACTAGGGTGGTACAATTGAGGCAGCTAAAAGTTAGCTAAGTTGTGAAGTGGCTACTTAGCCAGTTAGCAATTAGCTAATTACCTACAGGTAAAATTAGCTAATGCTATCAGCTTGATTCACTAAATAGCTTTAATTTGAACTACACGTCTTATTTGAATAAGCACCAAAGTATAGTAGCTTTGTTGGGATCGACAGCTAGAAATATTATTGTAAAGATGTAAAGATAAAGAAATCGATAAACCGCCAGAAGAAGTTAACACCGGAAGTCATTACATCGCGTCCTTACTTCTGAAGACAACGTGCTATTTTATTCTTGAGTAATTATTCAATGTAGTAAATTATAAATTTTGAAACAAAAGATTCCCTTGTTTCCGACCTTATAAGGCAATGATCGTTATTATGACAATAGCGATTGTATTAATATTTTAATTGTAAATTAAGTAAAATACATATAGCCTTACTCATAATTACATGCCTAGGTTGAACAACCAAAAAAATGCGTAAGAATATCAAAATTACTAAATTCCCGTAGTCGTTGTTTTTAATATTTTTAATATGGGCAATAAAATAAAGTAAACCGTACGTACATAATATCGTAGTGATCTAGTTCAATCTGCGGTTCGATTGAATGACTAGCGCATTCATTGAATGACTCCATTCAATTGAATGACTCGGCCGATCGTTGATTGAACAATTGTCACACAACGTTCAACTAGTTAGCGATTTTTAACATAGCCCTTTGAAGAGAGCGGATATGAAATTAGTCAGGTAATTAAATGTATTTATTTTTAACGGAATAGGAAATGTATAAGAACAGTATATAATTCTTAGGTAATTAATAGCAATGTATTTATTACTTCGTCTGTCCAATACGATTGGATTTGGTTAGGTTAGATGGCAAGGCGGGAGCGTAGCGCAGCGAAGCTCCCGCCTTAGCCATCGTGGTTATTTTTGTTGTAAGCCACCCAGAAGTAGCCGTCGCCTCATAATTGAAGTCAGTTTCAAGATTAACCTATTAGTACGCCACCAACAAATACTTTAAAAAAATCATAGCATTCCATTTAACGACTTCACTATGATGACGTTTAGTTAAGACGTTAAACGGTACAGTCAGCGTCTTGACTAGTTGTCCTTCAGTCATTTAATAGAACGGTGTCATTCAATGAATACGCTAGTCATTCAATCGAATCACAGATTGAACCAGATGACTGCGACATAATATACATGGTAATGTTGGAGGTGTGTTATTTAGGTTGAACACACAAACATAAACAAAACAAAATGTTATGGACATTTGAATAACGAGTTTGTCTCGTTAATATTTCGGTTATTGCCCCATGACCAAACGCGACTGCAATAAATTATTTGTGATGATCGGAGATTTTAAGGAAATGCGATTTGGACCGTTAGGGAGCATCTTCCGGGTAACTGTACTTTTGTATAATTAAATAAGTTATTTATTGCATAAATGGCTGTTTGACCAAAAATTCCATGATTCGAACTTATTGTCAAACGATAGCCTAATAAGGTAAACAAGCTTTCAGATAACAAATATTACCCTCTGGGACAGGTCAAGTATGATATTTGACAGTGTTGTGAGTTTAATTTATTAATTACGTGGGAGAGCCATGCTTCGGCACGAATGGGCCAGCTCGACCGAAGAAATACAACGGGCTCACAGAAAACCGGCGTGAAACAGCGCTTGTGTTTCGTAGAGTGAGTGAGTTTACCGGAAGCACAATCCGGCCTACCCTCCCTTATTTCCTTCCCTACCCTCCCCTATTCCCTTCCCTACCCATGTACCCAGCTGCCCTATTCGACCCTCGTATAAGGCCGGCAACGCACCTGCAGCTCTTCTGATGCTGCGAGTGTCCATTGGCGACGGAAGTTGCTTTCCATCGGGTGACCCGTTTGCTCGTTTGCCCCCTTTTTTCATAAAAAAACGTACCCCGCGTTCCATTTGATGTTAGCCGTTGTTGAGTAGGTTAACCGACTTCCCCCCGATGGTTGCTCGCCTTGTCGTGGCGGTGGGGCTCTAGTAACCGCGGCTTGGACAACCGCGGTGAAGCGAAGAGGCAACCAGGGCCGGCCGGTGTCGCCGCCTGGCCCGAGGAGGGCGCTCCCAGCGGACTGGAGGAGTCCGCTGCGGATGCGCACCGAGGTGGGGCCGCAGAGGAAGAGGCAAGTAGGTATTACGATGCGCCGCTTGCCCTATCCTCTGCGGCCGAGGTGTGGTCGGTGGCAGAGCCACAGACCTGATCTGCCACATGGCCTCCAAGTAGCAGACTCGGGGGGCGTCTGCTACAGCCCTGGTGGGGGCCGAGGAGGAGGGCGCACGTGTTGTGCGCCCATCGTGGAGTCTTCGGACCGCTGGCGGGGTCGCGGATGTGTGTATCGTTCCCGTGGCCCCGTCAAAAGGCGGCGTGGCGGAAGATGGGGGGGGTTTTAGTGGGTATACCGTGGTCTCATTAGCTACGGGAGTCCCACATCACCGCTCGGGTCGCCCCCTGCGCCTGGGTGGTATGCGTAATGCATTTCCCCCTCCGGGAAAAAAAAAAAAAAAAAAAAAGGTTAACCGACTTCCCCCCGATGGTTGCTCGCCTTGTCGTGGCGGTGGGGCTCTAGTAACTGCGGCTTGGACAACCGCGGTGAAGCAAAGAGGCAACCAGGGCCGGCCGGTGTCGCCGCCTGGCCCGAGGAGGGCCAGTGGGGGGGGGGGGGGGTTTAGTGGGTATACCGTGGTCTCATTAGCTACGGGAGTCCCACATCACCGCTCGGGTCACCCCCTAGGCCTGGGTGGTTAACCGACTTATCCGATTAAATAACGTAATATTATATCATCACTAAGCTTTACCGTGGGTCGAGAACCGAACAAGCCGAGAAAGAGAAATACCACGAATACACAAAACAACCGGCGTGAAACAGCGCTTGCGCTTGCTTGTTTCGCCGAATAAGTGAGTTTACCGGAGGTCCAATCCCAGGTACCCTATAATTTCCTTCCCTACCCTATTACCCTATTCCCTCTTAAAAGGCCGGCAGCACCGGTCTTCTGATGTTGCGAGTGTCCATGGGAGACCAAAAAGTTAATAAACCTAGAGGTATATTAACTTCATGTTGGAGACGGAAGTTGCTTTCCGTCAGGTGATCCGTTTGCTCGTTTGCCCCCTTATATAGGCGTAGACCCCTTTTGCTTCGACTCTTCATATAGAAAGTCAACTACTACGGTAATTTTTAACATTGTAATTTTATTGGCCATAATATTCGTAATGTAAATTCGAGAGAGGTCAAAGGATGAAGTCTGCACAACAGCTGATTCAACATAACGATCGCTAAGTGTTGTATAATCCACGTCGGCTTCCTTTCACTTTTACCGGATGCTGCAGTCTCAGAGCTTAGCCTGGGATCTCTTTGACTATAATTATTAAATTATATCTACTTCCTTTCTTATTAAAATACAATGTATCTACAGACTTTAATATGGCTATACAATGTTTTGTCGTTGTCTGTCACGCGATTTTTCTAACGTATCAGGCAAGAACTAATTGAATAATTGAAACGTCTGAAACATAGTGCGAATATTTTTTTATTAGCAAGGTTAGTGATCCTTGAACACAGTGGGCTTGATCGCCGTGAAAACGCAGCGGAATCGCCCACTGTGATCTAGCGTCTCTATAAATAGTATATAGATATAATAATAATAATATTCTTTTGTCTATGGTCTAGCGACCGTACAAAGTAGCCTCGCCAGCAAATCAACGTACAAATAGATAAAGTTAATAAATTTATAGCTACAGTCTTGGATGCAAGTAGAAAAAAAAACAAAACGACGACGACGACGAGTTTTATTCTTACTTCTGAAGTCCTGTTCGCAGATTTTCGTACATTCACTTTTCGCTGCTTGTCGTCTTTAGGTACCTACTCGCTTATTGATAATTATTATAGATATATCGCGGTTCTTTACTGTAACGAGAAATAGAATTAACGAACGAGAGAGGAAAGAATAGGATATATTATTACCTACTGCAATGCTTTCACGTTAGAGTGAAAGCATTGAATAGAATAGAATAGAATAGAATAATTATTTATTTGCAGCTATTACTATATATAAGATACTAACAAAAAAATTAACTTAAATTTTGATAAATAAGTAAGTACAACTAAACAAAGACATTAAAAATTCTTAAATAAATCAGCCGCAAATTGGACCAAGCTCGGCAGTGTTGGCACACCTAGGTATCCAACGCCGGTCTTCCGCTTGACCCATTCCGTGACCTCACAGCCGTCCCAAGTCTCCATTTGAACAAAACATATTATTTAAAAAATAAAAAATAGAATAGATACTTAAACATGCAATAATTATCAAAATTTACTATTACTTACCTAAAATTATAACAACATAACATTGCAGTAGGTAATAATATTTCACCAGCATAAACAGTAAACAAAAAGTTTACTGTTGTCTATGCTGCTGAAATATTCTGATATAACGCGTGTAACATATTAGATTTTGGTCGGATTATGTGTTAGTGGATGCGAAACAGCTGTTACCTGCAGTTACATGAGGTGTAACCAGCGATAATTCGGCTACATACAAAATGTTTGGACATTGTCAGGAAAGGTGTGAAATAGCTGATTTTCAATAATGCCGCGGCCGCACATGCGTCTATCGTTACGAAGCTTCGTGCTATGAGACGATACTATTGGGCGAATGGCGATCTGCGTTTATCGTCCAATGGTATCGTCTCATAGCACGAAGCTTCGTGATGATAGACACATGTGCGGCCGCGGCATTATTGAAAATCAGCTATTTCACAGTTCACACACACCCTTCCTGACAATGTCCAAACATTTTGTATATAGCCGAATTATCGCTGGTTAGGTACACCTCATGTAACAGGTAACAGCTGTTTCGCATCCACTCGCAGTGCCGGATTTATATTTTTTATGAGTGTAGGCCACTTTATTCCCGCCGCCCCATGTGCGAAATCTTTCACCCCCCCTAGGACGCTACAGCCCCTAGGCCGCAGCCTATACGGCCTATTTATAATTCCAGATCTGTCCACTCCCCATGAAAATGTCATCCACTCGCTAACAACCTTGTGGAACTGATATTTGACTGTCGCTTGGCAGTGGCTTGTTTCAATAAGTTCATATTACCTTGAGTAGGTATGTGTTTTATGGTTTAATTTTAAATGTTAAATGCCTGCCACATCCTTTCGGATAATGTATTTTTATCTGAATATATTATATTTTATAATGTCAATATAGCAATTAATCTAATTTGTGAACTCAAAAGTACCTAAAATTTGCGTCGATTCAAGGGCGTTTCAACTTTCAGGTTAAAATTATTAAAAAGTACCGATTTTTAATGTTAGAATTAGCTATTTAATTTAATGTTAGATATTGGTATATTTTCATTCTGGTTTCAAATCGAATAATAATTATTTTGTATAATGTGTGTTATTATGTAAAATATAGATCAAAGTAATTTAGCCTACAATATCATAAGTAAAGATTAGTCATTATAATAATAGAGGACATAAGAAAAGCAGAACGTCAATATTATAAAAAAAGTTTTATTATCTTAAAATGTAGTATTAGGAATTAATTAATTTATTGATTCTTTTGCCATATAAATAGTCACAATGTTAACCATAATACAAGCTCGAGTTGAAATACAACAGATATTATGTTGTTCTATAAAACTTGGCATAATAATTATTATAGTTATTGCCGCAAATTAGAGACATTTAATGATTATTAATTAACTTTAATCAATGAAGAGTCTGATACAAA
This sequence comes from Plebejus argus, assembly GCA_905404155.3. Taxonomy (NCBI): domain Eukaryota; kingdom Metazoa; phylum Arthropoda; class Insecta; order Lepidoptera; family Lycaenidae; genus Plebejus; species Plebejus argus. The sequence continues at coordinate 19,816,589 of FR989927.1, forward strand.
ATGTTTACTGTCAAATCTTCCATAGATTAAGGTTAAGTTATCGTTAAATATCTCTATACCATATAATATTTGGAAGTTAGGCCTGTATCTCCTGTGGCATGCGAATGCACCTCTCGAAGTATCTGTTCATGGCATTGTAGCGGTGCATGTTGACCCCCACCAAACTGTGCGCCTCGTCTGGGTACGACTGAAAACAATATCCGTACTCAATATTGACAGACAGACAGGCGGGCAGACGAAAAGACAGACACATTTTGACAGAGCCGATTTGGATAGAGGGAGGGAAGATACTTTAGTTGCCGGAAAAGAAAATGGAATAAAAATCAGACGATCAACTAGTTTTCTATTGATATAAAATTTAACTGGCGAGTGCTAAAGGACTTTTTGATGGTGATAATTTGGACATTAAAAAAACACGTCATAGAAATTCTGGGATTTGACCTAACGCATCGCTAAGAGCCAGTCTACACGGCGCGTTGCGTCAGCGTTGCGTCGACGTAGCGCTGCCGCTGCCGTTACGTTGTTTTACATACAAATAACCAAGGTGTTCACACAGCGCGCTGCGTCGTCGCAACGCACACATGGCGGACAGCAGCCGCCGAGATGAAGCGAAAGGGGTGTTGAAGTTAAGACTGCTTCGTAATAACGCTGCGATGGCGCAGCGCCTGTGTGGCCGGCTGTGCGTCAAAATATTTGCGTTGCGTCGACGTAACGCAACGCGCCGTGTGGACTGGCTCTTAGTGACATGGCACTTGCGTGGTCTGTCAAATAAAAAAATTGCATAGTTCATAAATGAAATTGTTCATCAAGTTACCATCTGCTCGAATGGAATATCCAGCTCCTGGAGCGCGCGGTACAGCTTGGCGGCGTTCTGGTAGTGGACGTTGTCGTCCGCGTTGCCGTGCATCACGTAGAAGTCGTGGCCGCGGAGTTTCTCCGCCAAGAGCGTCACATCGCCCGCCTGGTAGCCCGCCAGATTGTCCTCCGGCGTCGGCAGGCCCATGTAGCGCTCGGTGTACATCGTGTCTGAATTGGAAGAGATAATCACGTGATTAAAATGAAAGAGCTTGACCGCTACTTGTCCGTTACATTCGAGGCAGACTGCAGAGTGTGTGTGTGTGTGTGTGTGTCAATAGGTCCTTCATTACATTATAAGATAATCATAGTATTATTATGTAAACGGTAAGTATACTACAATTTGACAAGTAAAACTGTCTAAGTAGTGAATTAACTGCTTCAGAATCTGCTTATTATATTCATAGAAGCTGCGATGCAACAGAAATTTACAGACACATACAATAACAACATAACCGCTATTAAAATATGATATTACGTAGATACTACAAACGATTCAGGTATACCTACATTTCTTTTAATATTAATCGTAAATTGTACCAACAGTGAAATAACATAATTTATACACAAGTATTAATTTTTTATACAAAATTTTGTGACCTAGAAATGTTTTACTAATTAGTATCAATTATTATCTGCATATCAACTTTATTGTCAACCTTTCACAATTCCAGTCCAACTACTTCATTATTTATTGACGACTGAAAAGAAGTTCATCAGATTTGTTGTCTCACTTCAAGGATGTCTAGCATTAAATTAAACAGAAATGTGTTCCTTATGTAGAGGTCACTGCGTGTTGAAGTAACGGCGCTAAAAAGATAATTTTTAACGACCGTATGGGTAATTGATGCCTTGGGACATTTCTGATAGAAACAAAAAATGTTTTAAGTAGTATAGCTGTAGTCACAAGTTACTTTCAGCAGCCGCTACTTTCTATTCTATGCAAGGAACACATGTCACATACCCACCATAAAGTATTATATCACTTTGTTTTGTTACACTCCCCGTGTGTTGTAATTTATACTATCAGAGAGGTTCTTGACATTATTTCATACAACAAATTCTGGGAAGCGGCGCGTGCGGCGCGTACGGTGCGGACAAAATATGTGCGATCACCTTAAATCCATTTTCCCGACAACGGTACTCACTATAGTAGAGCCAGGACGTGACGGGGGCGCCGGAGACGCCGCACTGGAACATGTGGTCGTCGTCGTGCAGCATCGTGAGCAGCGTCGCGTACCCGCCGTAGCTGTGGCCCCATATCGCCACGCGCGACCGATCGATAAACTGGAAGCGATCCAGCACTTGTCTGCAACAATTACACATAACACACCATAACAGCAGTGTTAAAATGGTGTGCCACATTGGTGTACCGTGGTCAGTAGCTACAGGGCCTAAGAGATCATCGCTGTCATATCTCGTTTATGAGAACAAAAAAGCGAATTCTCTCTCTCTCTCTCTCTCTCTCTCTCTCTGTACACAATGATTAATTTGTGTTGGACCTCTAAAAAAATCATTTTCCTAGATGTGACTGATGTGAGGTACTTACCTTGAAGACAAAAAGATTTAACGGAACACAAACATAATTACAAGACGTTTTTTAAATAGTGACCGAAACTTCTAGTAGTGGATATGTTACACTCAAAGATCTAAAACATTGAGCGACAAAACAGCTCACAACGCGTTATGGCTTTTCTACATTACCACAACGCGTTGAGATCAAATAGTCAGCCATAACACGGATTTTGCTATTTATTCTTCCTGTGATTGCCACAACGCGTCGAGCGCATTTTCATTAGAGCCATAACACGAATTTTGCGTTGTGGATGTTTTACTGTGATCAGTGATCACAACGCGATGTGAGCTATTTTTTCCGCTCACTGACGGTTTTCGATCTTTGAGCATAACAGATATACTCATGAAAATAAGCAACTGTTCACAATTTTTCATTTATTTGACAACCACCCACCTCAGTATGACGAAGTGGTCCTCGACCTCAACAGTGCCGAGCGCGTTGTTGAGCGAGTACAATATGTCCTGGCCGTTGAGTCCCGCGCCGCGCCCGTCCGCCAGCATGTACACCGTGTCGCGAGACGTTGTCAGGTACGAGTGATAGCCTGAAATGGATACAGTTATAGGTCGCCGCAGAAGTTGAAAATCGCTCAGCGAAAATTCATAGTGGTCAAGTTTTAAGTCTCTTTGGTGCGGCGAGGAGTGAGCGGGGCGACGGAGGACATTGTTGGTCGCTCGAAAAAATACTTGGTGATCAGAGCGGCGTCATTGTTAGACCGCCGCGATTTGAAGTTTCGGGGACTTGAACCTTGAACTTGTCCTTCGCCCCCGAAACGGTGCATAACTACTCAGATAAACTAACCTTTGCTGCAAAAATTAGTATATCAGAGAAATTGAAAAATAGTAGGTAGAGAAAAATGTTATAGCTACAAAAAGCATAATGAAAGCAACGAGGCATACACTTTTATAAAATATAATATGAAGTTTTCTGCCGCGGTTCGCCGTTAAAATTTTAGTTCTGTTATACTCACCAATAGTAAAAGTATCGTACACGGTGTTAGTATTCGGTCCGGAGTAGACGTAGTAGACCATGGAGTATTTAGTGTCTGTGTCGTTGAGGTCCAGGCCGGGGGGCAGCCAGAGCCGGACCGGCGCCGGATGGCCGTTGGCCAGGGGAACGGTGGTGATGAGGGAACTGGGAATGTCCTTCCCCACCAGCCGATCCCGCACTATCTGGTTGTCCTCCCACGTGTATAGGACTTGGTTGTTCTGTTACAATATTATTACATTCTTTAAAAATAACGGTAACTTTGGGTAATTTTGGGTAGAACCATAGAGTAATAAATAGTTGTATGATTGGTCCATGGTAGAACTTATCTTCTAGATCCTATAGGATTATATAGGGAATCCTATGACCTATCATATACATAATATACCTTGACAGTCGACATGACGATAAATTAAAGAATTACAAAATGCAGTTAGCTGTTAGACTTTCTAGCTAATTGTCATTCGGGACAAGAGATGGTAAATATAAGTTACCTTCTACGTTACAAACTTGTAATTTGTAAACCCATAGGTTCAGAATGCCTACATTAGATATGAGAAATAATATAAGAAATTCTGACAAATTTTGGGCATGAAATGACGAATTTCTTTTGTAAATCTATCTCTTTGTTATCGTAGAAAGACAAAAGTATAGTATAGTGGCGATGCCAAGCGTGTTAATTAATGCACAGACTCACCAGAGGATCAATAATATAGGTGGCCGAGGGTTCAGCAGGCGAGGAGCAGGTGAGGGACAGGTATCTGGCGTTGGTGGAGGCGGTGGCGGCGGCCCAGGCGCATGGCCCGCCGCCCGGCAGCGTCACGCCGCAGCTGAGGCAGGCCGCACGTGCGCCCGCCACGCGCAACTCCGACCGCCACGGCGCGCCCTCTAGCGTGCGGGTGAAGTAGCTGAGGGATAGATTCACTTGAAATAAGCTTTTATAAATTCTTCTTACAAATGAAAATGTTGTTTTACTAGCACAATGGATAACTTTTGCTATACAATGTTTATATATTCCAAACTAATGCTATACAATGTTTCGTCCTCGCCTATCCATCGCCTCCTTCAATATAACATACCAACAAAGGTTATATGGTAACACAGGAATGAGATTAATACAATTCAACACTACAACAACATTTTAAATGTTCGCAGAATGTCCGTGCGCGCCCTCTAGCGTGCGAGTGAATTTACGTATGTTTGTGTGTGTGTGTGTAAAATTGGATCAACAGTTTAGGCGGTGGAACGAAGAATGACATTACATAAACAGTCAAAATAATTGCCCAACCTTAGACCCTTGCCGAAGTCGGTTAAAAAGAGTTACTCACTAGGCCAGATTAGCTTCATCCATGCCAACGAAATTATTGACAGTGGCGCGGCCGGGTGTTATGGACGACGACACGATCTCCCCACCTAGTCGCATGGACACGTAAAGGTGCTGCCATATGCTACCGTCCGCCTGCTCCAGCGACCACCGCGTCGACACATAGAAGTCGCCGTTCGCACTGAACCGCGGCAACGCTATTGGGACCCAACCGTTTGGTTGCTGACGGTGCTCCTCCTGAAAAACAATGATAGATTTTATTAAGCTATGTATACCCGAGGAAATTGATTCCTAGGCAGTTGACAGACCTACGTCATTTGGTCTGCGTACTATGTCAATTCAATGTTAGCTGTGATCGGTCGGATGGGTTTGACACGCGACCAAACTACTTAGGTCCGCCATCTGCCTAGGAATCAACTTCTCCAATAGTATATTTGAGAATTAGTAAAATGGTTGCGTCACTTGACAAAATGGAAGGGAAATGCGGATTGTAGTATGTTTAAGGTCTCTTTGGGAAGTAGGGTAAGAAGAGATGTTATTGGTAGATCAGTGACGAGATAGGTAGCTCGCGATCAGGACGATGTGACGCGTTACTGGTAGCTATTGTACGTTATAATAAATAATAATCGTAAAACTCATGCACTGAATACTGATACTACCTATATTTTCGCCAAACAATCTTACAGTTGCACAAAACACCATATACACTCTCTTATTAAAATATCTCTTTCTCACCTCGCAAACATCGGTTACAACATTGCATATCCTCAGCACGGTATAGTTCTGTCTTCTATTGAGCCAGTGGACCGCGATCTCATTAGCGGCGGTCCACGTGACGCCGCCGAGAATGTGGTCTTCGGTGACGGCGGTCGGAGCTTCCAGGGTCTTGAACGTCATCTGGTTCTGGTTCACCAGGGCATTGAGGTCGACTACTCGGAGAGTCACGGTTGGGTTCTTGCGCCCGACCTGAAAATGAAAAGGTTAGTATCAGATAATAAATCTATTAAGTGATCTCGTAAGAAATAATATCTATGATGTCTATCTATGGACGCTTCACACCACGTCAGTCTGGCCCCGTGCTAAGTACCTGAAGGACTATCATCTGTAACTTGATATTTCAATTAAATCCAAAATTTAAACACATTCGATAAAGTTGCAATCTCTATAAAAAGTGTTAATAGTGTCCCACTAACTTCAAACGCCTTCTGATTGGTTAAAACTCCAAAAATCAATTGGTTATCCGGACTAAATCAAACCCATAAAAATAGGAGACTTCAACATAATATAATACTCCATTCTTCGTTCAAAGTAGCGTAAGAGGGCCTAATCTCGCTTTAGTTCGTTTTCATATTCTTTTTGTACCACATACCTTGGGATATTTGAGGTCGATCAGCTCGGGGTACAGGTCCTCAGGATCGGACTTGTCCTCGAAGTAATAGTAGGAGTAGCTCTCGACCTCCGTGTCGTCGAAACTCGCGAAAGCGAGGTACGCGCCGTCGGGCGAGAACCATGTCGCCTGGCCCGTGTATAACACATCCTCTGGAACGGTTAGCAATTGGTATTGGTATTATTTACGACTAACTGTCGCCCGCAATTCCGTTGCTCCAAAAATCGTTTATCGCGCGGGAACCGTACATTTTCCAGGGACAAAAAGTATCCTATGTCCTTTCTCGGGACTCAAAGTATCTCCATGCAAAATTTCAGCAAAATCGGTTCAGCGGTTTGGGCGTGAAGAGGTAACAGACAGACAGACAGACACACTTTCGCATTTATAATATTAGGTATGGATATACAGGCCGTTTTTTGTTTGTTTCTAAACTGCCCCACTCAGACTTCATTAAATTTGAGTTAAGTAATCGTTAAATGTCTTTGAGTGTGGCAGTTACTTACTGCCTTTGGGACTCGTAGCAACGGACGTACTATCAAAGAAATATATTTATACGCAGATAGCGGTCCTACCTAATTTGGTCGGGTTATGTTAAGCCCAGCTGCTACGTAAGCTACATCTATACAGTGTGAAATTTTAATGGTTGTTTTCCCGCAGTAAAATGATTCTATCTTAGTAGTACAACAGATTTGTAAAGTTTTTTTTGTTCAAATCAAAAAAAAATTCGGTCGGGTCCATAGTAACTCGCGCCTATCGGCATAAAGTTTCCATAGTACGTCATACAAAATATTTTGTATTTTCAAAAAATAACATGCATGGTTCGATAGTACTACTATAGGTAAATCGTTCTGCTGCGGGAAAACAACCACTAAAATTTCACGTTGTATAATTACTATAGCATAGACACTTGAGATGACACGACCGAACAACGTAATATTATGTCGGCTATATGTATCTAATGATATAAAATTATACAGGGTGCAATTAAACCTTCCTGCCAAATTTTTTCCAGGGCTTAGTTATCATTATCAAAATTTGGGCAGGAAGGTTTAATTGCACCCTGTATTATAGTTCAGTCGTGGTGGATCACGCTAGAATTAATGAATAAAGCATATACTTGCCTCTTTAACACAATATATTGCCATCGCGCTTTGACAAGGAAGGGATATGAAATTAATTGAAAATTTGTTAAAATATATGAAAGGACTACGAAAGTTATTCAAATTTTAGTTACTATACAAGGTGTTTTCAAAAAATATCAACATTCAACTGTATGCCCTACCTAATATTCACTCATTTCTTTAATATAACATTTAAACATACCTTCATAGACCCAATCCGCATGGCCGTTATAGACGACGCCGGGTATACCGTCTGTGGTCAGCTGTATGGCGGCGTTGCTGTTCTCGGGCAGGTAGTACAAGTTGTTATCCTGGACGTACGCCAGCGAGTGACCGCCGCCGTAGATGCACAGTTGCAGACGCTGGTAGTTCGCGATTTGGACCGTTTGCCTGGTAGGTAAAGGTGAGACCGCATTAGAACCAATTCAGCCCGCAACGTGAGGCGTAGCTGCAGTGAAATGTATTTCTAAACTACTGAATTGACAGACTCCAATTGTGTGAGACGACATGCAAAATACATTGAAAACATTCAATTCCATATACGATTTAGAAATGCATCTCACGGCAGCTGCGAGCTACGCATCACGTTGCGGTCTGAATTGAAGGTAAGGAAGGAACTAGGTATATATACGCTGCAGCGGACCGACACGGCATGGCACGGCACTTTGTGTGAAATCGTAAGCTAAGCCACACTACGCGGCAGCGGCTGCACTACGCGACACAAACGTCAATGCTTTGAAACGTGTAGTGTCGCGTTGCTTCACTGCGTCATAACTTAAAGTGGTCTCGCCTTACGTTTTATTCCGAGTGCCGACGAACAGAGGTAAATAAAACACATTAAAATACATGCAACGGAATCAAAATTAATACTTACGCGGTAGCGATGTTGTACAGCGAAAAGCGGGCCGTTGTTGAATATCGGTACACCTGGAAATAAAGGACAATAATTATTATTAGTGAATATTAGTGATGCGCCGAATAGTGATTTGGCCGAATAACCGAATACCGAATATTCGGCCTTTACCGAGCCGAATATTCGGCCGAATTATTCGGTTTACCATTATTTTATTTTGCCGCGTAAACAGGTTCTATCGTGTACTCTACGTGCCGCTGCTGGCTAGCTCGGAGCGAGCCTTCTCTCGCGAGCGCAATGCAATCGCAATTATTGCGCAATAATTGCTCCAAAATCGCAGTTTCGTATCACATACCAGCCAAAAAAATACGATAGCAACGAGCGACAGTACTCCCTCTGCTGAATAATCAAGGAACTATAATTACATTTAAATCGCTAAATCTCCATACTTAGACCGATAGCTCTAGGTTTTTTGGTTTCAAAATTCTAAAGTTTCTGATTTTTTGCGTATAGGTTTGGGACCACTAGGTAAACCTAAAAAATGATTTTGTGTCATTTTGGTCGACAGCTTCCAGAGATATTTAGGTATTTTGTTTTTTGGTCGCTATAGGCCGAAAAAAATATTAAAGTTTAAAATTTAGCTTTTGTGATATTAGCAATATCACAAAAGCTAAATTTTAAACTCTCGGGCAGTAACAAAATATATGCAGACACGTTTTGTGTCAGATTCATCCACGAGTTTCCCAGTAATTTAGCAAATATTAGAAACGTCGCCTAATTGCGTCGAAAAAATATTAGAGTTTGTAAAAATGGTGTAAATAATGTAATATGGTTTATTTTATTGATGTCTGTTACTGTTAAAGTTTTGTGTCATATTCATCCACGGGTTTTGAAGAAATTTATATTTTTGCTATCACTATTTGCTATACTGTTGCATTTATTTCGTATCACCTAAGCTTTTGACAGCAATGCGATGGCAATCGGCGAGCAATTTGAACTGTTAAATTATAGCGATCAGTGATCACAACAAAAGTGATTTTTTCCGATTGCTTGTTTGTCGCTGAGTGGTTAGTGGTGTTTTACGTAAAATTTTAAACTATAAAACGTATTTTTATAACATTGGTGCACACAGTGCTCGTATTAGAAGCCATTCCTGAAGAAGAAAGCCAGAAATACAGTTAAATAAGACCTCGCAATCGCAACCGAGCCCAGGCACTGGAACTGTCTGACTGTCTGTGAGGAGTTTAACACATTGACAAGAAAAACAATGATTAACATCTGTGCAGTGTTGCGAAACATTTGCAACAACCATCGCCTGCCAGTAACGACGATTTCCAAGTGCTTCAACAAGTTTAGAACCACACTTTAGCCATTTCAGGATGTGTGTGTGTCTCAGAAAAAGTGAGAACCAGGTTTTAGTGAGTGGCAGACCGCAAAGAACTTGCAGAGGTTGTGATCTTTATTGTAGTTTTAAATAAAACTAAGTTTTGTAAATATAACAGAGCGCAGTTCATTTCGAGAGATTTTTACAAATGGAAGTCTCAAGACAATATGGAGTCCGGATATGGAAATTGACTTGTCTGTGGTCATAGACTAAAAATATTTCTTTTTTATGTGAAAAAGCAATAAGCTAAGGTTCAAATTTCTATTACAACATTAATGAAGTGAAAAATAAAGCAGTAAAACAGTGTTATTTGTTTCATTTGCATGTAGATTACTATTAACTATTAAGTTATTGTTATTTGTCTTCATGTAAGTAGAATTAAATGGAATACATACCTTTAATACTAAAATACATAAGAAGCAAGGTTTATTTTAAGTAGTAAAACATTTTCTTTAAATGACTAATGATTTTATGCGTAATCTCCAATATAATGAACTGTGCAACAATAAATAAAAGATTTCATGTATTATTTAATAATAACAGAAATATATTAAAACCAATGTTAAAAAGATTTATTAAAGTCAGAATACTGCTTAAAACCCATCAATCCTCCAGCGGCAGGCGGCTGCCGCATAACAATTGAAAATCTATTGTGTGTGGCGTTTGCGACACCCACAATGGAGAGCTCAAACCTCTTATGCATAATATTAATTTCTTTATTAGTTTTTCATCGCGATGTTTTATAATAATAATAATAATCATTTATTGCAAGTATCCAAGACTCATATAAATAGGTACAGATCAAATTACATTAATAAAAGTCTGAGTGGATTCCTTTTCGACGGTTTGAGCATTGCACTACCTACCAATTTATCTCTAAATGCTTTGTTTATTTAAAACATTATTGTCTTTTTTCTGTTTTTTATTTTGTTTTATGAATTTGTTGTTTAAAGAAAAACACACATTACTTACATAATATAACAGTTATTATTTTAGCCTGTATTCTGCATGCATATGACAGCAGTGACTGATATACAGGTTATCAGGGCGTTCACAGAGCGCGGCCAGCATGCCGTTGGAGCTCCCCCGCATGCGCTGCACCAGCGACGATGTTCGCCTGCGCATTGTGGCAAAGAAACAGTCCACTCGTGCGCACGCGAACATCGCCGAAGCGCTGCACCAGCGGGGGAGCCCCACCAGCATCCTGAACGCGTTATTATATTGGACGCGAAGGGCACTGTAGGCCCTTTGCGTATATGCTGCCCAGAGGCTGCAAGTGTAGAAGGATGTACAAAAAGCTCTAAACAACGTCATTTTTACCTCTAACGAGCATCTCGCAAACCTCCTAACAACCATATTCGCCCTAACCGACAGTGCCCTTCGCTCCCTTTCGATATCAGTATCGTCTTTCAAAGTGGACGTCACAATGTGTCCTAGGTATTTGAACTCCTCGACTCTAGCTAAAGGAACACCATTGAGTAAAAGAGTCGGCACTGTATCCACCTTTCTGGTACCACCGTGAAAGACCATGTACTGACTCTTTTTACTATTGTATATCAGCCCATGCTCCGCTGCGTAACGCTCACAAATGTCAAGTAGCTTTTTGAGACCACAGACCGAGGCACTCAGCAAGACCATGTCATCCGCATCGCATAGTTTATGTTATTGAAACATACTCCATCTATATAACAACCGATATGCTTCATGCTGAGCTCCTCAATCAGTCCATTTATATAAAGGTTAAATAGGACAGGTGAGCTTAACCCCACCTGTCTCATGCCACATTCCAGCTTGTAGGGATCTGACACCGCACCAGCCCATCTAACAATATTTATTTGATTATCATACCAATATTTAAAAGTATTAACCAATTCATGAGGTATATTCGACTTCCTCATCTTCTTCCAAAGAATGTCATATGACACGAGGTCAAAAGCCTTCGAAAGGTCGAGGAAGCAGGCGTAGACGGGCGTTTTTCTTGTATTATAATACTTGACAGCACTCTTAAGACACAATATTGCGGACTCGGTGGGAAGGCCAGAACGAAAGCCGAACTGCGCATCATGACATCTAATATATCTGTTTAAATGTGTATTAAGAATGCTGTCAAATACTTACTTTTGCAATGATAGTTGCTAGCGAGATGGGCCTGTAATTAGAAATATCTGATAGGCTTTTCGTTTTATTTTTCGTTACTGGGACCACAACAGTTTTCATCATATCGTGAGGCAAGTAAGAATGCGATATACAGAGATTATACAGCAAGGCCAAAACTCGCGATATATGAGGGACAGCATATTGTAGGTGTTCAATGCTTAATCCATCGTGTCCGGGGGATTTTCCCTTGGATATTGATTTGATTGCCCTCACTACATCAGAAGCCCTAACGTTTACCTGTCAGCTATCTCTTTCTGGTCACTCGTACCATCCACAGACACCGGAAGACCAGGGCGGCTTCTCAGCCGCCTTAAATAGCAATATTGTAAATATTAAAATGTAATGTGTAATATTCATCAATATTATTGGACTTTAATTTTGCTGCCTAGTGCCTAATGTTGTGTTACATGATACTTAGGAGCTGAGCCCTGAGTGACATAGGCTATGTATGTCCCACGAGCGAAGCCGGGGCGGGTCTAGTTTTTAATATTTTGAAAAAAATAAAACCGAATATATTCGGTAACTGAGCCGAATAATTCGGCCGAATACGAATAGTGAAAAACATGCCGAATACGCCGAATACCGAATACGAAACGAATATTCGGCGCATCTCTAGTGAATATGTATCTTTAATAGCTTTATGATAAAAATTCTCTAAATAGGTTGAAAACTTCAATACCTATAGTCTGTCAAAAAAGTGAAGAAATTAAAAAGTGGTAACATCATAGTGTCAATTGTCATCCCTTTTTTCTTAGATTGATTTGAAAGGGATGACACTACGATGTTGCCACTTTTTAATTTCTATGTGAAATCTTTAAAGAACAGAAAGTATGGTCCTTCGAGCTTTCATGTAAAATATATCACACTTGAAATTGAGAAAAGAAACGATTTAAATATTTATTATTTAGTTTACCTAACTCTAATCATTAATAGACATAGCTATTGAAATTGAAGAACTAAAATGCACGAAGCTTATCAAGGTACCTAAGGATCGAGATAATGTTTGTCGTACTACAATAAAAACTTATCAATTAATACCTAACTACAACAATAATTGGATATACCTACCTATTGTAACAAATAAATCCATTACTTTTTCTATAAAATATGTTTTCTTGGTACTCTACCTTAGAAGTAAGGAAGTTAGGAAGGTTCTAATTATTAATCGTAAAGACTACCTCAGTGAAACAAAGTTAAACAAACTGCCTTGATTAGGTATATACTCAGTAGGTAGACCGTACTGAGGTATAGGTATAACAATTTATTTAATTAGCTGACAGTACCTTTAACTAGATAGGTATAATATGCATTGTTGCTGTGTCACTCTACAACTTATACGATTTATATTTCAATGGAATAATTACCACTAGTCAATAATATAGGTACGAGAATAAAATACTCACGGATTCAACTTCGCTCGGGGCCAGAATATATTGTCGATCAGCCGACAGAATAGGATTATTCGTGTTCAGGTTATTCTGAAAATAAGCAATTATTGAGTTCTCTATTGTACAGTACTCAAGAAATAAATAAGCTCTCATAAGGTGTTGTTAACACATTTTAGAGCTCCAGTAACCTCGATTTACTGTATCTGTCTCTATCACAATACACGTGCCAGCGTAGGGTGAAGTGTGATGGCAATAGTTTCTTCGTTCAAATTTTACTGTATCCGCGTTCCCTCTTAAGGTGACGCCTTGATAATTTGGCTGTAGCCTGTAGCGATGTCCATTTTTCTCAGCAATGACTAAAGCTAAGAAATTAAAGTTCACTGTCAGTATTCATCATGTCTTTGTCTTTGAATTACTCATAGCATAACACGATTGGTCAACTTTTATAACACAGAATAATCAATCAAAAAGACCTCTGTAAAAAAAGGGATTCCTATTTTGCCAACAGAGGAGAGTGATATAAGCTTCCAAAATTTGTACATAAATTGGTTCTAGTATACACTTTAATTTGTCCATAGCTTATATGAAATGTATTTATGGTTTTTAAATTACGCGACAAAAACCATTTTGTCGCTACGCCCTTTCAATTTTTTGCTGTTCCATTGCTTGTTTTCTATGAGAGGCCGGGCCAGCCTCGCATAGAAAACAAGCAATCTCAAACACATCCAACACGGTTTTTTACTTTAACATGGCGTCACCTTAAGAACCAATAGAAACGCTTCATTTGCCTGACAACATTCAGCGCAGCGATTCTATTGGATCTTAAAAACACATTCCTCCTAACACATCTCTGGTGGAAACGCAGCCTAAGCCCTGAGTTACTGTGTTACTTAAATATTATTTTTAATTAAAAGTTAAAACTAAATAATATGTTACCATAAGTTCCCCCGACACAAGCACACTCCTCGTGAGCGTAGGAACATCGAAAATATAAATGCCGGGTTCGCCAGCTATCGTGTACGTGAACTCCGTGTCTGAAAACAAATAATTTTTGTTTTAACTAGTAATTTAAGCGGTTTAAGGTTATATTTAAGTAATAGAGTAGCCTGGAGATCAGCATCCTTAGTGAGGAAGATGTAGATAACTAGTCAAATAAATAATTATAACCTATGGCTTGGAGTTTACGGTGTTAATTTAGTTTGTTTAAAGTTTGAGAAAGTAATCAACTTTGAAATATCCTAAAAATAATTCAGTCTGCTGAGAGTTTTTGCTACTTCCCGCTGCGTAGAAGTTAACTGCAACTTGTACGACATCAGAGTTCAGACCAGTGGCTAGTGGCAAATAATGGCAACTGGTATTTTAATTCAATACCTCATTCGGCATAGTGCATACAGATCAGAACACCATATTAAGGATTATTTTGATGAATACAATTTGATATGATATTGAATGTACTGTCACAGTCTTCTTGGTGGAAATTCATGTTCAATTAAATAATTATACACTTTCCTTGCACTTATTCCACTTTATTTTAATAGATTTATTACAAAATTATAATATACTCGACCGGTTTCGAAAAATTCATCATCAGGTGAAATTCATCATCACCTGATGATGAATTTTCGAAACCGGTCGTGTATATTATAATTTTGTAATAAATCTATTAAAATAAAGTGGAATAAGTGCAAGGAAAGTGTATAATTATTTAATTGAATACAATTTGGCCACAAAAAATGTTCTCAAATGGATCTTTGGATATTACTTCACTTAAGAGGAAACACTAGGGCCGACGTTTTCCCATACAAACGTTGTCCCCTGTTTCCTCCCTGGATAATGTCGGTAGAGTTATAATTTTTTCCTGAATATATATGGCCACTATTAGCATGTCCCTATGTTTTACTTCTTTTTAAGTATAATTTTATTATTAAAAAAGATATGAGCGTTCAGAAACCCAAAAAATGGCCAGATTTTCCGCTGTGTTCAAACATCCAGAAAACAAATTTGGCTACATTAAGTATAGAAAAAAAAACTCCTACACAGTGCCTTGCTTTTTTAATGAAAAAGTACTTAAATCGGTAATGTTTTGGAGAAGAAATCAGGAGACAACGAATCGTTGATTTTCTGTTCAGAATTTTCAATTCAAGCTGTAGTTGTCTCTATCGCGCTCTGCAGAGGGAGGCTTGAGGTAAGGGAGACAGCAATAGATTTTACCATAGACTTATGGATTTTACAAAATATACTTGTTTATCATTTCTCTAGGCTCTAGCCCTTGGTGTATCCTCTTATTACACCATAGCTGCCCTCTATAAATATTATAAGTACATGGTCCTTCTTGCCTTTGCCAACTGGCATAGTAGAAATGTCCCATAACAGACAAAGACAGACACAAACTTTTAATAATAATACGCTACAGAATGAACACTTTACCAGATATCCATCTGCCAGTGAATCCTCTCTGCGCGAATTGTCCACTGACGAACTCCTCCAGGGTGATGGGATTCTGCGCCAACGCCGCTCCCACCACCACCACAAATATACACCAGCGAATCTTACAAATGAAAAGGCATAGCTAAAGTATAGGGGCTTACAAAGGTAAGGGCTTAGGTAGCCTTAAAGTAGTCGAATCTTTGCCAGCAAGGAAGATTATTATTGGTACCGCCAAGTACCTACAGTTTTAGTAGCCTCAATGGCCATCTTCAATTAATCCTTAATGACTGTACAGAAAGATTATGTATAGTGTAATTAGGAATTAGGATAGGCTAGAGCAGCTATCCCCAATTTTCTTTATTTGTGGCCCGTGAATTTACGCCCACCGGCAAAATAATGTAGTCATCGTGTCGTGATTTTTTTTCGCTTTTTATTATTACCTACTTATTACAAAAATAACTAAGATCATTAATTTTGAAAAACGTTTTTTTTAACCCAAATTTTTTTTCCCGCGACCCGCGACTTGCGACACCAAGACCAAAACATGTTTGTAAATTGTGGCCCGCATGAAAAAAAGGTTGGGGACCACTGGGCTAGATTCTAGACTAAAACACTACATACTTTATCTAAAATCAAAATTATAATATAGCTAATTACTCAAAAAATTAATCCAAGTAATATCATTTCTCTATGGTAATACCACCTTTAGTGTGGTCAATAACGTCATAAGAAATAAGTAAGATAATTAACTCTCAATAGCAGATGAGACTTGTGATTTAAAACTTAATCTTTGGATATTATAATATTGTGTACTCACCATTTTAACGATTTCGCCTGCATCAGTTGACGGACGAAATCCGCCAACAAGACTGTCTCAAAAGATTGTTTATCAGAAAATTACTTTATCCTATGATAAACAAATTGATATTCATTGATAAGGAACACCTAATTGTAAAAATTCTTAACTCCATGTTAATAGGTCGGATTTGATAAGAGATAATGTTAACTAATGCCTAGCATTTACCTTTTAAAATAGGTAATTAAAACAGGATACAAGAAAAACTATTAAATATTTTTTTATCGTCAAAATATAATTTAAATGGCACTGAGAAAATGTTATTGATAACTATTATCTTCTTTGATGGGCCTTTTAAAATTTAAGACAGAAGTAGGACAGAAAAAGGTAATTATTGACATCAAAATAAATTCAAAAATAAATGAGAAGATGTTTATTTTACATTAAACAATATTTCATATTATTACGACGATAATAATTCCATATAAATCCAGTTACTTAAATCTTGAAGATTCATTGAAGTCCCAAATTTTCATGTCCTTTATATCTTCCAATTTCCTCGTGTTGACACTATGATAAAATGTAAAAACAGCTAAGTAATTGATAGTATAGCTAGACATTCTGTCTGATCTTTGTCTTTCGAGTCTGTGGTACTCCATACTAGTGTTTTGCTAATTTCGAGCCCTCATTTTACACATCATCGAGCTCTCATCTTACGCATTCGAAATATTCTTTTTCGTTGAACAACATAATGTGACCTCCAAAGTGGAAACATCCGACCGAGGGCGAATACATGACGAAATCACCGATATCTTCCATCACGAAACAGCGACGCAATCGGTATTACAATGCGGCTCCCGTGCGAGGAATCGAGTGACTCCATCACTCCAACGACGAATTAATCATAGGATTTCCTCCGAGCAGTTCCTTTCTATAACATTTCGCATAAATTTAATTATTCGCTCGCTCGATTCAATCACACAATGTCTTCTTAAAATCTTGAATATCTCTTTAACCTATCCATTTTACACTATTTCTAATAGCCTATAAATTCTCTAAAACAATGTCACAAAAGCTACAGAAATCTGAAAAGAAAAGTGGAAATCGCAAGGAATAATTAAAATTAAAATGTGTATGAAATGAGTATCGGAAAAAAAATAGTGTGTTGAATATGTTATGAAAGTGTGTGTGTGGTCAGTGTGTGTATTTTGTTGGCAGCGTGGGACGGACCATGCTAATGTCTGCGGTGAGTCCGACGCATCTCCTGCATGCGGCGCTCGTGCTCGGCCATGTGCTGCCTGCGTTGCTCTTCCTTTACAGCAATCTGTAATTGAGATAATTGAAATTCTATTAAGTTGTAATTGAATAACATTACAATAAGTAATATACTTATATTTGTTCCTTTTTTATAATGGCTAAATTACATGTACAGTATAAAAAGATATCTAACATTCAATTTCAATTGAATGCTAGAAATCTTTTGTGTAAAAGACCAAATTTTAGATTTACCGTTTCAGCAGACAGCGGGAGCCAATATATGCAAGGAGTTGTTTTGGTCTTCCTGAATAAATCATCCAAAAGTTTAGCAGGAGCTTCCTCTTCTTTCTTCTTAAACTTCTTGGCTAAAATAAAATAATCAATTTTTTAAAATATATTCAATTTAATTTTTTATAGATAGTGCCTTTGTTTAAATAATAAATGTTTTTACTATCCAAAATATAACTGTAAAATAAAATAACTATAATACTACTGTAGTTACCCATACTTTATGATACTTTGTGGTAAGTACAAAAAAATACAAAAATAATAGGGATAGCCTCCGCTGCCGGCGCCGGCTCCCAAAAATATCAGTAATGGGAGCCGGCGATAAGTATACTGCCGGCAGCCGAGATTTAAAACAGCGGCTGCCGATGCCGGCACTCAAAATGGGAACCAAAGATGAAGGTTATAATTGTTCGGCTATGGATATTTTAGTTTTTTGTGATGCATTTTCATCTACCTTAGCTTTACCTTAGCTACCTACCTTTTTCAGCTACCAAAAAGTAAGATTTTGAACCACAGTTATAAACCACGTGGTATACTTCCGAAGATACTGAACAGAACGTCAGACTTCTTAATCCTTATGCATGTTAGAGAGTTTCAGCGTTGTTTAAAGAAGCAAAGGTACTGTGGTGTTGTGGTATTAAGATTATATTAAGTATTATTATTATTATTTGTTAATTTGTTTTATTGATATTTGCACTCTATTTATTGTAATTCGGTAAGAATTCCCCCATAGCACAGGCTGCGCCTAGTTTGGGGGACTGCCACTTGTTTAAAAACATTGTCAATTAACTTATGGAAATAAAGATTTGTATTTGTATTTGTATTTGTATATTATGCTACTATGCAGATAACATTTATCAATATCATCATCACCACCATTAAAATATACATCCTTACATTATGACCTTATTATTTGTACTTTTCATAGTCCTTTATCTCAAGATTGATGTTTTTGATTATTAGGTATTCTGTAATTTGACAAGCAATGTTTGCCGAATAGGCTCGGGCAGCCTATTCGGCAAACATCGCGTGACTTCGGCATACTTCGGAAAACGGCGCCGGCAGCCGTTTCGGCAACCGGCGCCGGCAGCGGAGGCACTCCCAAAATAATATCAGTCTTACCTGGCTCTGGACTTCTTTCATGTGACCTGTGTCTTCTCTTGTCATGTAGGCGTTCATCCTTTGCAAACTTGTCAACATGTCTGCCTGCTTCCTTGTCTTTGTCGTTTTTACCAACGTCCCACTCTCTAGTCACAATCTTTCTTTCCCATGGCTTCTCCTTTAAATAAATGTGAAGCAATACAGTAACACATAATTTGTTAAAACGCAAAAAGAGAAAACATGTTGAAAATAAAAATATATTATTAGTATTTTTAGAATTTCATAGCCATAAAGAAAGCAAAAATATAAATTATAGTCTCTTAGTCATAGAATAACGAATATTACCATTTCTCCCCTTTCTCGTTTCATGTCCTGCTCTCTTAACCAGTCTTCTACAGTGCCGGGAATGGTGGAAACTGGAGCTGTATCGGTTGTATCACTAGCTTTTGCTCGGTCAAAGTCCTCTTGTGTAGAGAAGTCAACATGCAAAGTTTTTGGATTTGACACTGGCCATGTCACACCATGTAAAGCATGCCTTGTTTCCACTGCTTGGCTGAAAAGTTATATAATTAATAATTATTATGAGATATTGAAAGTGAGTTATAAATTGTGTCAAAACCTCGATGTATTTACCCCTAAGATAAGAATACCTCTTGCTGAATGCTCTACAAGCTAATAATTAACAATAAACAGATTTAGATCTAGTGTTCTAAAATCTAATATTGCATAAAATATTTTAATGTATTAAGAGTATTACTTACTCCTCAAGTTCATATTTCACGTAGCATTTAGACTTGATTCTATCAATCCAAAATCCATCTTCAACTATCCGACCTGTTCTTTGTAACAAATTCTTAAGTTGCAGCAATGTGAATGGTCTCACTAAATTCGTAATAAACAATATGTTTGATTGTTTGTGTCTGGGTGGACTCGGTGGTCTAGCAATGATGCTTTCCTCGTCTTTTACAATGGATATTTTTCTTGAGGCTGCCAAATGGACATCTTTATTTTTTATATTTTCTTTATCTTCAAATCGTGGCTCATTTCTAGCACTATCAGTGTTGTCAATAACAATCTTGGGTAGGACAGGTCTATCTACTTTATCTGGAACCTCAACTCTCTTATGTTTCTTTTCTTCTACAACTTCATCAAATTCGACTGGTTTTACATCGGGTATAATTTCCTTAAGGATATCAGTTGATATAGTTATTGATCTTTGGGATGTCAGTTTGGCAGTTCGAGATCCCCATCTTCTTTTACGGTTGGACACCGGTGCCGTTTGCCCATTTTGAACATCTTTAATTTCTGGAGTATCATCTTTTTGGGTTCTACTATCTTGACTACTTTTATTTCTATCTTCATCATTCATTTCTTCTGGAACATTTTCAGCACTTACAGGTTTTGAGCTTTGTGAACAGTCTACAACATCAGTCATATTAGTACTAACTTTATTTTCTTCGTTAGATTCGGGTTGTCCTGAAATGTCATCTTTACTCTCACTCATACTTACCTCACTGGAAACCGTTTCTGTCACCATAGTCTCTTGATTCTGGGTCTCATCTCTTTTGTTGTCCGCTTCACTTTCTTGACTTTCATTAATATTCAAGTCTGATGATTCACACAGTTTGCTCTCATCAGCTTGCAATTCTAGAACTTCTGATTGATCAGCAGATAGACTCCTTTCCCGGGTTAGGTTGGGCTGTACAGGAGCTTCGACAGTATCTTGTTCAACATCATTATTTTTAGGAGATGATACTGTGGTGTCTGCATCTGATGTCTTTTCCTCTGCCACATTTTCAACACCTTTATCTTCATCTTTAGCCTCACTTTCACTTTTCTTGTTTGTTTTATCGTCTGACTGAGTATCTTCAGTTTCCATAGCTGTTTCATTATCATCTTTGGCTTCTTGATTTGTTGTTGACACTTGGGATTGCTCCACAACCGTGTCTGTCACATCTGAGTCTTTACTGTCTGTTAGCATCGAAGATTTTTTTGGAGCCTCAGTAGGCGTATCAGCTTCAGCCTCGTCGGGACTTTCTAGATTTTTTTCAGATTCATCCTTAGGTTCGATGGAGCGCTTTGATCGATGTTTCGATTTCTTCTTCTCGTCTCCCTCCGTGCTAGGAGTATCACTAGAGCTAGTGGCACGCGAATGCTTTCTTTTGCTGCGCGGTGATCTGTCCACTCTCTCGGGTGTAGAAGAGGGGCGGGTGAGGCAAATTTTAATTTTTTGTATTTCTCCTCCGTCTCCGGAACCAGCAGATTTTACTTGCCAAACCTGATCCTCTGATTCTTCCGGGCTAATCTGTTTGGTAGGCGTAACTGGAGGATCAGCTTTAACCTCGATAACTTCAGTTGGTTGAGCGGGAACTACTGTCTCTTCTGTTGATTCATTTTCAGAAGATGAAGATTGTTTACGACGTCTTGTACTCTTCCTCTTCACTTTCTCTTTTTCTTTTTTCTCCGGTGAAGGTTTAGCTTTTTTACTAGCAGTACGTTCGCTTTTTCGACGCATTGTATTCGCGGTTATGGGTAAGCGCGTTGGTGTTAGAAAGAGACCTGCTAACTTGTAATGTATGTGATTTAGAAAATTAGTTCAAATAACACGTTTATTTTATTCACCAAACAGCAGTAACACAGTACATTAATGTTTTAGAATTTTATCAAGTACAAGGAGACGCCATGCAAATTACACAAGGCGGCCATTATTATTTTTTATTTTTCTTAATTTGGTCTTTTTTTTCTTATTATGACACTTCGGCTTTAGCCATGGCCAGTGTCAATTACTGTCGAGTGTAAAATAATATTATGGCGGGAAAACAATATTTTTTAATACAATTTTCAGCATCGTTTTTCTATATTGTCAGGTCTAAATTCTAGTCAAAGTCTATGTTATTTTCATTACAGTCAGAAAGTCAAGTCGGTCGATGTAAAATGGTAGATGCTTTACTGAAACTTTTGACATATTTGGGCAAATGGCAATAGACAAGATTTTTTTGTTGGAGTAAAAGTCTATTCTATGGAGTGTAGATAAGTCTATAATTCACAATAAGCTTCATAACGTTATCGAAATCGAATAGCAGAAAAAATATCGTTACGTACCGTTATTTTCATAATGGTAGCCAGTCGGTAATTTTTTAACGTTATCTAGTAACATAACGAAAAAATATTGTTATAGTATAACATCTACCGTTATTAATATCAAATACCGTTATTTCTAGTATCCGGAAAATTTTCATAACGTTATCTTGGCCCTTGAAGCAGTAACGTTATGAAATAATAACGATATTTGAAGCCCTGATTCACATAGGGATGCCGCGAGTCGCGACCGCATACATAATTTTATGTTATTTATGCGTAGTGCTTCGCGCTAAAACCAATACTATTGAACGATACGCAGGCGGCAGGCCTCGCTACCTAGGGCGTTTAAATCAAATCAAATCAAATCAAATCAAATCAATCAAATCAAATCAAATTCCTTTATTGCCAGAATGTAGTACATGATCATGGTCTTATATTAACATTATGAAAGTTCCAGTACATTCTTGCCATTACAATGGCGTGCAATTCATTATAATATAAAATTAACTTATAAATAGAATATATATAAAATCACTGTAAAATGTATTTAAAATTAAACGCTGTACTTACACCAATAATTATCATCATAAAAGAAATATGTAAAAGATAAAATAAATAACTAAAATTAATAAAAATATTGTCGTATTGTTATAAAATATTGTTGTATTCATGCAAAAAATTAAAATAATAATGTCATTGTTAATAATTAAAATAATATAATTGAATATTATAATCTATTTTATCTCTTCAACATATTTCATATATTCGTCAAGTTTATAAAAAGAGTTTTCTAACAGCCACTTTGTTATTTGAGTTTTAAAATTAATTAATTTTAAATCTTTAAATCTGTCAGGAAGTTTATTATATACTTTAATAGCACTAATACAAACATTTCTTTTATATACATCTAGATGGCATGGTGGCATATATAATTTATGTTTAAATCTTGGAGTAGCACTCCTATTATTTGCGTCTGAGTTAAGTGTAAAGTATTGTGGGTTTTGCTTAACGAATACACAAAGATCACGAATATATGAACACACCAGGGGTAATATGCGAAGTTTTGTAAATAGAGGTTTACAGCTGTGCATAGACCAAGCTCCACAAATAGCCCTTATGCACTTCTTTTGCACCCGAAAAGCCTTTTCAAATTCAACCGAGTTCCCCCATAACAACAAACCGTATGAGAGAACCGATGCCACATAACCGTGATATGCAGTTAACGCTGCCTCCGTAGAAACTTTTAATCGTAATGTTTTGATCGCGAACACAAATTTATCTAGTTTGTCGCATATGAAATTAATATGTGACTTCCAGTCACAATGCATGTCAACCATAAGACCTAAAAATTTTGTACATTTAACGTTGTCAATTTTAATATCATTAAAAGATATATTCATGTCAATAGGGCGAGTACGATAGTCTCGAAATTGTATTAATTTTGTTTTGTCAAGATTAATTTTTAAATTATTATTTTTTAGCCATGTAAATATTTTATCTAGTGTAGAGGTTATTAAATTATGATAAGATTGTTTGGTCTTACATTTAATAAGTACAGTTGTGTCGTCTGCGAATAATATTGAGTCTTCCTCGATAGCTTCAGGAAGGTCATTAATGTACAATAGGAAGAGGAACGGTCCCAATAGGCTTCCTTGGGGAACACCGTAGTCGTTTTGTAAAAACTTTGACCTACTACTAACTTTAATTCCCTTTTGTATTTTAGTAATCTGTACACATTGTTGTCTTCCATTTAGGTAGCTTTTTATCCAGTCGAGTGCTTTGCCTCTTATGCCGTATTTTTCTAGTTTGTGGAGAAGAAGCTTATGATCTACAAAATCGAAAGCCTTGCTCATGTCTAAAAAGGCAGCTGAAATTAAAGTTTTATTGTTTAGACTTTCCGTAATTTTTTTAATTAAATTAAAGCATGCTAGTGTGGTATTTCTATTTTTTCTAAATCCAAATTGTTCATTTTTTAATAAATCATATTTTGTCACAAAACTGCATAACCTTTTTAACATGATCTTTTCAAATACTTTCGAAATTACAGGAATTAATGTTACAGGTCTATAATTATTTAATTCTGTTTTATCGCCTTTCTTATATAAAGGTTTTACAACTGATTTTTTTAGACTATCTGGGAAAGTCCCTTCTTCAAACGAAAGATTTATTATGTAACTTAACGGTTCAAACCAATGGTATTCTATATACTTATACAGATCTGTTACGTACTATTTTACGGCTTAAAGCTTAGGCCAAACCTGCGCGACCAACGCGAAAGCGAAGCGG
The DNA here is from genome assembly GCA_905404155.3 of Plebejus argus. Taxonomy (NCBI): domain Eukaryota; kingdom Metazoa; phylum Arthropoda; class Insecta; order Lepidoptera; family Lycaenidae; genus Plebejus; species Plebejus argus. The sequence continues at coordinate 19,840,854 of FR989927.1, forward strand.
AGCGTCAAGTTGTCAAATGTTGTCAAATGTGTGTTTTGTATTCAAAAAATCTCTCCCGCTTCGCAGTCGCGTGGTCGCGTGGTCGCAGGTTTGAACGAAGCATTAATATCCTTAGAGCAATTTTCAAATTCAAAATTGCAAACATTGACTGAAACAAAAGATACGAAATGCCATTGACATAACAGATTGTTCGAAAAAATAATTGAAAAATATGTAAATAATCGAGGTATTTATTGCAAATTGCAATCAAGACATGTGGTAAGAGATTCCATGTGTTTTGTTTACTTTTGAGTCATAATAATTATTATTGGTACATTTTCGATTTCGTCGACGACGACATTTTCAATTTATTTAGGTAAGACAAGACGCGGCACGTTCGTGACTGCGCTCGATGCAGACTAAATAACAGACGACCCAATTAGGCCGTATTTGAATCTTCACAACGTGCGCCGCGTGGTACTAACATAATATTGTTACGTGCTAGGGTTCGAAGAAGTTGGAGAGAAAAGACCTGCTGACTCAATTAAAGACTTTTATTCCAAAGTCCAAACGCTAGGTCACACAAAGCCCTATAAGCACTAGTTTCCAAATCACTGAGCACTATCACATTCCTAGATCGTAGCCAAGTCGAAGGTTTCACTGGTTCACTCACTATTGATCACTTGTTTTCACTCCGAAGTCGCCTTGAAGATCGTTCAAACGAAAACTGAGTTCCGGCCGTCTACCTGCGGCTATTTATATGGGCGAGCCGAGTTCCAGAGCGTTCCAGAAAGTTCCTTGCCCGATTCACGTAAACAAGACGTAAACAAGGTTTCGAATTTTCTAGAAAACATACACCTAACGCCATCTGGTATTGAGTAGGGGATTTATGTTGTCTGTGTTTCCACGATAGTTTCGCTGAGTTGCCGCTAGATGGCACTACGTAACACTATCTGCTTAGAGTTTTTCATCATTGGGTCAAAACTCAAACCAAATTCGGCTTATTACAACTGTCAGCTGTTTAGAGTAGGGTTTCAAATATCGTTATTTTTTCATAACGTTATTGCTTCAAGGGCAAAGATAATGTTTTGAAAAATACCTGATATACCCACTAGAAACAACGGTATTTGATATTAATAACGGTAAATGTTATATTATAACGATATTTTTTCGTTATGTTACAAGATAACGTTAAAAAATTACTGTTATCTGGCTACCATTATGAAAATAACGGAACGTTACGATATTTTTTCTGCTATTCAATAATGTTATTAGGCCCTGGTCTAGAGTGTCAACTGTCTACACGGTTTCAAAATTTTAAACCGTCTATCAGGCCCTGAAGTATATTTTTTTAAAGTCTGTGGAAAAGTTGACAGTGCACTGTGCAGTTTGACGTTTGTTTGACAGTAATTGACGTTTCCCATAGCTAAATTCACAGATGATAATATACCTACGCTGAATTCTATAGGGACCGTGCAGAGCGACGACACTGCCACAAGTGGCGAATAGCCGAAACTTTTACGAAAATTTTACTGTCAAGCTCTAGTGAAGCTACGGAAAATTAGAAGATTTCTTAACAAATTCCGAGTATTTTCAAGAATTAAAATGTATTGTTGTATTCCCGGACTTAAAAGAAATATAAAGGCAAATCGAACAATGTAAAATTTTATTATTTTTCTGCCAAAATATTCGCATGGTTTTGCTTATTGAAAAACGAAAGAAATGGATAAAAGGCGGTAAAAATATACGTAAGTATTTAAAAAGTTCCATGAGTGTTATGCGTAGACTAGTAAAAACACTAAATTTTGTAGATTATAACCGTAAATTCATTTTTTATGAACACAATATGAACATAACCTATAACCATTGCTTTCTTTCAGTAAACATCCAAACTGGCTTCCATCTTAATTGATATACATACATAGGCACGGCTCATTTAATTGGCATAAAGTTGCATCAAAAGTAAGGATAATTTGGAGAAGTCCTGCCAGGAATTCAACACTGAGGATAGTATTGAACTTGAACCATCTTGTCAAAGTGTTGGTTCTCAAAAGGATGATTCTTCAAGTAAGAAAAAGATTAGTAGTGCAGTCTTGTGTGTTATTTGAAGAATACATACCTAAATGGTGTTTACACTTATGAGATCCAGACTGAAATTAGTTAAAAATAGTGACAGACAAAAGTTGTGAAGATGGTATCGATCGAATCGCAGAAGGTTGAAATAAAAGCATTTATTTTAGTGAACTTGTTTTATTTTATTAATCCACAAGCATTTTCAGTAATTAATATAAGTATTTTTGCATAGCTTCATTATTTTATTGCAATATTTATCAAGTTTTTACTTTCTATGCTGATGGATGCTATTAATTACTTTTTCAGATATTTTCTTAGTTAACTAGTTTGCTTTATACATTTTCACTCTTCCATTCTTTGTTTACGGGTAGAAAGTAGAAACCCTTAATATTATATATTTTAATATTATAAAAATATACTTAATATTATAAATGCGAAAGTGTGTCTGTCTGTTAGTACTTCACGCCCAAACCGCTAAACTAATTTTGCTGAAATTTGGTATGGATTTACTTTGAGCCCCGGGAAAGGACATAGGATACTTTTTATCCCGGGAAAATGTACGGTTCTCGCGCGATAAATGATTTTTGGCGCAACGGAGTTGCGGGCGTCATCTAGTCTTTAACTTTAATATTTCGATCGCGGATTCTTGGAAATCTGTCGTTGTTCTCGCGGCCGCATGTGGCCACTTGGGAGTGTAAGTATTATATCATTTTATAGTGTAAAACATAAAAAAACACTCATAAACTAGCCAGGGTCAAGGAGAATGCGAAGTCAAAGTCACTCACAAGTTACGTCTTTTACTCGCATCGCGGCGCTGCTGTCGAATTACGACGCCCTCTATAGTTTCTGCACGGTCCCTATAATTCTGTCAATTTTGCTGTCAATTGTCATTACCTCTGAAAAATGTACCTTGCAGCGCTTTCCACTTTATTTTTTATGTTTTAATTTACATAGTGATGTGATTTTTAAATATAAAGGTACAACAAATGAAAATTAATCTTTTATAATAACCAGTTTTCAGTCACATGATTTAAATAATAGAGTACTTATTCATGTCTTTTGTTTTAGATACTATGGGCCTTTTATGTCACACTAGCGACTCGGCACTATATATTTTAAGTGTGTTTAAAACGTGTGCATAAAGAATAATGATTAATTATTTATAACAATAATCGTCGTGTTAATAATGGGTAATCAAAACAGCTGCTGCTGTTACCGAAGTCCGTCCCCGATTCGGAAGGACATCGTGAAACTTGATTACCTCCCAGAAGGTGAAGTGAGTTCAAACAATTTACAACACATCAGTGAGAGAGAACCTGACGATGGAGACATCGATCCCTCGCAAGATCCTATTGCTGGGACCATTTTTATGGAGAGATCAAAAGCATCCATCGAAAATGGGATTACAAGAAAGCGTAGTCAACATCAAATAGCAGATAACAAATTAAAGAAAAGCAGTTCCTGTTCGACTATTTACTTAGATGATAGCACCGTGTCTCAGCCAAATTTAAAGAATACTGTTAAATGTGTTGCTCTAGCTATTTACTATCATATTAAGAATAGAACTTCTGAACGAAGATTGGATATATTTGATGAGAAACTACACCCGATGAGTAAAGAGGGAGTCGGAGATGACTACGATAAGTATAACCCTGAACATAAGCAAATCTATAAGTTTGTAAGAACACTGTTCAATGCTGCCCAATTGACTGCTGAATGTGCTATTATAACATTAGTGTATTTGGAGAGGCTTCTTATATGTGCAGAACTCGATATTGCTCCTTCCAACTGGAAAAGGATAGTTTTGGGAGCTATCCTGCTGGCTAGCAAAGTTTGGGACGACCAGGCCGTGTGGAATGTTGATTACTGCCAGATACTTAAAGATATCACAGTGGAAGACATGAACGAGCTGGAGCGTCAATTTCTCGAGATGCTTCAATTTAACATCAATGTACCATCCAGTGTTTATGCAAAGTATTATTTTGATCTGCGTACTTTAGCCGAAGCTAATGATCTCGCCTTCCCTAGTGAGCCACTGAGCAAAGAGAGAGCACAGAAATTGGAAGCTATGTCAAGAGTGATGGAGGATAAAATTGCAGCAGAAGTTGTCAAGAATGGCCTCAAAAAGTGGTCAAGTTTAGACAATGTCAATTCAGGTGCTGGAGTCAGACGCAGTGTGGCCATATTGTCTTAATTGATATTTGGATTGTGTTAAAAATTGCAAGAGAAATGTTTGTGAACTTGAACTAAGTATGTAAGTTTGCACTTTGTAATTTGACTTTATTTGTAATTGTAATTTTTGTATGGCATTTATAAAATGGGATATACAAAAGTAATATCTAAAATTATACTTTTTTATGTGAGTGCAGTGTTAAGAAAATAAAAAAATATTCCATAAATCTCACACTGCACTTTGCTTTAACGAAAGTGCACAAAGAGTAAGCATTGAAAGGTTTGTTTTAAAGCTAAAAATAAGTTCTACCATGAAAGACTTACAAAAAGAGGTCCAATATTTTTTAGAACACCCATAAATACATAACATAATTTGCAATCAATCTTTTAAATTTAACTTTAATTTATTGCCTTCTATGTAATATTTTATGTAAGAGATAGCACTAAATAATAAGCTTCCAAATTTGCCGCTTAGATTAAAATTAGGCTATTTAGAATGTGCAAGTGCAATTTGACTGAAGTATTGATCTTGTGATTGTGGTGTAAATGTTTGAGTCAGCAATATTCTTTCTTTAATTTTATTCAATTTTAAATATTAATAATAATAACGCATTTAGCATTCACTAAATAATAGTGTATAAAGAATTATGCCAAATTATTTTATAATCATTAGACACTGAAAATAAATATTATTAATTGATAAAAATATTGTATAATAGACTCAGTGTAAAGTACACTACTAATTATAATATTAAAATGGTTTTCTATACTGATGAAATAGGAATTGGTCAAATAAATAATCAAACAAATTTTTAATTTATATAATTATTCTTACTTTATGTATTTTAAATGTAATGAAAATAAAACATTTTATATGAGACTTTTTTGGCAAATTTTATTTATTCAATTTATCAAAATTTTATGAGAAACTAATGATAACATTTATGGACTATGAGAAGGCTAACAGCAGTCAGAAATACTTAGATACTTAGATTTTTAGGTCCTCTTATGTAATTATGCTAAAGGCTTCAAGTCTTTTAGGTATGTGCTGTAGTTTTCAAGCATATCTACTACCTCACTTGTCTGATTTATCTGCTTATCAAATTCATACCCAACAGCCCAAAGAGTTTCCAAGTCATATATTTTACGAGTCTTCTCTGAAAAAATATGTAGAGCAATATTTCCTAAAAATAAAAGGTAATTAAACATTATAGATATTGGTGATATAATGATAAGTTGTGTAGTTTTTTTTTTTACCTAAATCTAATGCCATCCACTCTTCAGAATCTTTGCCTTCAATTCTTGGTATGGGGTCACTCTTGTGGCATTTGTTCTTATAAACTTTCCGAACAAATTCTGCCAAAGCAAGGAGATGTCTCTTACTTCTACCACTGACAATACAAATGTACTGAACGAAATTAATTTCTTTTGGGACTGTTGCAACAAATATATCCTTTGAGTTTTCTCTTTGTAGTAACTCCACAAGATCCTCTATTTCGAAAACACCATTTTTTCCTCCTGAAAAAAGTTTAATGTAGGTACTTATTGGGTAGTAAGAATAACACAATAAGTATTACTTACTTATAAGTCTGTAAAAGAGTTTAACATACTTTCCATATTGATTCCCTCAAACTCATCGCTAATTATGTTCAACGATTCCTCGGAGACAAATTCATCTGCAGTATGTTCTATAACTTGGGCATTTTTTTCTGATATTATTTCGTATTTGCTAGCTATAGCTGCAGATGTCTGTGGTTTGGGTGGGACTCGAGGCGATAGTAAACAACTACCACAAGACAAAAATCTTCGACCTATACTGTGTTTTTTATTCGGTAAAGATGCGTGTTTTAAAAATGATTGAGCTTGAAGGTTATTGATAGTTTTTATCACTCGTCTATACATAATTAGTTTTGAAGGTTAGTTTGAGTTACATAAGACAAAAAGGTAACCTCTCACGGAAACAATACGGTCATAAATTAAAGTAAAGGACAAGAAATAATACAATTTTTACTTATTTTGTTTTAAAAATTCACTTCCAAAATGTAAGAAGTAAGAACGACGTTTGACCGTTGACGGCCGTTGTCAAAGTCAAACATTGACATTTGACAGATGTCAGAATTGACGTCAAAGCAGCTGTGAGTCTGTGACATAAGAAATTTTTAATTATTTTTATCAAAGTGCAAACAAATATTATTGATTGATTGAAGATAGGAATAAAAGATTATTATGGTAGGCAGTAGATAGAATATCGAGTCCATAATTATTTAAAAATCGCCACAGAGCGAGTCGGACTCGCGCACAAAGTTTTCCGTACCATAAAAATATGGCGGTTATTAAAGTTGAGATAAAACTGAGTAGGTACCTAGGTATTCGATAAAAATTTCACCAAAGAAATACTCCCAGACAGCTGAGAGACAGACGAACAGACGGACAGACAGCGAAATCTCGGTTATAGGTTCTCGTTAGGCTAGTCCATTATTGATTTAATAATAGTAGACCGTACCTAACTACCTACCTACCAGGTATATTGTTTTACATGGGAATTTCGTTGGTACCTACATTTTAAAGGATGTTCATGATTCATCTTTAAAGATATTATAATTTAATCGATATTATTGTGTAACAAACAATATTATTAAAATAGTCCCACAAAATATGAGACAGGGAAGCAATTATAATATTATACCTACTGACTTCTGGTAGGTATAGCATCTATCTTTCTCCATTCTGTGAAGTTTTTCACAGCTAGGTAGGTAAATTGTGTTCTTGAAATAATGAAAAGTATGTCGAGCTTATCATTTCGACTACGTAGTTATCTTATCCGGTTATCTCTTTATCAATAGGCGTGGGTTGCATTTAACTTGACTCATTTGTTCTCAAACAAAGCTTGGTTAAATTCAAAACATTGGAGGATATTATGGTACTTAGGTGACCAAATAAGAAAAAGTACCCAATAATGAAAGTCGAATTATTAAAGTCTAGTGGTTAAGAATGGTGGTGTGTGAATATGACAAGGAAATATCCGGAGAAGTTCTGGGATGGAAGCTACCGGCTTGGCAGGCGCTGCTCCTCCACAGAGTGCTGCCATCGTGTGGTGGACTAGTGGTGTATTTACTAGTTATTTGCTTTGATTTTGCGCTCATAGTAGAAAATGTTAATAAAGGAGACAAAACGTAAGTTCATTTTTCTATATCCTCAACATAAAATGTTATTTGTTAATGACCTCTGTGGTCCAGTCGTTCTAGCGCTTTGATGTTCAAGGCTCAAGCTAGATGTCGCTAGTTCAATACCGTCGTTTGCAACTTGTAAGGCTGTTTTCACACACGCCGCAGCGGCCGGCAGCGACACCGCGCCGCCGCGCCCGCCCCCGCGGCGCGGCGGTGCCGCTGCCGCTGCGGCGTGTGTAACAGCCTAAGACTTGTAAGTAGGTACCTAATCAATATTGCGGACCCACGACCCGGCCGCATCTGCGTCTATCGTCCGAAGCTTCGTGCAATGAGACGATACTACGCAGATCGTCCAATAGTATCGGTTTTAGCGCGAAGCACTACGCATAATATGCGGCCGCGGCAATATGTAGTTAAGGGCATCTATCACTCAAAATGTTTTTGTATGGGCCACCGCGCGATTTTCGGAGCTCGGTAAGCCGCGGCGTACGCGAATTCTCTAGATATCTTGTCACTGGCATCAATAAATAAATGCTACAATTTCCATTTTTGCGAATACGGATAGATAATCATTTTATCTAATTAAAGCTACAAAAAATAGGTCGCTTAGTTCAGTATTCTTAGCACAGCATTGAAAAAAGATTTTAAAAAGAGGTAACTTTGGCTTTGTTTTCTATCGAGTGAAGTTCTTCTGTTTGTGTCAATTAATGCGAAGCCGAATACGTTCTATCCTCAAGTAAAGGTCGTAATTTTTTCAAAATTTTTAGATGAAAATGTAAGGAATGAAACAGGATCAAAAAACTTGTCCACGCGCTATTTCACTGTTACCTGCCCTTAATGAAATGTAACTAAAATATTCAATTTTTATGTAGTCTAGGTAGTAGGTACCTACCTACTGTTGAGTATACCTTTATTTATAAAATAATAATAATAATAAAATAAAATAAAATAAAAAGCCTTATATTTCACGTTTGACTACAATCTGCAATAATTTAAACAGTTCCAGCATACATAATATTAAAATTGAAATTGTTAAACATTGATTATAATATTATATTTATCAGTTAAATTATATTAATTGACAAAATTTAATTCAAAATTGATTAGTGAGTATAAAAATTAATTAAATTGAATTAATATTAGCCTAAGGATTTTTGCTCCAAGTACAATATTTATTTTCGCATTGATTGTCAATTATTGTTAGAATTATCTACGTGAACCCCTCTTATTTGAGGGTGAAGGCCTCCTCGAGAGATGTCCAATAGTCTCTATCTGTAGCTTTTGTCTTCCATGAACTACCAGCGGTTTCCTATGATCTCATCTGCCCACCTTGCTCTAGGTCTACCTCTTTTTCTGGTTCCTTTGGGTCCTGTCCATGAAGTTAGCCGAATTGTCCATCTGTCGTCGCTCATTCTCGCCACGTGGCCCGCCCAGCGCCATTTCAATTTTTTTGAATAAGATAGTGCATCTGTTACCTTTGATATCTCTCGTATTTTTGAGTGACGTATTCTTTGTACTCTTTTTATGTTCAGCATGCTACGCTCCATGCCCCTTTGGCAAGTCGTTATTTTGTTTTTAACCCGGTTTGTAAATTTCCATGTTTGACAGGCGTATGTGAGCGATGGTATGATACAGCTGTCCATGACATTTTTCTTTATTTTTACTGGCATACTGCTTTTAAAAATTTCCTTGAGCCCCCAATACTTCTTCCAAGTGCTTTTTACTCTTCTATCTATTTCTAATTCATTTTGGTTTTGTGACAAGGAAATTTGTTTCCCGAGATATATATATGAGTCGACATACTCTACAATTTTATTATCGATCTTAATTTCGTTTTTGGCTGCGTTAGTCATCGCTTTGGTTTTGTTGAAGTTGATCTCTAGTCCTGATTGTCTACTCAATGTCAGTAGTTCAGTTATCATATTTTCCAGTTCCTTGCTGTTTTCTGACAGAAGGACTAGATCATCTGCAAATCTTAGGTGGCTGATATATTTTCCGTTGATATTAAGACCGGTTTTACTCCAATTTGCTTTTCTTATTATATGTTCTAGTACTGCTATAAATATTTTCGGGGAGACCGGGTCCCCCTGTCTCACGCCTCTTTTGATAGGAAATGGATGTCCTGTAGTCTCCAGTCTGACTCTACTAATATTGTTTTTATACAAGTATTTTAGCACTCTGATATATTTAGTCTCTACATTTTGTGATTCTAAGGCTTCCCATATTGATTGGTGCAGTACACTATCAAACGCTTTTTGGTAGTCTATGAAGGCGACATAGAGTGGTCTTTGAAATTCTTGGTATTTCTCGAAGATGATTTCTTATGAATAGATGTGATCCTTTATTTATATTGATATAAAAAATCCGCAATGAACCCACGTGCTTTTAACTTTAAGAAAAGATCTTTAAAACTAACTTTCTGTATTCTTCACAGAATAGCCGTAGTATGTTCGATACTCATGGTGTTACCAGCTCTAATTTCCGTCATATTCACCCTCGCTTCCCCACTTCCGGGGCTGCAGACAGAGGAGTCAGCGTTTGCATTGAACATACAGAAGAAGGACATATTCTGGATCCTCACGCAAATTTCAAACATATTCTTCTTTCCTGTGGCTGCTATTGGAAGGTAAAATAATAGCTAGATGTATTTTATCTATGGTAGGCTTAAAGATACGTTATGGTTCATATAAATCACAACAAACCACTTGACCAGCTGCTGCCGAGCTAGAAATTAAGTAGGTAAACCCAGTTTACCCAAGTACAGGCATGAAGCACTTGCTGAATTAAATTGGAGTCGGCAATAATTTTACTAGATATAAAGGTAGGTATAGACATCATAATATCCATTTATTTTACTAAAACAGGACCCTACACTACCTACTGAATAATATTTAGGGTTATCCTTAAGCTAACTCCTTGATGAAATTATTCTTATGTATATTAGGTACACTTACCTAATATTCTGGTGGACGGAGGCAGTGTATGCATCTAAAGACGAAGATGACGAAAGAACAAAGGAAGCAATTTCTCGCGCCAGGAAGCCGTCTCCCATGGAACTGTACTTGTTCCTTCAGTCGTTCATACATTCGGCCCCGATTGCGGTAGTCAACTTACTCGACATGATGGCACGATTCAACAATCCAGCTTTTGATAAAAGTAAGTAGTTACCAGTAATTAGTTACACGAGCTTTACATACATAAAATATATAATATCTAAAGTAAAATTTATGTACGAAGTTACTTTTACTTACTTATCTTACTATGAGTTCCACTAACTTATTAATTAATAAACTAGCTGTCCCGTTGAACTTCGTATCACTTTAAAACGTTCCTTGGAAGTTGGACTTCTACGAATATTTTAAAACTAAAATCAGCCCAATCCGTTCAGCCGTTTTCTAGTTTTAGCGCGACTAACACATTTGAAAATCCATTTTTATATATAAGATTATAGGTAAGAGTACAGGCAAAATAACTAAGTAACGTCCTCCACTTACCTAGTGTCTACTTAGGCAATGTAATTAGCTCTGCAACAGTATCATTTACTTAACAAATAGTATGTTGCCAAGGTGCAAAGGCATAACATTACATCATTGACCTATATCGTTCATTATTTGCAGTTAATATACAAGCTGTTAGCTTAATTGCGTCGTCGCTGAGAATGGCAAGTACCGCGACTATGTATAGAAGATTCGAGAGGGAGAAACTGTGCGGGCGGAGGTACCCGTGGAACCTCACGATAAGATCCGACGTGACGGGCAAACCTGACACACAGGAAAATCCCGAGAATAGCAAATACAACGAAACTGAACATATTTATGAACCGATTCTGAAACGACGATCCACGTCCTCCCGAGAAAACGACAGGGAGCAGGTCGTCAGCGACATGATACAGTTTTCGCCGAGGACTTCCGAAGTAAAGACGAAAAGTTCTCTGTTCTTCGACGACACGGAATCCGACACTAGCTCCGACTACCTCCCGCCGGCGTCGCCGGGGGACCCCCCGGATAGCGACGACGAGTACGTTCGACCGATCTCAATAATCGACCGGGTGGCACCGCACAGGCGTAACACGCAATACGTGATAGAGAAGGTGGACGTCCCCCCGCCGCCGCTATTGCCGGCGCCGCGGCCGGGCTCGCTGGCCGTGTGGGCGGAGCGCATGGTGGAGAACGCCGAGGCCTTCCCCGCGTGGCTGTCGGCGCCGCCGCGTCGCAAGCACCGGGAGATCGTCCAGGACGAGCCGGACATTCCCGACCGAGCGCCCCGGTGGTACATGCGGGGCCTGGAGCCGCCGGATGCAACGGCCGCGCTGGTCCACTTCCTCGGCTGGTACTCCTTCTTCGTAGCCCGCCTGCTCTCTATAGCCGCATTTATTAATTTTTTCCCGGTCCTAGCGATCATCATTCTGTTTTCGCACTACCAGGTGATGCTCCTGTTCCTGATAGTTCCCCAGGCCAGCTCGGTTCGGAGATCGTTCTACGTGTTTCTCGCGTTCGTTTACTTGTTTTGCCTGATGGAGTTTAAGGTCCGTTTTCGGCACGTCCGCGTGTGGCACGCGTTCTGGTTCGTGGTGTGCACGGTAGAGATCATTATATTCATCCTATTATGGGCGACTATCGATAACAAGCTCCATAATTGGTGGAGAAATTACGTGGTGTGTGTGACTCTGGGCGCGATGTTACTGAGTTATGCGCTGCTCCTTGTGTATTTCTTGATCTTGCAACCGCGGGAGACGATCGTCCAGATAAATAGGACTGACGGAGAGGACGAAAGAAACCATGATCAATTTAAGTAATCAGAAGAAACACACAAGCGTGTGAGCAAACAATTTTATAAAAAACCTTGAGCAATCTCCACGACGGTCATTAACTTACCATAATAATTATAATTAACATTTACCTATATTTATGTAAATAGGCAAGTTTTCACCTAAAAAATGTATTAAGTATAGCTAGCATTTACGTAGTAGGTTCTGTTCAAATTTTACAATAATATAACTACAGTGTATGTGATATTATGATATAACTATAAATGTATAAAATTATAATATTCTAAAGTTTAAACACATTATAACAACATTAAACACATTTTATAGAATGTTTCAAAGGAAGCTTCATCCCAGGCCATGGTACCTTCATACCTGAGAGTTCGTCACAGGTAGCCGATTTAATTATACTTTTGAGTTTTGAGAAACCTGTTGAACTTTGGCTATTTATTTGTAAGAAATAATGATAATTATATTAAATTTTTAAGTATTGTTACAATCAGTATCTTATTTTAACTTTCCCAATTAAGTAGGTGCCAAAATAAAGTTCAAACGTTGGTGATGAAGGTGGGCTTTTTTACTAAAATTCATCTAAAAAAATCTGGTATCGACGCCTTTTGTAGACTTAATTGGAATATCATGTTGATAGGTCGTCCTTCAGACTACGAGATCAAGAGCTTTGAGAACGCGAATACAATTCTTCATTCATTCCGACTTGAAGTGGCAGCACATTTCACCAAATGTTGGTGTGGTAGTCCTGATCATTAAGTATAGATAATATTGTAGTCTTGCTAATTTAATTTGGTGTAGGTTGTTATTAGGGACTTATATTTTATTACTAGCTGTCCCGGCAAACCTTGTTTTGCCATATAAAGTATTTCTACTTCATCAGTTGATCCAAAATCATCCCCCCTCTTTTGTTCCCTAAGAGGGGGGGAGGGGGTTTATACGCCAAAATATGTTGAGTTGGAAAACACAGTAAATAATATGAAGTAAGTACAATAAAGAAAAAAAATTGATACAAAATCTTACCTCCTCTTTGATCCCCTTAGAGGGGTGGGGGGAAAAATTTTTATACACCAGATATTAAGTTGGAAGAAGACAAATATATCTGCGAAAACCGCATTTAAATCAGATCAGTAGTTTTCGTGAGATGCTGGAACAAACATACATACAGACAGACAGACAGACAGACAGACAGACAGACAGACAAAAAACTAACCACATTTTTGGCTTCTATAGCGACGTAGTAACACCCCCTGCTTATTATTTTTTGAATATCTTTAATGTACAGAATTTTCATTTCTACAGTTTTATTATATTATGTACTTATAAGTAGATAGATATTTTACTTATTTATTTATTTTTATTTAATAATTTATGTACACACAACCAGTTTACATAGAGAAACTTAAAACTAAAGAGACATTTCAGTACAAAGGTACTACTTATTCCAAATTGGAATCTCTTCCAGTAGACCTATTACAGGAAACATTAAGAAAGAGGTAACAATAATATTAGTGCACACGACAATTTAGTATGTAACAATAAAATGTAGAACATAATAAACATAATATAACAAATTTATCAATAATATATACATACTTTATAATATAAAAACACAAATAATAAAATACATAAAATACTATATACATATAGGTTTATATACTACTTATATAAATATGTTAGGGCTTGTTGAAATAGGTAACGTGGTCAGGATAGGCGTAAATAGTGCTCATACAGTCTTTTTTTAAATAGTGCGAGTGTTTTGCAATCACGTATATGACTTGGCAAGGAGTTCCAAAGCTTGGCAGCATAAACAGTGAAAGAATATGCAGAAAAGCCAGTACGATGAGGAGGGATATCTAAAAGGGTGCGTCTAAAGGATCTACAGGATAAATTTTGCAAGTTGGGAAAGGAGAAGCGCTCTTTCAAATAGGACGGGGTAGTAGGACTGAATAAAACATTGAAAAGGAAACAGAGGATTCGGTAATTTCTGCGGAAGCGAATAGGGAGCCACCGTAGCTGCTTTCTGTATTCGGACACGTGATCGTATTTTCTTAGGCCAAAAATAAAACGTATGGACATATTTTGCAACCGTTCTAATTTGTTCAATATCTCTTCGCTTGCATCCAAATAGCAAACGTCCGCATAGTCGATGATAGGTTGGATTAGGGTCTGCGCTAATAAAATTTTGGTAGGAATAGGAAGAAACTTTTGGAGCAGTTTGAGGGAATGCAAGGTGTGGTATACTTTGCGACTAACATTGCTAACATTGGCATTCCACGACAGATGCTCGTCAAAAATAACTCCCAGGTTTTTAGCAGTATTGGAGAAAGGTATTGTAGTGCCGTTTAACATAATGGGGGGAAGAGTACTTTTGTCAAGTAGAGCTAGCATCCGTTTACTGCCTATTAACAGCGCTTTAGTTTTAGAGGGATTGACAAGTAAACCGAAAGACTGCGCCCAATCACAAATACGTTTAAGGTCATCATTTAAGAGAGCTATGGCAGAAGCTGCATTGGGTATAGTAAAATGCTGGTATACTTGCAAATCATCTGCATAGAGATGATATTTAGACACTAATATTTGGACAATAAAGTTAATAAAGATAGAGAAAAGAAGAGGGGAAAGTACACCACCTTGTGGGACACCTGCGTCGAGATCAGCCCAATCAGAGTAATCATTATTGATCATCACTCGCTGTAACCGGCCTCGAAGATAAGAGTTAAACCAGGACAAGACGGAAGGGGACAAATTTAAAGACCGTAACATACATAGAAGAATATCAAAGTCGATCGAATTAAAAGCACTACTAAAGTCTAAAAGGATAAGAGCTGTAAGTGATTTGTTTTCCATGGCCCACCGAATGTCATCCGTGATATTTAATAGGGCAGAAACGGTGCTATGTCCAGAACGAAAACCTGACTGCAGTGAGCTTATATGATTATTTTTTAATAGGAACGAAGAGAGCTGCTGGTGAACGATGTTCTCCAAAACTTTAGATAGGAAAGGGAGTATGGAAATGGGACGAAAAGAAGATAGGGAAGTAGGATTAGGGACTTTTGGTAGAGGAAGGACATTCGCTTTTTTCCAATCCCGAGGGAAACAGCCGGAGGACAACGAGAAATTAAAAATGTGAGTCAAAATGGGAAGTAAGGAGGGGAGAATCAATTTAATCATCTTGGAGGATATCCTGTCACAACCAGTAGCCTCTGAAGTAATTGATAGAACTGCAAGTCTCACTTTCGATTCTGTACAGGGAGTAAAAGTAAAAACCGGAGAAGTGATGGGTAAGTTGGATATAGATTTTAAGGTATTCACTTTTAAGGTATTGTTTAAAAATATTGGAGGTTGAGAAAAATGTTTATTAAGGGCATTTAGATCGTAATTATTAGAGTCAGAAACGGGAGTTTTGCCAATACCTACTGACCTAAGAAATTTCCAAGTATCTGCCGTATTGCGGTTCTGTAACGAGGAGTAAAAGTAACGCCGTTTGCCATCGCGACATGCGTGATTACAGCGATTACGCAATAGCTTAAACTTGGAATGGTTCACTTCGTTAGGGCAAAGTTTAAACTTCCTTTTTGCCTTGTCACGTGCTGCCATCAGTTCCTTGATAGAATCCGTGAGCCACGGTGCCGGATTGTGCTTTACTTTTACTCTCCTCATAGGGGCATGTCGGTCATAAAGCTCCAATATAATATTATTAAAATTATCAATTTTATCATCCAAGGTCGAGCTGTTAAGTACAGATGTCCAATCTATTTTTTCAGCATCTAGCTCAAGCGCTTGTTTATCAATATAATTGAAGCTTCGCAAAAGTAAAGTCTCGGGTTTACGTTTAGGGGGTCTAATTTTATAAGACAAGAAAACAAGGTCATGGTAGGAAAAAGGGGCAACGAGCTGTCCATTTGTAGCCACGTTATTAGGAGATGATACGATAATGAGATCTAGTAGAGAGGGCGTACAATTAGGAAAGTTATGGGTGGGATTAGAAGGAAGGACATGAAGGTTATAGGAAGTTAAAAGCGAGTGTAGCTTACGTGAGCGATAGTTATCTTTAAGGAGACAGGTGTTAAAATCTCCCATAATTACGACATGTTGGTAATTTAAACGAAAACTAGTGAGCAGGTTATCGAGAGATTCAAAATAGTCGACACCAGAATTAGGACTGTACAAAACGATCAGGAGCAATTTGGTATGATGAGTGATAATTTCGATGGCCAGATATTCCGCTTGCTCTGAATAAGCAGAAGGAGACATATGCAATATATTATATTCAATATCAGCGCGGAGATATATGGCAACACCACCACCACCTTTGCCAGTTCTGTCGTTGCGAATGAGGATAAATCCAGGAATGGAATATTGGATGGATGGGAGAGAGGGCTTAAGGAAAGACTCAGATATTAAGATTGCATCAAGATTAATAGCACTAAAGGACGCAAGCAGATCCGGATAATGACTCGGGATGCTCTGGGCATTAATGTGTGCTATGTTAAGGTTAACTTTGTAATTGCTAAAGATCTCAGAAAGTTGGTCATTTAAAGTAAGAGGTAATGAGTGTGAAGAACTGTTTGCACTTAAAAAACTGGACGACGATGAGCACGAGAAAAAGCTGCTATTGAGGTCATCCATATTAAACCCTTTTTAACTATATTATATAATTAAATAGTATATTATATTAATAAAATATAATAAAAAATAAATAAAATTAAATAATAATAAAATAACTAATAAAAGATTATGAATATGTGGCAAAAATAACTAAACTAATAAATTACAATCAAGCTTGCTAAGAACTCACTAGGTACTCAAATTAAACGTACATAATTACCTATTTCTAATAGTCAAGACAGACAAGACAGCTATGAATTACTTTTTTGTACCAGGGCGGTAATAGACAGTGGAATAAGAGTAAATAGATGGAAATAATGATTTGTGTTATAATGAATAAAATATATTCATACTTAGGACTAGAAATGTTTATCAGACTATAAAAGCCGTTTAAATAATAGGGACTGAACCAAAAAAATAAAGACATTAATTGAAAATGTGTGTTGATAGCATTAAAATGTTTCGCATGTTCAAAACCTTTCATCGACATAATCGTATTAAATAATGAACGTAATCACTATGTAATCACATTATAATATTGCTTTATTCAAAGAAGAAATTGATACGTAATAGCTATGTCCACATTCGAAATGTCAAAAGATTATGAAAATTGAAGATGAAGGGGCACAATTTGATGTTTCAATATTCATCAATGGGCACGTATGAGATGCGCGTCGAATGGCGCTGGCGGTCGGTCGGCGGCGCGCGTTTGATCGTTTTTCGCTAATTTACCGTGCCCCGTCGATGGAAGTCCGTGCCGGGGTAATTGCGACCAGCCGCCGAGTATTACCGACCGATTACATCTTCAGATAAACCGTTATTTTTATTCAATAAACCCCTTCGCCTATCATAAATTACTTAAATGTTGAAAAGAATTTAAATTAATTAGAACATAATATTTTAGTTCAAATGTCATAAAATTTATGCGGTAATTAACGGTAATCCTCGGTAGGTTTTGGTATTACCTCGAAATGGGGAGGCGCGTACTTATAATTTAATGAGGATAGAAAATTTCATGCCATTTTTGACATTTTATAATTTAAAGTTTTGTACTTTGAATCTTGATCTGCTTGGAGTTTGGACTTTAGTATAAAGTACATTGTGTGTTACCTTGTCCTTGAGTCCTTGTTTTGTCCTATTCACTATGTTATTTAATAATCGTAGTTACGTCGCATACCTACTCACATTATGCGTCATATTATAGTCCCATAGACTTATCATAAAACTAATTTATCGCGAAAGATAGATTACGTAGGTATTCCGTCCTCTATCACAGTTGATCAGTCAAAGTCAGTAATAAAGTGAAACTTGCGATAAGAGATCGAGCGAAGAACAAAAGTTTGTTGAACTCGCGACTGGAATTTCGTTTGCAGCGATTTCTTGAGTCGAGCCGAGTTTTATTAAACACGGCCGGCTAGTTTTATTGAAAATACATTATTTGCAAATTGATACGATCTCGTATGGTGTAGAAAGCGAGAAGGACAATTATAAATATGCGGCCGTGGTGCGGAGGCCGGCCGGGGCCGCAGCCCGTCCGACGCTCGTAATCCGACACCTCTTGTACTCAATCTTCTCTACTAATTTGCAGACCTCGACAGTGCTAGGGCTGCGTCCGATTGCAAATCGATTAAAATTTTCCAATCGAACTTCCCCATGTTTACCAACTTTCCCTATTAACGGACGCCCACTTTCCAATAAAAATGCGCAAACACGAAGCGCGTTACAATGTCTGTAAAAGCCTACGGATGGGGCGTCGGCGCCGGTGGTGGGTCTGTGCTCATCCCTCGGTCCATTTCATTACATACTGTAATTAATAAAACCCTTTGTTCCCGTTAGGGCTTACAGTTTTTTCAAATTACATTTCAGTCAATCTTCATGAATTTGTTTTCCTCCTTTGTTGGTTTCATACTCGACTTTCCATTTCTAATTATTAAATTTATTATCATGTATATCAGGTTTATTGATATATTTTGATTTTTTACAAACTTCAATCCTCGTAAACTCGTATGCATTATGCACATTTGGCGCATTCTGACAATAAAATCCCTAAACAGAATTGAGATCAATGCTAATCAGACTCCAATTTATCCGATCAAGTTATTCCATTCGTTTAAAGTTTGGCTCTACTTTTAAACTCACTAGCAATGACATATTTCTAGCAATGTTAAATTAATAATGATCATTAGATATTAATTAATAATTCTGTCAGCCCTGTTATGTAAAGGCGACGAGTAAAGAGGCGGAACCGAACAACGGGTTGCGTTGTGGCCAGCGAGTGCCAGCGGCTGGACCCAGCGATAAAGCGCATTTCGCCGACGACAGCGCCGCGCCGAGTTGGTGTCAGAGATGGGCTCGCGATACCACATGTTCTAAACATCTACCCATAGATTAATGATATGTCGCGAGACTAATCATTAATCTATGCATCGACCTATCTCATCGTTAACGCTTATCCACCACGATTTTGTTACCATGGGAAATGATTTCCGACTTGCTTGACTGCTGGCGTTTAGGTAGCAGTCAGCAGGGCCTATATAATTATTGTAATGCCTGTGTGATGTAAATACATTTTCCGGCACAATTAATTACGATTAGTAAATGAATTGTATATATTTTAATAGATAAATACGTCTTGTAATTACATATATTTTAAGTCTTCTAGAACTTGGTTACGGTTAGTAAAACTAAGCAAAATAATATTGTACAGCAATTTAAGTAACTGAATATTACAGACATTGCGAAATATATTCAATTATACTATTTACTGTTAGCAACACCGGAGATAGGCATCGGCCCACTTGGACATTTGTAACACTATAGTTACAAGACATCGCCCAAAGCGAGCTACAAAGCCTGCTAAATGATTGTAATAAATTCACGGATAATATAAAGTTAAGCTATCACAAAGGGGGATTACAAGTAAAGTTTATAACACTTGACCACTCGGTTGTACGAACTACAGAACGACACCGCAAGATTGACCAGCTTATGAATGCAACGGTTTTTTAGCACTTTGCAGCTGGGCAGAATGACCCAGAACACTGCATATTGTAGAATGTAGAGGCATTATAGTCATTAAGAACTATTAGTTTCAACAACGATTTATCTATAATCGTTATTTATTTTTTATGAATCAAGGGACAAATTCACAAATGGGTAGTAAAATTACTAACTAGAAGCCAATTACACAGCTCTATGTAGAGAGCTAAGTATACTTATATGTTTACTGTTTACATCAGAGCGAGGTGTTCCAGTAATAATTCTGCGTTCGCGAGTTGCGAACGATGTAAGTCCGTATTTCACCTGATTTTCCAGCGGTGATAATTACAATTTGCGAGCCGTTTTATAGCGAAAAGCGCTTTTTTCCAGTAAATTGTGGACCCTGAAAGACAATACTCAATAACTTTTTGCGAGAACATGGCTGTAATGTTATATTGTGATAGTCGGGAATATCACTAGTGTTTCCTCGTAAAGATATTCGTTGGTTCGTGATCTTGGAGATATCTGACGCTCGATTTCTAAGCTTTCTGCGGAAGTCTATTCATTCAATAGCGTTAAACAGATAATAATATACTTTTGTGAAACAAGTAATTAGAGAAACATAACATAACTCCATACAAAATTATGCAGTATCAATATACTAGTATCAAAGTGGAACTTCTAAAATGGGCATCTTCTTAGCTCGAACTCCGCGTAATTCACCCTTTATTTTTAGGAAGCAATAAAGATACTGGGGATGTTTACATGCACAAAGTTCAAGAATGTTAATCAATAAACATCTATAGGACAATGAGTGATAAGTAGCTGCTGTTGGCTGTTGCCGATAGTACAGGGCGCGCATTTCTCTGATAACATAATGACTTTCCACATCGCCTCACGCTCCCAACTCATGCCTCAGACAAACAATTTAAGTTCTATGAACTGTGGCATACGATACTAAATTTATGTCAGCCTATCTCGAGCGTTCTGTAATGGCACGCGCTTTCCGCTGCCAGGTTTTCGAGGCAGGTCGCTTTGGAAGAGCTTTCATTCGCTAAAAGTTAAGGTACTGCGGAACTTTTAGGTAAGTACCTATTCGTGTGTCGTTAGTTGTCTGAATGGAATTTTTGTTTTTGACTGAATGGAATATTTTGTGTGCGTATATGTATAGATTTGTTAGGTACTTCGAATCTGGCAAATAATTCTTGAATAACTATGCGTAACGCTTACGTTTTGTTGTTCTGGCTATTTTTATCCCTAAATTACGGAACCCTAAAAAGACCGTGCCTTTGTAAATATTGCAAGTATCCCTGACACTTCTATAAGTGAGTACCTACCGTTATTTACCCACGTGATACGTTGGCGGAGCTGCGGGCTAAAGCTAGTCTTTGGTTTGTCACACAAAAATGCCGAGTTCGTACGAATTCTTTAAAGAAATAATCGTAAAACTTTAGACAGTTAAACTAATCTCAGCTCGTAATAATAATATGTTCTTCAGAATAACAAAATATTGCTCCGTCACAAACATATTTTGCCACACTATTATACTGTAAAAAAGTTGAGCCTTTAGATCTGTACCTAATAGAGTTACCTACATAAAAATACAGCCACTTACATTCTAACTCATGTTGCAATTGCAATGTAATTTGTAAAGAATGCATTAAATTATAATATGTACTATATCAATATGTATGTCAAAATACTTACAAGATTATTACGTAACAGAAAGTTATTTATTTCTAGGTATTTATATCTTACAACAATAAAAATTCTATTAACACTCAGAAAACAACATACTAAAGGGCTTCTGAAGTTACGTTTTCAGAAGCTACTTTGCTTGCCAGCTTAGGAGCTATACTTAGTTGTAGAAAAATATAGAGGCTCCCTTTTTTATACTTCGTTAAAAATCTTTCCAGCACCTAATCTTATAAGGGATGGAAATTATCAAGTTAAGTATTCGCTACTGCAAAAAGTTATCCAGATAATTTTTTAAGGTTCTGTACTTACCCAAAGAGTAAAAACAGGACCCTATTACTGAAATTTCGATGTCTGTCCGCTAATTGTCTTTCCGTCTGTCTGTCTGTCTCCAGAGTCCAGGCTGTATGAACCGCTATAGCTAGACTGCTGAATTTTTTACAGATTGTGTATTTCTATTGCCGCTATAACAACAAAATATTAAAATTAACAAAATAAAGTTAATAATAATTAAGGTGGGCTCCCATACAACAAACGTGTTGTTTTGGCCTTTTGGACTCGTATTTTGCATTCAGGTCAATTCAACGTGGAACGAAGTACATAATATTTTGTATTTTATATAGAGTCAAACGTAATATTATCTACCTTGTAAGGGTTTACAGTTATTGGGAATAAACATTCAAACAATATAATTTATAAACGTAATCCCACATTATTGACTGCACAATACAGCGGTGTTAACGTCACATAAAAACGGGATCCAATAAATACGAACTCTTAAAATATCTGCAGAGTTACCTGACACCATTCATTGTAGGATCGGCGCATTTAAATCTGTTGATTTCAATTTATTGATTAACTGGAAACTGAGAGCTTACATTGTTATGTGTACGTTACATAAAAACTAAAAAGCTTATAAAAATATATAAACGTTTCAAATTAATTAATTAACATTTTTTATCAAGTATGAAGTCCAATCCATACATTATAAATGCGAAAATGTGTCTGTCTGTCTGTTACCTCTTTATGCCCAAACCACTGAATCGATTTTTCTGAAATTTCATCCCAAACATTTCATCCCGGAAAAATGTACGCTTTTGGCGTAACGTCGGGCGTTATCTAGCACTAATTACCAAATAAGTCTCAAGGTGGTCAAAAGCCAGCTCTACATTAATCTTCCACGCCGGCACCTCGGGAAAAACTGTGAACCATAAATTAGGTTCACGTATCCTTTTCAGATTCGAACAACAGCTCATTTGCATAATAATGTGAGAATATGTCGCCATACGTGTATTCTACACGTAATAATTACTCGCTTCCTCTTCGACCCGCCGCCGCTTCCTAATTTCCCCGGTTTCATTTCGAACGACCTTTGCATTGTTGCCGATATTTTGGCACTATGACGCAGGAGTGACGCGGGAGATCATCATTACGATGCGGCTATAATATACATACATACATAGTGGCTGCAAATCGGACCACACACGATGCTACGACGGTACACGCTGTTATCCTACCTTATACCTGAGTATTTAGTCAAAATGCGTTCGCCACTTTCGATCACGAAAGCGAAGTAATTAGTTATTTCTAAGGGTCAACTCGGACCACAACGCGACGCGTAGATGCATTTCTAAATTTGTATGGATTCGACAGATTTGCAAGACGTCTCACGCAGTTGAAATCTGTCAATTCAGTAATTATTTAAGAAATGCATCTACGCGTCGCATTGCAGTCTGAATTAACCCTTATGAGTGTTAAGAGTTATGAGTTATGACCGCCATCTCTACCATGATCCGCACATGAAGCGATTCGTTCGCGTAATGTCAAATTCTCTACATTTTTGACAGTCATCTAACTTGGCATTCGAAACTATCGAATCCATTTTGACTAAGCACTCTGGTAAGTTGGTAACACTAACACATCATATGACCATTTTATTCGAGAAATGATTCGGGATCATAAAATTAATGTTTGTATAACCTCTGGACCTTGTGATGGCTCAACTCTACGCATACAGCTTTTACTTTACTATTAAAATTTTATGACAAGTTTACTTTCGACAATGTGACGTGGTTAATATTATGGAGCTGCTACTTGCATCTATACATATAATAAAATCGTAGGAAAGTCCATTCTGTACATTCAATATTTTTGAAAAATAATACTTGGGACGTGATCTACAATCGATATGGAAGCCAAAAATATAGTTTTTAGAATTTTTGTCTGTTTGTCTGTTTGTCTGATTGTCTGTTTGTCTGTTTGTCTGTATGTATGTCCGGGATAAACTCAGAAAGTACCGAATGGATTTACTTCAAATTTTGCACGAATATTATATAGAGGTCGGGTCAACACATAGGCTATATTATATTATGACGATTTCACCTAGGGGGGGGGAGGAGCTCAAGTTTTAAGATTTTTAGTTTTTTGCTCATATCGCTAAAACGGTGCGTTGTAGAGAAAAAATGTCCGGTACGTAATGAAAGCCCATAAAATTTCCTACAAATTTCTCCTTGACACTTTGTATCTATCTTCACTCCTTGCCATGCTATGAGCTTTTGTCTATCTTTTCTATACAAATTTCGAGTGTCGTTTGATTAACATGCTGGGAGCTTTGGCATCGGTCTTTTCTTGGGGGGGGGCTTCGCCCCCCCCCCAACCCCCCCCCACCTCCCCAAATTTAGCTTCAAACAAAGCGGTGTTGCGTCGTTATACATCTTTTTTAAGAACAAAGTTAAAAACTAAACTACACATACGGTTTTCCAGTGTCGTTTGTTTTGGGGGGGCGCAGCCCCCCCAAACCCCCCCCCCCCCCCCTTATTCCTCATGAAACTTTTGTTCATAATTAAAAGGTATCGTGGAGTTTGTATTGCGTCTTAATTATCCTTTGTAGGAACAAACTAAGTCATCTATACATATTGTAACAAAATCGTAAGAAAGTCAATTCTGTACATTCTATATTTTTGAAAAATAATACTTGGGACGTGATCTACTATACTAACGCGGACGAAGTCGCGGGCAACAGCTAGTAATATTATACACATAAACTGCTCAATACCTGAGTAGAATAGTTTCATGTAACTTCATTCTTAGCGGTTACCCTGGCTTCTTAATTTTACTGGTTACATATTATTTTAAAAGATGGTGAGCAATCATCAATGATCAACCAAATCCCTACAGTTTGGGGTTCCCTATGATTTATGAAGAAAAATCATCAGGCTTTACTAATGTTGTGTCTGCAGTATCTGCATGCAGATTGTTAGTACAGAGGAATAATCTAAATTTAAGAAGAATTTAAGGAATTCTACATTCGATATATTTTATAATGTTCAAAACAACATTATGAGACGTGACTCTGACGTATCACGATTCACGAGTTTTTTTAAAGCATTTAATTTACAAGCTTTTTCGATTTATTGAATGAATAAAAGGTAAGTATGTGTCACTGGCTAAAGATGGTAGTAATGTGTGTATGTTCACATAAAATATATAGGTAATTTATTCATTTACACTATTCATGTAATCAGTAATGCTGGCAACTTAGGCATGGAAATCTCATTTTAATATTTCAAGCACGCTCCTCACTTGTTCTGCAAGGCTATCTAATTACCGTAGTCTTTACTTTTTTATACACTAAGCATGAGGTGAAAAGTCGAAAAAAAAACATACAAGATTTTTTAGATAGATTCTGCCCAAAACTACGCCAAATTCCAAAATGAAAATGTTACTACAAAGCTAAGGTATAAATTCACAAACCAGTATTGCCTTTCCCATCGCAAAACGTGAGCTGGCAAAAATTAGTATACATTTTTTAGGGTTCCGTAGTCAACAAGGAACCCTTATAGTTTCGGTCTGTCCGTCCGTCTGTCCGTCTGTCCGTCTGTCTGTCCGTCCGCGGTTTTGCTCAGAGACTATAGGACCTACAAAGCTGTAATTTGGCAGGAATACACATATTAATAATGCCGACAAAATGGTACATAAAATATTAAAAAAATATATTTTTTTATGGTACCTCCCCTACACATCAAGCGGGTTGAATTTTTTTTTTGCGCCCACCCCATCGTGTGGGGTGTCGTTGGATAGGTTTTTTAAAAATATTATGAGTATTTATAGATCATTTTCCGATTTAGGGATCCATTTGTAAAATATTAAGTTTTAAAGTGGAAAAAATCGTTAGAGTCCAGTGTCCCCCCTTCTACCAGCTAAACGGTTGCTTCTGAAAATGTGAAAAAATTCACAGGAGTAGGAAATATGCTGAATTTAAAAGGAAAACTATCACGGCTCTAAGAAGACTTCATAAGTTATTGAGTAATAGTCGATCAACTAAAAAAATGTATTCGGCGAAGTATAAAGGAACTTTTCGTTCAAAGTCCTTTGAAAGTAACTGAGATGATGTTGTTAGTAGTGTAAAACATGTTATTAAATGTACATTCATTGACCATACAAAAATTTTCAAATACTAGCGGTACTACAGAACCCTATATTGCGCGTGCCCCGACACGCACTTGGCCGGTTGTATTATGACTTAGTAAGTACTAAAATAAAAGGTAAGTACTTAATAATAATTAGTAAAATAGTAAAATTTATCAATTATTCTTTTTATTTTTGAAGAAATTTTCTTTTATAACTAAATATCCGATCACAAGAAAAACGCATACGTAAACCTTTAACTAAACAACATTTTCCATGCAGCGAAAACTAATTTTCTTTTTTGCCCACAAGTCCCAACGCTGGCCGATTTTTAAATAAGCGTCAATAAAAATGTGATAAAAATCATAACCCAGCGACTGAATGTATAAAAGTAATTAGTATTTTTTCTCGTGAGAATAAGAGACACATAAATTCAATATGATTTAAGAATTATTTTCTCACACATTATTTATTTACAAATGACGAAGTTATGTGGTTTTATTTAGTCCATTGTTATATTTACTTCGGTACACGTTCTTCTATTTTAATGAAAATGTGTAAATATGTTTTAATTTGCTCTACTTGCCCAGGAAGCTTTCGGGTACCACCTGTTTTTAATATTTAAGTACTCAACCACAGAATAGATAATACAAGTAACTCTAAAAAAATAGTACAAGTAACTCAACTTAGTGCAAAAATAATTTTAGTAATTTTCGAGTAAACATTTACTTTCTGCCAAAGTGTCTTTACATATTTTAAGATCCATAGTGTTCATTTTCTACTAAGTAGAAATAGAGATTTATTGTTATCACACAAGTTTAATTTTGAAAACCTTTAAACCTAGAACTAACTTAACAGCTAAAGTTAAGTAAGCTTTTTTTCAATATTGATCGCAGAAAGATACCAAATCGGAGTTATTATTTTGACACAAACTTATCAAAGCAATTTATTACTATGCAGCATATTATTATTATGACATAATTTTCAAAATTAATCAGTTCGATTGGTGATCGTCTAAACTATAAGAGTGGGTTGCACCGGCTTACTTTAACTATAACCAGAGACCAGACATACTACTGGTCTCCGCTATAACTTTAACTTTAACCATAACAAAATGTGAAATTAACTGTCAAATCCCTAGCAAATGTCGCCATATTTGACGATAACCTTAATCTTAACTTTAACTACGCTTTTGGTGCAATTCAACCTAAATCAGTAGTTTTAATATAAATTTTT
The DNA here is from genome assembly GCA_905404155.3 of Plebejus argus. NCBI lineage: Eukaryota > Metazoa > Arthropoda > Insecta > Lepidoptera > Lycaenidae > Plebejus > Plebejus argus. The sequence goes on from FR989927.1 coordinate 19,867,947, forward strand.
TTTTTGCTTTCATGCATAGGTAAATTAGGTACATTAGCATTGAAACCATCCATCTACCTTGAAAATGGAACTAAAAATTGCTCTATATATAATCGCTTAATTTTTTTTAGATTTCCTAACCAGCCCGGTTTCACTGTTTCAACAGTTTGCATCAAAGCGGTAGAAAGTACAAGTCGGTGACAAACGCGGCGCCTTCAAGGCATTATCGCTGGCACAAAGACAGGAGACAATAGAAGAAGGAGCGTGCGTGACGGGAGCGACCTACATCGTCACTGGCTGCTGTTCACTTGCTATTCACGCCGCGAGCGGCATCTCATTAACATTGCTTATGGCTATGGTATTTCCCGCATATTATTATTTCCACGAGAAACTATTGTTCAGGCAATAAGTTACGCCATCTACCTATGAGTTTAACAAGACCACGTTTAACAAGATAAGGTGATAACCTTTTTAGCAAATTATCCCATTAAAAATTATAGTATTGCTGTATAATCTGTATGTAACATAAAACAATTATTATGTAAGTATAGGAAATACAACAAGTAACAACTCTATGTTCAGGTTGAAGTAAAAGCCACAGTATGAACATTATGTTGCGGTAATGGGCTCTTACAAAGCAGTTTCCACGGTGCTTGTAATACTTAAACAGTTTACAGTAAGTATATATTCTAATCATTAGTCCGCAGGGATAGGGCCTGCGTGACTGTTTTCAAATTAATTAAATTAGCTAATTGATTGTAGCACGATTGGAACTGATCGTGAATCGTGATACGCCTGATAAGTTGTCAAGTGAAACTGAATGCTAGTTAAACCCTTTTGATAATAATTTGTGGCACTACCGCACAATGTCTTGCGAAATTCTAATAAAATCAGAAATAATGAAATGTTAAATTATATTTTAAAGGAAATCATAATCTAGGCTCCCTTTCAAAGGGTCCAGAATTTATGAGAAGAGCAAAAGAGATGCTCGATTCACGTAGTAGTTTTTGAACCTAGATTTTTTCGTCATCTCGCGGCCAACCGTGCGTTCGAGCGAGTTTTCAGATCATGTGAGTTGACTGCCAGATCTCTGTAACGAATTTGCATTTTGGAAACTATTTGTATGGAAATTGCAATGCATTTTGGGATCTCACACCAATTTCAAGTTAAATCACATCAGCATAATATCCGAATCTAGTTGTGTAATCCATAAATCGCCAAAATTCACATGTTATTTTTAAAATGCCTTATACAATAATTATTATGAGCTATAAATCCATTGTTAACATTGCCGCTAAAATTTTTAATTTAATGTTTGAAAACTTTTAAATATAGGTATTGTTCCGCAAGAAAATTATTAGTAAAGGCGCAGGCACTTAACATTTTTTGCGCTTGGTAGGCCTTGAAGATGAAAAAAATCATACTCGACATATTTATTCAGTTATCATGTTGTGGACGATCCTCAGCTACTCATGGTGCAGGGCCCAGGGGCAAAGAATAAATTAATACACTACGCGAAAAGAAGCATGTGTGCTCGTAAAATTGCTCACGGCTATGTATGCGTGTCTGGACCAGCGTGGGGGCTGTGCGCGGCGCGCGAGGCGAGGAGCGCTAAGTCCGGGACTTATTCGGCCGAGGGCTGACTAGTCGGTGGAGCGAGCGCGCTACTCCTACACACATCGCACGCACGTTCAATTACCCGTTTTTTCGTAAGAATGGAGTATTTTTCCGCGGTAAAAAGTACCGGTGTTCGTGAGGGATAATGTCGGCTTCTAATGGTAAAGTAATTTTTCAAATCCGTCCAGTAGTTTCGGAAATTATTCGTTACAAACAGACTAAAAACTGACAGTAAAATCTTTCCTCTTTATTATATTATATAATATATTATTGTTATATTATGTATTACACATACATATATAATATACATCTTTGCTTTGGCACAAGTCTAAATTCCATTTCGGTGTCAACCCTAGCGGTGTACACGTTCCGTTCAAGGTCACCGGCGCTTGAGCTCTCACATATACACGGAGTGTCGCCCCTGTGCCAGGGGTGAAATACACTGTACTTTTTTGTATTGTTGTTTTTAAATACAGTATGTTACATAATATATTATATATCTTGTATTCTTGTATAAATGAAACGATGATGAGTGTTGGCCGACGGACATGAGTAAAGGTTACTCTGGTAATTGGTAAAAGTAAAGTTATTGCAGCAGGCCATTTAGCCAAGACTTTTTCGTTATCGCTTCGTTATGTATGGAATTGATATAAGCGTTCGTTAATTATATAACGTTGACGTTCGACTCGTTTTTAAATGTCAATTCCATACATTTTGATCGGCGATTCTATAATGAAGTGACGCTCATCCCGTGCCCCTTTAGCATGGCCACAGTAGAAATGCGAAAGTAAGTATAGAAACACTGGAGATAAACTGAACCCTGAAGGTACCGTTCCGATCTTTACCGCGGGCCGCGACTAACCGCGACCGACAAAAAGACTTGCTAATTGCTATTTGACCCCTAGATGTACTATCAGAGAAGTTGATTCCTATAGGCAGATGGGGGGCCCACGTAGTTTGGTCGAGTTACATTGAACCCAGCCGACAGATCACAATTAACATTGAATTGACATGATCCGACCAAATGACGTTGGTCTGTCAACTGCATAGGAATCAAATTCTTCGATGGTACCTAATATAGGTTACTACTTACTAGTATGTACTATGTACAGACATAATCAAAAAGTCTTAGGAATTAAAATAATAATTCCATCCCGAGAGTTGGAAACACCTAGAAAAAAATATAAGTACTGAAGTTACATAATATGAAATTCAATTATAATTTCGTACACTTGTCGCTCGCGGCCATATTTTATTATTCTTCGGCCATCGTGGCTGGTGCGAAATTTTGGTGATTTGATTTACAACTCTAGCTCCTTATAGCCATAGACATAAATAAAGCTACTGACATAGATTTCCGTGAGATAGACAACGTGCCTTTTGTGAATTTAATTACTCAGTCATTTCGCTCTATAAGGCAGACAATGTTACAACAAGATTGTTGGAAAGATTGAGTTGTGTGCTCGTTATATAAAGAATGCTCCTTTCCGTGTCACGTCCAATTTTTCTTATGCTGCTTGGTGCTTACAGACGTAGTAGAGCTACCTTCATATGGGAAACTTGATAATTTTCTAGCACTCATCATTAAATTCGAGCCTCTTCTCAGCATGACAGTTATATTTTTCCATAAAACACCCCACGATAATATCATATTATTATAACAGATCTTATACTCTTACATAACCTGTAAAAGTAGCAAAGTATACAATAATTAACTTACTTACTTACCTTAAGTTTCAGTTAAGCCTCCTCTACTGACATAGCACAGCTCTCCAACGCCATAAAGGGAACATTAGCAGGCAGAACGCGTACGATACTGGTAGCTATTAAGTCACTACATTACTAATTAGCCACACGATTAACGACGTTGAATGACAATATCGTTTAAGTAAACATAACTTACTCGAGTATTGTTACACGCAGAAGAGCTGTAGGTAGCTCGTTCTTATGAGACCCTATGGAAGCGCGTGATAACTTCTTCGTTTTGTCAAGGAGTTGAAAGCGCACTGCACCTTTCGGACCCCGATTCCTTAGAGCTCGCACATATTGTTTTACTTTCTTTTTCCAAAACCTTTTGTGCATTTTTAATGCGACGGATGACAAAGATAAATCAATTGCCTATTACATTAGATATCAACTATTACTCATATTATTCCTTTCATCTCAAGAGCCACAGCACGTACGTGTTATTCAAGCAAACAGTCTTTGTAGTTGATAGTCTGCCCTTACCTTAATGGGAAACGAAATCAGTTTGCTATCCTACTTATAAGGAAAGCTTATATCAGACCACTTATTATTTTTCCCCAGTTAATTTATTGAATAAGTTAACAAGTATTAAAATACGCTTCCACGTGCTCCTGTTGTTATTATAAACTTTGAGTGGAGTTTATCTGTTTATTAATTTAATACATAAAATATAATAAACGAGCTTTTACCCGCGGCTTCGCTCGCGTTAAGAAGTATTATTATATACAAACTTTCATCCCCTATTTGAACCCCTTGGGTTGAGAATTTATCAAAATCCTTTCTTAGCGGATTCCTACGTCATAAGTTCATAACATCTACCTGCATGCCAAATTCAGCCCGATCCGTCCAGTGGTTTGGGCTGTGCGTTGATAGATCACCATCAGATCAGAGTCACGGGACACGGCAAAGATTGTATAGGTACGGTTCCTGCGCGACAAATTCGCAACACAATTAATATAAACAATTAATAAAACAATAAGGCAACATCTAGTTTTAGGATATATTATTACGTAGAATACCTGATACTGATAAATACCTGACTCCGAAACTTATTTAGGTAATTAACATTGATGTATTTATGCCCTCGGCGGTCCTCGATGGCTTCCTTATGACTTATTAGCCTGATGTCTCCCATTTGACTTTGAAATATCGATAACAATAAAACCTAATTAGGTTCGTGGAGAGCCTGAGAACTTTGTATCCCGAGCAACAAGTGGAATCAATTATTGATGAGGCGAAGTGAAATCAGAATTGCACATGAGGCAGCATGGGCCCCGGTGGCACATTTTGTATGCAGTGACCTTCTTAGTTCATAGAGGCCAACTTGACGGAGGCGAGTTTTCACCTATCTTTTTTTCACTATGAGGCCAACTTGACTCCTCTGTTTTTATCTTTTGGAAACCCAAAACATAAAAACATGAGGCAGCGGAAGATAATAATCGGCCAAGTGCCAATTTGACGTGGGAGAGCCATGCTTCGGCACGAATGGGCCAGCTCGACCGGAGAAATACCACGTTCTCACAGAAAACCGGCGTGAAACGGCGCTTGCGCTGTGTTTCGCCGAGTGAGTGAGTTTACCGGAGGCCCAATCCCCTACCCTATTCCCTTCCCTACCCTCCCCTATTCCCTTCCCTTCCCTTCCCTTCCCTTCCCTACCCTCCCCTATTACCCTATTCCCCCTTAAAAGGCCTGCAACGTACCTGCAGCTCTTCTGATGCTGTGAGTGTCCATGGGCGACGGAAGTTGCTTTCCATCAGGTGACCCGTTTGCTCGTTTGCCCCCTTATCTCATAAAAAAAAGTGCGAGTCGGACTCGCGCACGAAGGGTTCGGTACCGTTATTGAGAGAAAATTAACAAAAAATTAAAACCGACTTCCAAGGTAAAAACAAATGAAAAGTAAATTACTGTTGTGCTGTGTTTGTGACTAATCTAATTTAAGACTTCTGTTTTTAGGTGTATACTGATAATTTATAATGAAAATACGAAGAGAAGGTCAGACCTCAGTTTTATTTTCTATAACACCTAAAAATAATGAAAGAAGAATGAGTCAGAACTCAGAGATGAGATATTATGACATTGAACCACTACAATCTGACCACGAAGATCATGAATTATTAATATAAATTGATTATAAGCTAATAATGAAAGTATAAAGTTGTATTTTTTAAACTGCCTAATGCCTATAGTTTTACTATTAAGGGAGTTTATGTCGTGATATTTTAAAACTATACATAAATGCTATGCTTTTGTCAAATTATCTCTGCAATATTCTTAAAATATGTCTAAATAATTATTAAATTGAACACCAGGTTAAATTTGTACACTAGCCAATTCGTAAGTGTATGACTGTACTATTTGTTGCCATATTCATAGTTCATTTAGCACCCTCAGCGCAGGTTTTTTATATTTCTGGTCAGGCTTTACTTATAGTTTTGAAAACGCTTTCACTTTAGATTTCTTAAATTTTATAGTCAATATTTTGCGATGCCGGCGAGCTAAGGCAACTTTTAAAGCTAATAAATGATTGATTGATTTGATTGAAGCCGTCAAGCCGGACACCATTTATTTTGGTCGGACACGCAGTAACTATGACCAGCTACATCCGACTGACAACCCTATGTGGAAGTGGCCTTTATACGGTCTTAAAGATGCTGTCAAGGGTACTCTAACTCGAAACGTATCGTAACTAACAAATCGTTACAGCCATCGACAGTTGGGTTATAGCGCTGGCGTCCGATACGGTGGTAACCATTAACCATATTTATGGCGAAAATAAAGACTGCCGGGGCCGCCGTAGCCCACGGCTTACACGAGTCACAACGCAAATGATTTCTGAGCCTACTCGCTAGTGATATATTACACCTATTAATCGTGTCCTTATTACTTATTATTTGTGACAGGAGAAGGTAAGCTTTGGCTGAACGTGGCCGTGGGTACAGTACCGTATGACAGTAAATTTGCTATAGAGCTGTCTCTGCCAACGTTCTATGGTCTCTGCCAAGTTTTATTTTACACTACATAAAATGGAAAAATAAGAAAATCAAAATCCAATCTTACCTAAATCCTAATAATATGGTTGCAAGAAGCAAATTTTCTTTTCGCTTTAACAATATTATGTCCAGTTTTAAACCTGAAATACGTTCTTGAAAGGACTGCGCCCTTTGAATAACTTTTCCCTACTCACTACTGAAATTCGGTTGGCAGATTTTGTACCCATAACTTTTACTCAAGTTATTAAAAGTTAGCTACAATATTTTTTGTCAAAACTTGTAGACCTACCTAAAATTTCACAGCTAAGTCAGGCGATTTCACAGTAAATTAACTTTAGGCCTACTTTACAAGAGTGGGTTTTGTTAACATAAATCAATTACTCAATACGTTTGACATTGTGCTTGCAGAATTATGGATGGCCACAATTTACTTTTACATGGCTCACGTTTGCCCAGCTGACCACGGAAGACAAATGTGGTATAAAGCATGTCTGCAACTTGGCTGTCATTACAGAATGGTGTCTCATTTATCACTGGTACAATGCGAGAATTAGCGGCCATATTTTTAGATTGATATGGGTGTAAGTAATAAATTATTATAATAATATTATAAATGCGAAAGTGTGCCTGTGTCTTAGTTTGATATGTTATGCTCAAACCTCTGAATTCGCGTCTCCCAGACAGACGCGGGCAGCGGTGGCGGTGGCGGCGGCGGTCAGTTGTTTGTACTGCCACCGCCACCGCGTGTGTCTGTGTCGTTCCTACTTCCTAGAACTCTCAAGTCATCCAACTGACCGCCACCGCCACCGCCACCGCGACCGCTGCCTGCGTCTGTCTGAGAGACGCTTTAGATTTAAATTAGTGTGTTATCCACACACTAATTTTAGTCCCGGGATGAATGGGCAAAGGATTATTTCTATTGCGTCAAAAAGTGCGACTATCACGAGTTTTTTAAGTTTAAAGATTATCGAGATAAACGAGTAAAATTATTAATTATACGTCTGCAATGACTTTTAGCGATTACCCAAAAATTAAGTACCTAAACTTTACTTAAAATGTTTTAGTTTTTAGATTGCTTATTAAATTAATGTTAAATAGCAAACACTACTTTCCCAACTGGGTCCTCGTCTATTCATAGCTCAGCTGTATTATATTTCATGAACCGGTCGGAAAATACGCCTGAAAACATTATTCAGCAATGCACATTATTGTGCCGCAGCAGGGGATTAAAATTGCTTCTGTCCGGATTTCTGGCTCATAATTTTATTTTGTTTATATTTTTTGTTTGTTTTTGTTACCAAATCAATTCTACTAACAAAGTTTTTGCTGTTGTTAAGTATTTATTTTGTTTTTTGTCTCTTTTATGTCCTTTCTTTTGTGTACGTGCAAAGTGTGCAAATAAAGAATTTATTATTATTGTTATAAGGTAAAAGAAATTGGAAATGAAGTAGGTAAGTAGGTAACTTGCTTTATGTACACAAATCACAATCGAAAGAAAATTAAAAAGTATTTGCACTGTTTAATAAAGCGTATTTTAAATTCACTTGCAATCTTTTAATTTTTTAGTAAGTATAATTATCTTAGAAATAAGGTTTTATAGGGTACTATTATAGATTTCAGTATAATTGTGCCGTATTTTTCAGTTCAGTTGACTAGACGTGTCATTTCAGTTTTATTCAAAACGTGGCATTGTATGTACATATATAACATAATACCTACATTTACTGCAATAATGAATATCCTACAGGTTGCACATTGCACAATGCACATCCTTCATCTTTGTCAACTAAAAGCAAACTAAAACTGTGACCATCAACATTCGACTGACTTCAGACTACTGGATTCAATTAAACAATGAGATCTCAGTTCGTGTAGATTGATACTCGAAGGTCATGGGTTCAATCTCGCAGGAAGCTGGATTCCTCTCGGAGTATCCGCAGGATATAACAGTTGGACTTACTTGCCACGGAGATTTTGTTTACTCCGCGTCAAAGCTCTTCCAACATTCGGACTTTGAACAATTAATAACGGAAGCACTTCCTTACTTTTCATTCCATCTTCCGTTTAGGTATAATAATTATTTGTTTTGAGTGAATGATTTTGAAAATCTGGACGCCGTACGACGTGTACCTACTTGATAGAAAAATTTAAAATCCTAGCAAAGTATAATCCAAAATATCATTCAAATTATAACTTTTTGTATGTACTTTGCATTTAAAAATGTCATTTAGATTTTAGGGTTATAGCTGCTTCACATCCATATCCGCGTATATCTGAATATACACAAAATAATAGATATAATTATTATAAAGTCTTTCAGGTGACACGTTTTGCACCTCGATATGCCACGTCCAAAAATGATATTTTCAACGAGACACGGTAAGTACTGTATCGCTGTGGCGGTGTGGCCTGTGAGCAGCTAGTGCGATTGATGTTAAAAACTTGAAAGCAAAACATATAAACAAAACCGGACAGTTACGACTTACGATTCGCAAATCGCAAAAATACCCGTGGGTGGATGAGAAAACATGTGCCTTCGAATATTTTATTACATTTGAAAAATATTCCCGAAATGTAACATAAATTATAGGAAAATAGATCAACGTTCTTCGTTTCGTCACTAGCTGTAAATTATTGTCAAATGTATGTAGATATTTTGTTGCTACGCGAACTATATTTTCAGTGCATCGTGAGTTTATCTTACGCTGTTTCTTCTCACCGGTCTAGTAGCTGGCTATGTGGATTCGACGAACAAAATAGAAATTTAAAATCGGTATCGTATAATACTTTTCTATAAGTTAGGTCTACAAGGTGTCCCTTATATAATATTTACTACGTTCAACCTAAACCTTAGGTTACAAAATTTTTCTAAATTGAGTTTGAGTGTAATTTCAAGTAAGTTATACTTAGGTACCATCTATATTTCTTACAACTTTCATGAAACTTAGATCTAATAGCTATTAATACCTAATTATTTATAATATTAAATCATAATATTATAATTTTAATTTAATGTAAATACTTAATTATATAACTCAAAGGTGACTGATTGACATAGATGACCAATCAACGCACAGCCTAAACCACTGGACGGATCGGGCTGAAATTTGGCATGCAGGTAGATGTTATGAGTTATGACGTAGGCAATAGGCATCCGATAAGAAAGGATTCTGATCAATTCTATCCCCAAGGGGATAAAATAGGGGATGAAAGTTTGTCAATTTTAAACCAATCAGGTAAGACTTTGATACCAAATTAATAATAATAATACTTCTTAACGCGAAAGAAGCCGCGTGCAAAAGCTTGTATAATATTTAAAGTCTCGTGATAAATATTAGCTGTATAATAACCAAATTTGCACTACGGAAATACCCAAATTCAAAACGTCTGGACGATAAAAAATAATATGTTGGGTCAACATTTATTTATATTGAACATTACGAGTATGTTTGTCCGTACAGCTAAGAGATATCGCTTGAAACATAAAAGCCAAAGATCATTGAAGTTTATTACCAATAAAATGTTACAAGTGTTTGTGTAAGTAGGTAGATGATTTGGTAAAAACCCTTGGCCGATCATCCGAATAAAAATAAACGAAAGTGCCGTTATTCTTTACTACTAACAGGACATACATAGCAAATTAAGAAAAGGTATACAAACATTGAGTAAAGAATAAATAATCGTCCAAGTGCGAGTCGTACTCACGCACGAAGGGTTCCGTACCGTTATAGAGCAAAAATAGGCCAAAAATTGTGTTTTTTGTATGGGAGCCCCCCTTTAATTTTTTGTTTTTTTCAAATATTATTATTAATTATTAAAGAACAATTGGACGGCGTTATGTAATAACGAATCAAGCGACAAAATTTAAAAAAATTAGTTATGGATGCAGATCGATTCTAGGCATTATTAACAGCTATGTATTCAGCTTATTTTGTGTTCAAAAGTCAATCCTAGTGCCTTAGGGGTGAATCAAGCGACATGTCAAAATTTGTTAGAATTTTTCACAATTTAGTTACGTATTAAAGAATTATGCGCCTAAGTTGCTATTACAAGATACACTAAACAGGAATTTAAAATGCATAAACGAATTATATCCACAAAAGTTGTAGATAATCCGATTCAATTTATTCATTAAAAATGCAATAACGAACTAACTGCCTAATCTGGCAGCAGATTTTGTTAAAGAAGATGAAGATTAGAAAAATAAAAAAATTGATTTCATTAATTTTTTATCACTGAGCGTTAAGTTTTTTGTTTTTTTATGTTGAAAAAGTGCTATTTTAATTATTAAAAGACTAGATGACTCCCGCAACGCCGTTGCGCCAAAATTCGTTTATCGCGCGGGAACCGTACATTTTTCTGGAACTAAAAGGTATGCTGCGTCCTTTCCCGGGACTCAAAATATCTCCATACGAAATTTCAGCAAAATCGGTTCAGTGGTTTGAGCGTGAAGAGGTAACAAACAGATACACTGACACACTTTCGTATTTATATCCATCTTTAAAAAACTGTCTAATTTTTGTTTAATTTGAAAAATTTAAGTAAATACTTAGTGTAATAGGGTCCCGTTTTTACCCTTTGGGTACGGAACCCTAAAAATAGAAAGCTCTATGAATATCAAAAATTATTAGAGGTGGCAGACCGTAGAGCCTACATAATATAAACTGTAGAAATGAAAATTATGTACATTAAACATATTCAAAAAAATTATAAGTGGGGGGTATCACTACATCGCTATAGAAGCCAAAAATGTGGTTAGTTAGTCACTTTTCGTGTGATAGTGGAACAAACATGCAGACAGACAGACAGACAAAAAACTAACCACATTTTGGCTTCTATAGCGATCTAGTGACACCCCCCACTTATTATTTTTTGAATATCTCTAATCTACAGAATTCACATTTGTACAGTTTTATTATAATTATGTATAGATTATTATTAACTATGTTTTCCAACTTAACATCTGGTGTATAAAATTTTCCCCCCCACCCGTCGTAGGGGACAAAAGAGGGGGTAAGATTTTGTATCAACTGATGAATTAGAAATAATTTAATGTCAAAACAACGTTTGCCGGGACAGCTAATCTTAAATATGCATAAGTAACAATGTTTTTTAAGTATAAGTATTTTTTTAAATCTTTTATTCTGCAATTTATATACCTAAATTTGAAGATATAGGAAGGAAGGAAGGGAATGATTCGTTATTCGTACAAGTAATCGTAAAATAATTTCGTGTAGAGTAGACTGTGGATGTTATTTATAGTTACGATACATTCGAACTACGTCTTTTTACTTTTTGAGGATCTAATAACACAAAATATGATAAAAGCTCAAACTTCAAACAAAGTAGCCGAAGCTGTAAAATACAATTTTCGCAATATTTTGCCATTAAAGCAGTTTTAAACGCGTATAAACATAAAGTGAGACGGTCAATTTGTATGCGGCGTCAAGTCGTGGCGACGTTATTACAACTCGCTTATATTCATTACCTTTTAAGGTACGCGCACATTTCAACGGGGCGCAGCGGAGTAGGCCGCATTTTTCACACAAGTTATAATAATATTATGACCCATCGCGGTTTCGGTCTTAAAACTTGTATGAAAAATACGGGCCGCTCCGCCGCGCCCCGTCACAATGTGCGTGTAATGTGTACTATTAGTGATGGAGGTGATCAGGCTGAGTCGCTTTAAGTGAAAATCGTCATCGTCCCTCCATTAGCCATTACTGCTCTGATTTTGATTGCGTTTAAACGACATTATGTAAAACAACCCGATAAACAGAGTGTTTCGCACGCTTTTGAAGACGTCATGTTCATTTTTGTATAAATTATGAAAAAAGTAAGTATTAAAATTTGTTGCTTCATAATAATTAGATTGAATTGAGTTTCAATGAATATATTAATTACTCTTCTTAGGTTTTACTATGAACGAATACAGAGTTTTGAAATAAGAGGATAAAAATGCTGATGATTATACTGGAAAACAAAAAGTGATTAATTATTTTACTATTTTATTTAATGTCTCAATATACCGGTTATAATATATTGCAAAAAACTTGAGGCAAAGCTCTATCTTACATCATGGATTTATTACGCAGCATAAAATGGTTCAACACAAAATGACATTACGGATCTACAGGCTGTAACAAAAATAAGTGATTATACTTTAGGATGTGTACGTGTTCTTTGTAGAGAGTTCATTGTGAAAGTAGCAGCGCTGAAAGACCTTTTTTTTCACTTTTGTATGGGGAAACTCGTGGTGCTCGGGCCCTTGCCCATACAAAAGTGAAAAAAAATTTTCATCTTTCAGCATTGCTACTTTCACAGTGAACTCTCTACTAGGAACACGTACACACCCTAAAGTATTATCACTTATTTTTGTTACACACTGTGTAGTTACAAAGTTAGATGAAAAAGCTCAGATTTAATAAAACTTTTTATTAATAATTTATCCCCCTTACGAATAATAATAATCATAAAAATATTTACATAGCCAAAAACTATACAAGGCCTGTGTGTGTGTTGGTCTGTGTCTGGCACAAAGTAAAAATCACAGGATAGATAACTACTAGATAAGTACTATAATATAGTCTACAATACTAGTACTAGTCTATAATATAATATTATAATGTTATCTGATCTCTACAAGTAGAGTTTATTTGGGAAGTTAACTGAACTACTTGAAGTTTGATGTATGTTCGAGTGTTCGATACATTAAAATTCAAATTCTTTATTAAGTTATACAATAATATACAATAGTATAAAAGTTAGGTAGCGTACATCACGTCGTCTAATCCCATGCCAAGTAAAAACTTGTGTTATGGCAATCAGACAACGGATGCATTTTTTCCACTTTAAAACTTAATATTTCACAAATGGATCCCTAAACCGGAAAATGATCTATGAATACTCATAATATTTTTAAAAAAACCTATCCAACGACACCCCACATGATGGAGTGGGCGCGAAAAAAAAATTCAACCCCGCTTGATGTGTAGGGGAGGTACCATAAAAAAATATATTTTTTAAATATTTTATGTACCATTTTGTTGGCATTATTAATATGTATATTCATGCCAAATTACAGCTTTGTAGGTCCATAGTCTCTGAGCAAAACCGCGGACGGACAGACGGACAGACGGACAGACGGACAGACGGACGGACAGACCGAAACTAAAAGGGTTCCTTGTTGACTACGGAACCCTAAAAAGTATTGCTAATTGTAATTGCTATTAGCATTAGGGGTATAATATAGCTCTTGTTTTGCTAACAACTCGTCAGTTGAAACTTGAAACACAACTGAGTTATATACTTAAGCGTGTGTAAGGAAATGATGTGAATTGTCGTACAATTCATTTCGCCCTCGTGTTGGTTTAGTAAATATTTAGTTTCTACCAGGAGACAATGAAGAAAGGGAGGAGTAGATGCACGCAGCACGGATCACAGAAGTTCATGTAGGTGTGTACAACCCACTGAGTTCTGTAGTTCAGTCACGGACCCTTTCAGTTTCATTCATATCCGTCCGTATCCCGTCCAGTGTGTACCGTCCAAACGGTTAGCACTACAACTATCCCCTCGGATGTCTTGAAAAGTCTGAAAAAATATACATAGTTGATCTATACATATAAAATGACAAGTTCTGACTGACTGACTGACTGATTCATCATCGCAGAGCAAAAACTGTTAAAGTTACAGCCACGAAATTTGGTGAGCAGGGTTGTGTTAATTAGTAGACACCCTCTAAGGAAGGAATTTTGGAAAGTTTAACCCGAAGGGGGTGAAATAAGGGTTGAAAGTTTGTATGAATGTCCGTCATTTCTGAAGTTAGAAACATGAAACTTTATTTTTGGGTTACTGAATAAAAACGAATGAATACGTATTTAAGCGTTTTCGGCAATTCTACCCCCAAGAGGGTGAAATTGGGGTTGACAGTTTGTATGAAACTTTCTCAATTTTAAACCGATCGGGCTGAGACTGTGTATGCATAAAGATACTATGACGTAGGCATCCCCTCAGAAAGGAATTCAATAAATTCCACCCCTAAGGGGATGAAATAGGGGATGAAAGTTTTCTTAGACTTTCGACTGATTGAACTTAAATTATTAAAGATTTGAGCTTCTATGATGAAGGCGTTCGCTTTAATAGGATTTGGGTTACTGAATAAAATCGTAGGAAAGTAAATTCTGTACATTGAATATTTTTTTTAAATAATATTTGGGACGTGATCTAACTATGCTAACGCGGACGCCGGACGAAGTCGCGGGCAACAGCTAGTAGTCCATAAAAACAATCATGACGATAGTCCTTACAATAAAACCATCAGAGGTAACTTTAGAAGTATAGGGCCAAGCTACAACACTGCGATTAGAACGTCGCATATTCAAAATGTACATTTCTCTGCAGCAACAGTTGTTTTTGCAATGAGAAGTCGCCACGCTGTGTTGTGGCCTGGCCAAGAGACTACACTTACAGTTTCCTAAATAAGTTCACTTCACTGTTCGTAAATAAGTTATAGAGTTAATTGGAATGCCTAGTGCCTACGGAACCCTATTCTATGTATGGCCTGACACGCACTTGGTTGATTTTTGCGTTTGTGATCGTACTCTTGATTGAATCGTTAAAAATGTTCCATAAGTAAACAAAATATTCATGGAAACCGTTTACAAACGATTTATAAATTGTTATTTGTTTACACCATGTTTACACTCAATTACGGACTACAGTACGGAACCGTTAGCAATTAACGATTTCGGGAAATTATTTATTTGTCTTTTTAATGCCGGAAAAAACATGCTAATCAAAATTTGTGTAAAAATACTTAAACTTGGAAAAACATACTAAAGTTAACTTTGTTTCAAAATATATCGTACTTGGAAATGCTTATCTAAGTTAAAAACTTGTTAATTAGGTTCAAACCTAATTATTATGACTAATCAAAGATTCGGTCAAATATTTGTATTCACGTTATGGGAACAGTAAATAGTGTTTAGTAAATAGGGGTAAATAGTAATTAAATGTAGCGAGCGGCGCGGGACGGCGCTCAGCGCGGCGGCAGAGGGCCGTCGGCCACTCCGACACAGCGTGATGCCGCGGAGAGACGCATCCCGCACATCCCGCGTATCCCGTAACTCCCGCGACTCCCGTAACTCCCGCGTGTCCCGTAAATCCCGCAAGTCCTGCAACATGACTCGCGCCAGACTCTTCAGTGTCAGTGAAGTGCTCTTATTTTTGGAAGGATAAATTAGTGTTGTGATACAGACGTGATAATATGAAACGATGAACGTCAGGAGGATTCAAACCGAGAAACGGCCTAATCGGAAGCGAAAGGTGAGTTTTAAAAATTTGGGACCTGTAAAATATATAATTAATTGTAGACCTGTAAAATTAGGGATTTGATATTTATAAAATCTAGATTTGTTGAACTGCTGAAGAAACTGGTTGAGTTGCAAGTAGTAGGTATAGTTAACATTTGTTAAATGACGTACGATTATATCTACCAAAACATATATTTTGCTTTATATCTCAATAAAAGTTTTACTTATTACTAATGAAAGTTTACTGTAATATGGTATGAGATAAGTACAACAATATTTGAAGTTTGTCTTTTGGGGTTAAATGTAAAGAACTTTTTAATCTTTGTTATTTTCGAGACAAGTGCGGGTAGTTTTTAATTTATTTTTATGATCTAAAACTATAAAAACAATTTTTACTAATAAGTTGAATAAATGAAAGCCACACTCTATTACATATTATGCACTAATTAAGAAAAACAGTAATGTAGAGCTAGACTCTATTTCAATAACTGTCTAAACCGACCCCTAAAGGGGTGGAATAGGGGTTGAAAGTTTGAATGAATCATTTCTTTAGCTAGAAATATAAAACTTTATTTTTTAAGCTACTGATTAAAAATGAAAGGATACATATTTAAACGTTTCTGGAAATTATATCCCCAAGGGGGTTAAATTGGGGTTGAAAGTTTGAATGAAAGTCCGTCATTTCGTAAGTTAGAAATATGAAAGTTTATTGACGTTTGCTTAAATGGGGTCTCATTTTTACCCTTTGTATAAGGAACCACAAAAAGGGGAAAACTATCAATCTTACGCGGACGAAGTCGCGGGCAACAGCTAGTATAATAAATTGGCGCAGTGGATAATAGACTAGGAGTATACACAAGAAAAGACGCGTATGTTGGTGGCCGGTGTACGAATACGCTACACTAGGCCGCCTGTCATTACGTCAGGCAAATTTTGGGTTCCGTCCCCCAGTAATAGAAACCTTCGTGCGTCATTTCCGTCCGCTGATTCGCACGTCATCGTATGTCCCACGATCATAAATAAATCATTTATACACGACATTCTAGTGGTCGCGGGCTGATACTCTGATAACTATCCTATTACCTAAAGGAGTATTTGCACTTGTAACACTTTTTATTTTGTTCATCAATTACTTCATTTAGCATTATATTTATGTATGTGGTTGGGTAAATACATATTATCATAGTTACATCGCTCTACATTTCACGAAAATTCCAATCTATTTTTTTTTACAATTACAAAGTAAAACAATAACAATTGTTGTTATAATTTTCTTACGTGCATGAAATTAAAATTATAAAAGAATACTACTTTTAAATAAATATTATTATTATAGCCACGAAATAAGAAAGAAGTATCTAGTAGAGAACAAGTAGGGAACTAAACTAGAACTAAACGCCAAAGACGTATCAGACTATAGACTGTAGAGCCTCTATACCCTATCTATAGCATATTGTATAAAGTATATATTAAGTACATTAATATAGTCCAGGGATGGCGAACCAATGGCACGCGTGCCATTGCTGGCACGCGACGAAATAATTTCGGCACGTCACTGATTACGAGTTTAAAGAAAAAAGTATAAATTATGATTATGATGTAGCATAATACCTATGAATCTTTGAAAAGCAAATTTATTTTTCCACTGATCACAAAGTCAAGAATATTTGATGGCACGGCTGCGACGTCATTAAATATTATTCCAGAAAATTGGCACGTATACGCATAAAGGTTCGCCATCCCTGATATAGTCTATACAGTCTATATGTCAAACAATACAATAAAATTGTAAGCCTTCTTAGGATTCCGTACCCAAAGGGTAAAACGCGACGGGACCCTATTACTGAGACTTCGATGTCTGTCCGTCTGTCTGTCGGTTTCCAGGCTGTATCTAAGAACCGCTAAAGCTAGACTTCTAAAATTTTCTTAGATTGTGTATTTCTGTTGTCGCTATAACAACAAATACTAAAAACAAAATAAAATGAATATTCCGTACCACAAACGTTATTTTTTTTGGCCTTTTTTTCTCGTAATCAATAATGGTAACAGCTAGGCTCTTCAAATTTTTACAGTGTCCTTAATTATATTTGTACTTTAATAATAAAATTAAAATAAAATTAATATTTAAATTTCCCATACGTAAAAACACATTTTTTCCAACTTTCGCTCTATTACGGTACCCTTCGTGGGCGAGTTCGACTCGCACTTAGCCGATTTTCTTTTCATGTATATTTTAACTATTAACTAACTGAAAATTATCTTTTGGTAGACTGGACATTACGCTATCTTGAACATAATATAAAATATGATATTATATTTAAAAAGTAGCCTAATAAAACTTGTTTATAGACCCAGACTTAACCGTAATCATTGTATAGCTCTTAGGCCCGTATAAATAGTCGGTACTTAAGATGCGACCCGGTCTCAAGACGCGGTTCGGCTCTGTGATTGGTCCAAATTTTGACAGCCAACCAATCACAGAGCCTGAACCATGTCTTGAGACCGGGTCGCATCTTAAGTACCGACTATTTATACGGGCCTAAGAGCTATACAATGATTACGGTTAAGTCTGGGTCTATAAACAAGTTTTATTAGGCTACTTTTTAAATATAATATCATATTTTATATTATGTTCATCGAATATCGAGTTTAAATTAGGGCTAGTTAAATTATTATTCTAGGAAAAGTGAAAAATGAATAGTAAGTACTTAAAATATTTCGTCTTCTCTTTAGGGTTCGTTCAACGTTAGGGTTTCGTTATTATTTATTAATATAAACTCTCCGTCACAGGTTTGCACAACATAGGTATTTGGAGTTGACAAAATATAAACAAAGACAGCACAACAAGTTTTACAACTTTTGACTTTTCTATTTTAGAAGAAATAATTATTATAAAGCATACGTTAGCTATACTTAAGCACAATGTTAAATAAAAGGTTTTTCTAAAGGAAAACCCTTGAATGTTAAAGAAAAAGGAAAACTTTGGTAGCGTGGGTTTGAATCTTGCTAACAAATAACAATGACATGAATGGTGCAAGTAGGGGGATTGTAGAGCAAAAGTTTAATTTTATTTTTTATTTGTAAAATTCAGATAATTTTATAATGTTTTGTTACATTTTTCTATATTTCTTTAACACATTTTTCTATGGATTTCCACGTGATAAAATAAATGTATTTAGTTTCTTTTATAAGTTAATATTTCTTAATTCAATATTGACAAGTTATTAAGTTTTGCGTACAATGGGTATGATTTAAGATACTAATTATTATTATCATAATTCATGCTCATAACTGATCATGATCAATAACACTCAACATTGACTAATACAGATAAGTACATGACTAACTTCATATCCATATTATATTCATTGATAATGCCAAAACAGCTGATGACTTGGAGAACTATATCAAGAAAGAATTAATTGTTTTTCTTCGTAATGTTTGTCACGTGAGCTCCGTGAATTATTTATTTTTCTTTTTAAATTAATTTTTAGTTTCCTTATTTCTGATTGAAACTATAATATAAAAACTATGAAAATATAAAAGTTGTTTACGTATGTGAATTGTTAATTTTATAATTTTAACTTATGATTGTAACCTATCTTCTAAGCTCGCTCGATGTAATTTGTAATGTTTACTACATTGTTTGTATAGTTTCTTTACTTTATTGTATTTCTATAGATTGGTTCAAGCATACACTTTAATTTGCCCATAGCTTATATGAAATATATTTAGGTATGGTTTTTAAATTACGCGACAAAAACCATTTTGTTGCTTACGCCCTTTCCATTTCTTGCTGTTTCATTTCTTGTTTTCTATGAGAGGCCGGGCCGGCCTAATTAGAACTTGTAATAACATTTATTACAAGTTCTAATAATTAGGATTATCACAACTCGTTCCCATCTTTATACCAAAAATGTCGGTCAGGTGACACTTGACAGGTAACAGCTAAGCTAATCGGTGAAAGCCTGGAGCATGCGTGATGGCTGTTCGCACAGGAAAGTCTCACCACATACCTACAGTTTACCGAACCACATACTATGTGGTTTCACATCCGTAAATTGAGCTAAAAGCAGATCATAAAATGTGCAGATGTAATGTTAACCTTCACGAAATCTTGGCAAAGTTGGCGCTGAATCTTCTTCTTTTTCTTAGCTCTTTCCCACTTTACATAGGTCGGCTCTCCTGCAACATTGCACCAAGAAATAATCTTGGGTGGCTGATTTAGACAATTTAGTACAGCTATTAGTGTTTTGGTCAATATACCAGTGCACACTGTGGCTGGGGGTCTGCCTGCTCTCATAGTTACTGAGTGACTCAATGCATTCTAGACAATATATTTGCCGCTAAATCTGGCTTCAAATATTTCTTAACACAAAACATTAAAAAGTTGTTATATAAAACATTAAGGGTGAATTGCTTATTTATTAGGCGTCTCCCAGCCAGACGAGGCCTGCGGTGGCGGTCGCGGCGGCGGTCAGTTTTTTGTACTGCGATCGCCACCGCGTGTGTCTGTGTCGTTCCTAGAACTTTCAAGTCATCCAACTGACCGCCGTCGCGACCGCCACCGCAGGCCGCGTCTGTCTGGGAGACGCCTTATTGTTAAGGTTATCGTCAAATATGGCGACTTTTGCTAGGGATTTGACAGTTAATAGAATCAGGCGTTAATTTGCGGAAATCCATAGCTGAAAATTTAGTTAGTTATTATTTTTAGCAATATTCTGCGAAATAATGCTAAAAATCGCGGAATATTGCTAAAAATAATAACAAACTAAATTTTCAGGGATTTGACAGTTAATTTCACATTTTGTTATGGTTAAAGTTAAGGTTATAGTTAAAGTAAGTCGATGCAACTCACTCTAAACAATTGCTGGTAACGCTTGGCAGTTGGCATAAAATAAATTAACAGTTAAAACGTCTTGACAATGCAATTATGAAAATGTCTAATAGGATTTTTATGATTTTCCGTTAACTAAGAACGAGGCTTTATACTGCAGATTTATTGATAGTAAAGGTGCCGGGCGATAGAAGCGGCAGCAGACGACATGTCGTCGCGACATTACTGTTTCTATGTATTTCTATGAAAGTGTAGCTAGCTTCGTGTCGCTAGCTGCGTATTTCATGGAAATACATAGAAACCAGTTAAGGTGACGCCATGTTAAAGTAAAAAACCGTGTTGGATGTGTTTTAGATTGCTTGTTTTCTATGCGAGGCTGGCCCGGCCTCTCATAGAAAACAAGCAATGGAACAGCAAAAAATGGAAAGGGCGTAGCGACAAAATGGTTTTTGTGGCGTAATTTAAAAACCATAAATACATTTCATATAAGCTATGGACAAATTAAAGTGAACTAGAACCAATTTATGTACAACTTTTGGAAGCTTATATCACTCTCCTCTGTTGGCAAAATAGGTATCCCTTTTTTTACAGAGGTCTTTTTGACTGATTATTCTGTGTTATAAAAGTTGACCAATCGTGTTATGCTATGGGTAATTCAAAGACAAAGACATGATGAATACTGACAGTGGACTTTAATTTCTTAGCTTTAGTCATTGCTGAGAAAAATGGACATCGCTACAGCCAAATTATCAAGGCGTCACCTTAAGTAGTGTCGCGAGACGACACGTCGTCTGCTGCCGCTTCATGTAGTCGGCTTCCAACTTGTCCCTTTACCACAAAATTGTTGTGCCATTATCTACTTTTCTTTTACTAAGTAATCCTAATATTTTACTAAGTCTAATTCATACAGATCTTGGTATTACTTAGTGTAATACCAAGATCTGAACAAAATTTGTCAGCTGTGTTACATAGAACTTTTTGCAACGTTAATGGATATTTCTATCATTTTCTTCTACAAAATGTTATAATTTAAAAGTAAAGAAAGATTTATAAACAATACGATGAACAAACAGGTATTGATAGGCGGCTAACAAATACTGCAATCAGATTTTAACGAATTCTGTTTGTCAAACAATTATCGACTGGTTTTTTATGTGATTCACACCTACTGCCGGAGACTGCCCACGGACTTGTACAATGTGTATCAATCAACATCCATTGTTATAATAAATAAAGAAAATCCCAACGAATACTTTAAATAACAAACTAATATTAAAGATAACAATAGTTTAAACAGAAAGGGTTTCTTTTGGAAAAAATAAATTATTGCTACTGTGAGCTGTCATTATAATTCGATAAATGGCCGTTCCCAATATTCAATCTATCTCTAGTTTGACATACAACCGATCGCAGCTGACATAGAATTGACATAAAATATATGGAGCTAATGTCTAATGTGAGCTATTCCTATCTCAAGTAAGAGATAGATCAAATATTGGGAACGGCCGTTAGTCGTCAAATGAATCTCGAATTCAAGACTGAAGTCTGAACAAAGCTAAGTTATTATTTTATGAGCAACGATAGTTCGAAATTACAACACAAAAGAAATCCAGCAGTTGTTTGGCTTAGGCTCTCGATGTTTCTATTACAGAATAATGATAGAGTGAACTTTCCAATCGGTTATTATGGATTGATTAGGGTGGAGGCGTGGGCTGGAATTGCCGGGTAAGGTAACCATTAGCCGTAAGGCTTTGTTACACTTACGGCCGAACCCAATATACGATCCTAATCCGTTTTTACCAATCCAAGATCGATATTTCAATCCATATTTGTGTTTGAGTGTGCCAATAATGTATCCACAGATTGAAATTACAATCTGTGGTTGCAAGCCATCCATGGGAGGTTCGCTCTATGATTTCGGATAGCCCTCCGTTTGAAAATGACAGTTCGAGTGTATTCATAACCTATCTCACAATTTTGACGTTTCTTTCGATCGGTTTTATGATCCAAATCTGCAATCTTAGGAATTTCTCGGTTTTACTGTTTAAAATATGGATTTGTCTATACTCTCAAGCAGTGATAGTAGTGATTTTGAGGATCTCATACTGATCGTGCGCGAGTCCGACTCGTACTTGGCCGATTATTTTTTATTAGTTATAATTACCAGTATTGGACAAGCAACAAAAAAGCGGCCAAGTGCGAGTTGGATTCGCCCATGAAGGGTTCCGCAGCAGCAATAAGGTTTATTTTTATGAAATTAAAAGGTTTTTGATTTATTTTATGTTTCAGTCGATTTAATGAAATTTTGATTAAGGTTTACCATTTTTATGATGTATAAAAAAAACTACTGGCTAGATCTCGTTCAAACCAATTTTCGTTGGTAGTTTTTATAGTAATCTACATCATATATTTTTTTTAGAATTATCATGCCCCTACTTTAGAAATTAGAGGGGGGGGGGACACATTTTCCCACTTTGGAAGAGTCTCTCTCGCAAACTATTCAGGTTAGAAAAAAATGATATAAGAACCTCAATATGATTTTTAGAGACCTATCTATACATACCCCACACGCATAGGTTAGATGAAAAAAAATTTTTTTGTTTCAGTTGTACCTATGGGGACCCCTAAAATTTTTAATATTTTTTTCATTTTTGCATCAAAATCTTAATGCGGTTCACAGAATACATCTACTTACCAAGTTTCAATAATCTAGCTCTAATAGTTTCGGAGAAAAGTGGCTGTGACATACGGACGGACGGACAGACAGACAGACAGACAGACAGACAGACAGACAGACATGACAAATCTATAAGGGTTCCTTTTTTGCCATTTTGGCTACGGAACCCTAAAAAAGGGTGCGCTCGGTGCGCCATGATGACTGCCCGCTGCCGGCAGGTAGAAAATGAGCAATGGCATGTGTCAACTGTCAGCTTATAGCAAGATAGCGCGTGAAGTTTGTTTGTCAATTGTCAGTGCCATTAGAATTTAACGAAATACTCCTAAATCCGAATTTTGCGGATATATTATGTTGTCGACTCGAAATCAATATTTTTTTATTTTCTATTATTCACATAAGGTTTCGATCGAGTCTATCGTACCCCTGGACAGAGGGAAAAGATCGCAGGCAATCCGGCCAGAAAAAAGATTGCAGATTTCAATTTTTATTATTGAAACGTGGATTGGAGATCGATCTAAGGATTGGGATCGATCCGAGATTGATTTCAATCTATGCATAAGGATCGAATATTGGGTTCGGGCGTTAAACGGTGACGCGGTGCAAGATTATCGTCGATCTGTGTGTAATCGTTGTAATACAGTGATATGTTACGTTACTGTTATACAGTAACCGAGATACCATGCTACACTTGATTTGTTTTATTATTGTCACTGTAAAGTTTAAACGGCGAATGGTGCATTAACTGCCGTACTCAGGTCTCAGAGACATTTAATTATTATGATGAACCTTCAATATGATGAGGAGTTTGACGTATAATGTTTGGAGCTTATGTCAACATTTTGAATTAATTACATTTAAGTAATTATAATGTTCCACTCTGAGTGTGGCAGTTAGAGAGATATAAATAATTAGGTACTTAAATGGAGATTTTAATATAATCTTATACTATAGCATAAGTTTAACTATCATTGAAGGTTTTTGAGTGCGTTAGAGTCCCAAAACCTTTAAGAATATAGAGTTTTTATTTACGAACATACGCGTTAAAGGTGTTTCTAACAAAATAAGACGTTTTAAATAATAATATCTAAGTTCTGATTTGAGTCACTTCACTCCGTCGTTGTCTATTGTGCGACAGTAATCGCTGTCCATCAGACGATTTCAGCTCGTTTTATAAGAATAACAAAATGTAAATTGTGTCCGGGAGATAAAAATATGTGATAATTTATGTTTAGAAAAAAATAACTACAAAATAATTAAAGCTTAACATTGCATTCTTGGCTAGAAATTCCTTTAAGAGCTTAAAGTTTTAAAAAGTTTCCGAAGGATTAACGCAAATACTGCGACTTTTGTTTGGCTAACCTATTTCCTTGTCAGTTTTACTAAATACTTACTCAGAGATAGATTTAGATTTTAGAGATTAAACTGACTATTTTCTTATTCTTTAAATATTTTAAGAGGCTGGAACTATTTTGATTTTTTCTAGGTCTCTATCATTAATCTCATAGATATAGGTTACAGCAATTCGTTTATCACGTTCACGCAGCTTTATGCATGTAAAATCTACTCGTTACATCCTTTCCCGTATCTCTAGTCCATAAATCATATCTCTAATAATAGTCTATACAAAAATTTAAAACGGTTCGGCGATTTAAGCTTCAAAAGATATTTCGCATTTATAATTTACTGTAGTCTGTTATAGGTTTTTAGTTACAAGTTAAATTCTTCTGAAAATCATATTATTTTATTAAAGATTTTCATGTACCTACTAAAAGGAAGATTTCAGATTTTCAAATGCGAGAGCAGCGATATAATAACCTCCTCATTTTTGGTAGTCGGTTAAAAAGATTGCAAGCATCAAGCACAATTACACTGCACACGTAATGAATTGCATTCATATTTGACTTGGCTTATAAGTAGTAATCATAAAATTATTGTTATGAAGCTCTTATAAATCTGATACGCTGCGGTTGGTTAGTATAATGTGGTATAGCCGTATAAGATACGGTAAAAAAAACATAAGGTTCACCACTTTTCGACCTTATTACTTAGTATTAAGGTCTAACATTGGGATACCCGATATTTCCTTGACTGTGCATGCGAGATAAATTCATAGATTTGCGATGCGTCAGATGCTCAGTGCCAGTGGATGTCCTGCCGCGGAAAATGTCGAAACTCTCACTTAATGTTCACCAAGTGTTGGTGATCATTATCTTTATTGTAATAAATTGCCCTATTATATTTCTAGTCCTTATCTGATCTAATGTGGAATACGTACGTGCATTTCCACGTTGCTTGGGTCGTTGACACACGGTAGGTTAACCTAAGTGTGTCACACTCTTTGGGAATATGCCAGGTTAGTTTTTTGATCTAGCTACAAGTATGTAGATTGTAGATATGTAGAAATATTTTCTGCGTAAAACGTCGTTAGCATAGTAATTGAATCTGTACAAATGTTATTTTAGTTGAACATTAATTAACGCTTAATTTGACAAGGAATTTGATGCTATTATATTTGCAGCATCAAAATAATATTTATTATAATATAGATCCTAGGACCATATAGTCGTAGGTCGTATAGGCTAAAGATTTTACTTAGAGTGAGTTGCACCGGCTTACTGTGAAATGAACTGTCATACATCCCTAGCAAAAGTCGCCATATTTGACGATAACCTTAACCTTAACTTTAACTACGCTTCTGGTGCAATTCACCCTTAGGTAAAGTACTGAATTGACAGATTTCAATTGCGGGGGTCGGCTTGCAGATCTGTCAAATCCCTACTTTAGAAAGACATCTACGCGTCGCGTTGCGGTCTGAATTGACCCTAATAGTTAAAGAGGGCAAAAGTTCCCTTGACGTGTAAACTATTCAATAGTTGATATTTCGTAGACATACTCTACACTCTACATGCTACACAAACGGATTACTTATATTAATTAACATAATAATAACGAAACAGATAATACGTTACTTATGTTTACACAAATGTTATCTGAAAAAAGAAATTTTATTATAGCTTCTAAATAAAACGTTTTTATTGTCGTTTCTTATTTAAAAGTATAATCCGTTAATGTAAAGATAGGCTATTCAATAAAAAGGTTAAATTTTGTACCACCTAATAAAATCACTAATAAGATAGTGTAATAACACACGTAGCCAACTCTTTTGGTAATAAGGCTGCGTTCACACCAAACTAGTCGATAGCCGCCGAAAGTAAGGGAGTTTCATGCAGTTTATGGTACTTTCAAAATAATAACCACTTTTTCGTTAATACCTAACCGACACTAAATTATTACGCAGCTTTTTAGCTATTTTGTTAAGACAAAGCTTGCTTACAAGTTACAACCCTAGTCAGCGCTGTCTGTCAGTTTGGTGTGAACGCAGCCTTAGTTTGACATTGCTGACAAACCTTTTAAAATAAAACAGGCTTTTAATTTATAACGTCGTAAAAGGTAACACGATCGGAACTTTGTTGCCCGTTTTGAAATCCTCCGAAACGGTATTAAGTAAGACATTAAAATATTATCTCGTCATTAAGGGCGACAATACACGTCCGATTTTTTCATCCGATTGTCTGATCCGGTTGTCTGATCAGACTATCTGAAGGCACTCTTGCCATACATTTATTTGAATACACAATACACGTCCGATCCGGTTACCGGATCGGACGTCAGAATCGGAAACAGCGTCAAAGCATTTCCGATTTTACTGCCGTTCCGATTGTCTGAAGGTGCAGTCTGCATACATTTGTACGGAGACACAATAGACGTCCGATTATTTCTTCCGATTTGCCAGTTTAAGGCCGTCACAGACTTAGCTATAATATATTATATTAATATACCGTACTAATAAATAAATAAATAAATAAATAAATAAACACACTGAGACCAGAAATATAATATATTATAGCTAAGTGTGTGGTCACGCGAAAATTGTATAGAAAATATATATTACTTACAACCGTATATATATATATTACTTATAACCGTATAAATAAATAAATAAATAAATAAACACACTGAGACCAGAAATATAATATATTATAGCTGAGTGTGTGGTCACGCGAAAATTGTATAGAAAATATATATTACTATGCCTAGCTATAAACATAATATTATTAATCTATACATATAATAAATCTGTAGAAATGTGAATTCTGTACAAAAAAATAATAAGCGGGGGGTGTCACTAGATCGCTATAGAAGCCAAAAATGTGGTTAGTTTTTTGTCTGTCTGTCTGTCTGTATGTTTGTTCCACTATCACACGAAAACTACTGATCCGATTTGAATGCGGTTTTCGCAGATATATTTGTCTTCTTCCAAATCAACATCTGGTGTATAAAAATCCCCCCCCCCCCCCCTCTTAGGGAACCAAAGAGGGAGTCATATTTTGTATGAAACATTTTTCTTTAATGGACTTACTTCCTATTATTTAGTGTATTCTTTGTGTATAAAATTGCCTCCCCCAAACAAAAGAGGGGGTAAGATTTTGTATCAACTGATGAAGTAGAAATACTTTATATGGCAAAACAACATTTGCCGGGAAAGCTAGTATAATATATTATAGCTAAGTCTGTGACGACCTTTATTCTCTAGCATGATACTGAACGAACGTCTCGCGTGGTTGTTGTTCGGACTGCCTTTGACTTGTAAAATTCGGGCCACGCGCAATATAGGGTTCCGTAGTACCGCTAGTATTTGAAAATTTTTCTATGGTCAATGAATGTACATTAATAATTATTATATCATGTTTTACACCACTAACAACATTATCTCAGTTACTTTCTAAGGAATTTGAACGAAAAGTTCCTTTATACTTCGCCGAATACATTTTTTTTAAGTTGATCGACTATTACTCAATAACTTGTTGTCTTATAGTCTCTGAGCAAAACCGCGGACAGACAGACAGACGGACAGACGGATGGACAGACCGAAACTATAAGGGTTCCTTGTTGACTACGGAACCCTAAAAATAAACGAAATCATGTAGGGTGAATCTTGTCTTTCTGCTCCGTGCAAGCTCACAGATAGCTCGAGAGCGACTGAGTTCAGAAAAAATCGGACGCAAAAATCGGACGTGTATTGAGTGAATCCGATCCGGTTGTCTGATCAGACAACCGGAAGCAAAATCGGACGTCTATTCCCGCCCTAAGTTGAATAATGTAATTAATTAGATCTGCCTACCACTACCGTACAAGTCGTACATGACTACTGCCAGGTTTTTGACGTTTTAAGCTATTGCATAGCTTTTATCGCGGGCTTTGAGCGCGGCGACCGAACCAAGAAATTCCGTAACGAAAAACCTACCTAACACCCCCGCCCCCCCCCCACTCCGACGGTGCCGCTCGTATTTTTCTAACATGAGTCTTTTCTACATCGTTTTTGCAGATTCACTATAATATTGTGACGTAATTCTTAATATTGTATGTGTAATGTGTGTGTGTTATTTGTTGGCAATTTAACGACCTTCTGCTAATATTATAATGAGCTTTTTGTGGCAAAATAATGTTCGTTGTAATTTTATCTCAATTTACTCCTTTAATGTACAACCGACTTAACACTCTGACCTCTGCGCGCTTATCAACAGAATTTTGGTAATTCTCAGAATCTTGTTATTGGAATAGAAATATGAACTGTTAGTTTCAAATTGTTGAAGTCATTGAATTATGCTATTTTATAACTTTTAAAGTATTGTCGGTTGATGAACAATGAGGAAAATTCGATTGTAAATGTAAAAAAAACCTAGTCCCTAGTTAGCAGTGCGTTACGTCGAATCGTTGTAATTGTTGTCGTCGTCATCTAGACTCAAGTATTATTTTATATGACGCCCGCAACTCCGTTGCAACTTGTACAAAAACTCGTCATTCAGAAACGTACATTTTTCCGGGACAAAAAATACCTATACTATGTTCTTTCCTGAGACTCAAAGTATCTCCATGACAATTTTCAGCAAAATCAGTTCAGCGGTTTGGGCGTAACAGGTAACAGATAGACAGACACACTATCGCATTTATAATAATATTCAGTATGCTGTATGCATTTATTCCTACTGAAACTAAGTGAGTAAATTAGTAACACCGATTGGCGTCCCCGGTAGTACGCCTTATAACCGCATGCGGAGTCTTCGAACAACAACCCTGATTGTGCGCATTTCTTTGCCATCCAAAACCGGATGGCAAAGATTCATGATCAAACAATGAGACCGTATTGCGGGACGTTTCAATACCTTAGAATTGAAGCCTTAAACGACTAAAACAATCTTCATTCAGTGCAGTAATATGAATTCTAAAAGAGCTTTTAAAACTTAGTGGACAAAACAGAATGCTGCAGCTCTTTGCATAAACGTGCATGTTTACTACAAACGTAGCTTAATAATTGAAAGTTGTCAGCTGATAATTATATTTTTCATATCTTTCCACAGGTTTAAAGCGAATCCTAAATTATTTATATTTGAGTTAGAAGATGATACCAGTCAGATACCAATATAGGTATAGAGAGAGAGAGATCGATTCCTAGGTGCGGGCTCTAGTCGCGCCTGTGACTTGTCAAGATCCTGAAATTTCTAGCGGAAGATCTATTAATTAAACAAATTTACCGCTGTGATCTTACTAAGTTGATGAATAACTTAATGATACCCCTTAACTCAAAAGCTAAAAGTAAGCATACTTCTTCTGGCACAGTCGGGTAAAACCGTCGTTAATACTGATTGTGAAAAAAAAAGAAAGCATACGGCATACCTGTAAATTACAGACTGTATTATAATGTATTAGATAATATTTATGTCAATTTTAATTAAAACAATTTGATTTGTGGGTATTGAATATTCAATTAAACCCTTTATTAATAACAAAAATTATCGTTAATCATAATAATATTCTCACACAAAAACTTTATCTGATACAACGAAGGTGGTCTCCCAAGCCCCAATAAATTAACAGACGGATGGGCATTTCTAAATGAATGGTTTTAGTTCGGCAAGCGAGCGAGGCGAGTTAGCGCGGGTGTTGACTGCTGGGTACAGTTGAGTAGGTATGCAAAATGCGAGGACCGCATTCAGTGAATGGGATTGAACTCAGAAAATCATGCAGATAATATTATGATTGTGAATGTTGCTAGTAGCATTTTAAAATATTTCTTTTGCGAAATGTAAAAAAAAAGCGGCCAAGTGCGAGTTGGACTCGCCCATGGAGGGTTCCGCAGCAGCAATAAGGTTAATTTTTATGAAATTATATTATTTTTGATTTATTTTTATATTTCAGTCGATTTAATGAAATTTAGATTAAGGTTTACTATTTATGACGTATAAAAAAAACTACTGGCTAGATCTCGTTCAAACCAATTTTCGTTGGTAGTTTTTATAGTAATATACATCATATATTTTTTTTTAAATTATCATGCCTCTACTTTAGAAATTAGAGGGGGGGGGACACACATTTTTCCACTTTGGAAGAGTCTCTCTCGCAAACTATTCAGCTTAGAAAAAAATGATATGAGAAACCTCAATATGATTTTTGGAGACCTATCCATAGATACCACACACGCATAGGTTAGATGAAAAAAATTTTTTTTTGTTTCATTAAGTTTTACTATTTATGACGTATAAAAAAAACTACTGGCTAGATCTCGTTCAAACCAATTTTCGTTGGTAGTTTTTATAGTAATATACATCATATATTTTTTTTAGAATTATCATGCCTCTACTTTAGAAATTAGAGGGGGGGGGACACACATTTTTCCACTTTGGAAGAGTCTCTCTCGCAAACTGTTCAGGTTAGAAAAAAATGATGTGAGAAACCTCAATATGATTTTTAGAGACCTATCCATAGACACCACACACGCATAGGTTAGATGAAAAAAAATTTTTTTTGTTTCAGTTATACCTATGGGGACCCCTAAAATTTTTAATACTTTTTCCATTTTTGCATCAAAATCTTAATGCGGTTCACAGACTACATCTACTTACCAAGTTTCAATAGTATAGCTCTAATAGTTTCGGAGAAAAGTGGCTGTGACATACGGACGGACAGACAGACAGACAGACAGACAGACAGACAGACATGACGAATCTATAAGGGTTCCTTTTTTGCCATTTTGGCTACGGAACCCTAAAAAATGGACCAATACAACTCCTGGCAACATTCAGAATCATAATCTGGTTGCTTTTCTGAGTTTTAACCATTCACAGAACGCGGTCCTCCAATTTCGCATACTCGATTCCACCCAGCGCCTGCTCTAAGCGTGGCGACTTGGCGAGCGTTGTTCGTTCACCGCACCACGGGGCTGGGCGGGCGGAGCGATAGCGGGGTCACGTCCCACTGATAAACGCAGATAACGCAGACATCTTCACTGCGATTGTCTTGCCCTCGTGGACCGTGTGTATACTTCATGTATATTGACACTACGACGAAAAAGAAGTAGCATCAGTACAACGAAAAGCATCAGTCAAGCTGTTGATTAGATGAATTAGGCAAATTCTGTACACGTCTTCTATGCCGTCGATTTGATTTAGTTCGAGGGCAAACTGAATTTGATAGCAAACATATTTTCACCTATCTATAAGTTATTTTTCATAATTTTATCTATATTATAATAAAACTGTAAAAATGAAAATTCTGTACATTAAAGATATTCAAAAAATAATAAGCGGGGGTATCACTACATCGCTATACAAGCCAAAAATGTGGTTAGTTTTTTGTCTATCTGTCTTTCTGTCTGTCTGTCTGTCTGTATGTTTGTTCCACTATCACACGAAAACTACTGACCCGATTTGAATGCGGTTTTCGCAGATATATTTGTCTTCTCCCAACTTAACATCTGGTGTATAAAAATTTTCCCCCCACCCCTCTAAGGGGACGAAAGAGGGGGTCAATTATGTATCAATCTTTTTTCTTTAACACAAAAACTACTGACCCGATTTGCATACGGTTAGGAATTTTTTAATTCTTCGGTCTTACAGTTTTATCAAAGCTTGCAGATAAATAAACATGAACTGTAAGTAATTGTAACTTGTAACTAAAAAATATGATAATGCAAGATACTATACTAGATCTACA
The DNA here is from genome assembly GCA_905404155.3 of Plebejus argus. Taxonomy (NCBI): domain Eukaryota; kingdom Metazoa; phylum Arthropoda; class Insecta; order Lepidoptera; family Lycaenidae; genus Plebejus; species Plebejus argus. Next base: position 19,900,155 of record FR989927.1, read on the forward strand.
GTGGTCAGTCTAGGTAGAGTCGTTTTTATAGAGTTCTGGGGCGACGCGACGCACGATCATTGGATGGACCGATCAATCGATCTGGGACCTTTTTATCGTTTTCATATCCATCCAACATCAATAATAATAATTATTATAGTACCTAATGTAAGTAGGTAATTAAATATGGTGGAAATCACGAGTCACCAAATTTCGCACATTTAATATAAAGTTTTGGGATTTTGTCTTTTGGCTTCTAAACCAAAAATTAATTTACAATTTATATAAAATAAATTTATTTAGTAAGATTAAGTGCCGTACAAATACGAACTTCATTAAAGGTGTTTACTTTATATCGTGTTAAATTAAGCTTGATATATAAAATATGATAATAATCAAATTGAAAAATTGTCGGATTGCATGCGTTTTAAAGACATCGTTTTATTTATACGACGTTTTATTTATACAGCGTACTTAAAATCGGCTATCAACCTTAAAAATATTTTTTTTAAATTAAGGTTACATACCATAATAGCCTAATCATTAAAATATAATGTAATCTATGGTAAAAATTATTTAATAGATTATTGTCATGGTTAAAACTTTTTTAAATTGTTTGGTAAAATACATGGAAGGACAAGGATTAAAAAAAAACTCTAAACTTGGAAAGAGTCAAACGAGCTTTTTTAATTGCAGTTTAATAACCATAATAATTATGCATTAAACGGTACAAGTTTTACACTTATTTGAAATGGATACCAAAAAAATCTAGCCCTTATTCAAGCACTAAAATAAGTGAGCGTCAAATGGACGTCTAAAAAGATTTTAATTGTTTATCGATAATCTTAAACTTTTTAATTTTATAGTTAGAAAATGTTTAAGTAGCTATTATAAGTTGACAACAAACAACGTAAACACGAATACTATTTATAATATTTGACAGAAGTGAGAAGGTTATCTTCGAAAGAATCTTAAAATATTGCTCTATGTTTTACGAGAGTCATATTATAAACAATTTTATATCGCGGTGTTGTCATATCGAGTTGGACCCTTATAATACTCAAATTAACTTCGCTTAAATAAATGCTAAATACGTTTCGCATAAAATTATGAAGAGACTTAATACATTTTAAGCTGCAATTAAAGAAGCATTAATTATAACTTATAGAGTCATCTAATACTGCTTTACAGTACAATGCTTTGTTTCAAAGTACTACGTGAAATACTTAACATTAGGTGATTTTAATATAGTTTTAAACATGCACTTTCCAACCAATTAAGTACTACAAATTACAATATTTAAGTTGAGAATTTCCAATCATTGAGCGCTCTCAAATCTCATCGATAAATTATTGGTAATTGGTATTGTTCTTAATTTAAGTTTTTGTTGATTTATCATCTCGTTCCGGTAGGTCTAGAGTCTAGACTCTAGAAGACACTCGGTATTTACTACTTTATAATCTTATTTTAATTTCTCATTGTCCAATGACAGATTGTATGGAGCCATCGATAACGCGTGTTGGATTGGTCCAACGTTTCCTATTCAAATGTAAATGTCCGTACTCGGGCTCTATGCGCCGCAATAAATAACACATTGATTAGTCGAATGTCTGTATAAATCAATTTTATTGCTAGATAATTTTTATATGACGTACAAATTAGCGTAATAAAACATGCATCGGCCGATAATGGGAGTCCCAATATTGACGCTGATCGGAGATCGGCCGAGGTGATCACTGATCAGTGATCAATGACACTTCAAATAGTATTATCCCCGGCCCGCTGACTCCGCCGTGACACGATTCATTAACTCGCCGTTATTTTTTAGATTTATTCCATTCCATGGGAATAAAATTAAACGTCCTGAAAAAAAACATGTTTTGATTTTACAAACGTTTGGTGATCAAAACGAGTAATTTATACGAAGTATGCACATAATATAATACTTTATTTTATTGTTAAGTTTATTAAAAGTTTGCATGGACCGGCTCATGAGAATCTCGCTACTAGAATTTATTGGCGACAATCGGTTCGACATAATGGCATTCTACCCGCTCCCGCAGCGCAACGTACAGTGGGAACTGATGTAGGAGCTAATTAACGTCACTTACCCACCGAGCTCTTCCATAAACCGCACTGGCCCGGCGAGCTGGCCGGCCGTACATGGCCACCGCGCGAATTCCCGCGTTTTTCCCGCCAACACCAAAGACAGCCATCGCAGATTCGATAGATTAAGGATTCCTCGGCGTCGACTATAATTGCGACGATAAATCGATAGTGTCTTCTAAATTTATCGGCTAATTAATAATTATGAGTTCCGAGACTGCGTAATCGATGGTATGCCGAAGATATTATTCATCTCGATCGCAGCTATCGATTGCGAGTTATTGAAATTTTCTTGCATTTTCGGAGTTATAATAGTGAGTTTCTCGAATCTGTTATTCGAAGTATCTGTTGTATCAAGTGAATGAGTACAGAGTAGGTTTACTTGAAAGCCTTTTTCGAGAAACTATTAAATGGAAACGTCGAACAAACAGTGTTGCGCACAGCGCAGCTTATCTGATACAGCTTCGAGATAAAAGTTTGGTTTCGGACTACATACACTTCATTTATATGTATCACGATAAAATTGGGTTGTTTATTAACCAGCTCCGAGTACGTAACGTTGTCCGTCAGTCCAGCGTGCAATATGGTGCTAAACGAACTAGGTGAAAGCACACGACTGTTAATTGAACCGGGCGCTGCGACCTTGTCGCTCCATTGAGATGCGAGATCGGGCTGCCTTCAGTCTTCATCATATCAAAGGAGCAGTTTCCTAGATGCGGCACAAAAATAGCGAGCGCCCGCGCCGGCTAAGTGTTAGACGACAGTCGAATAAACAGATCCGGGGCAATTCAAGGGCGATCGCGTTTTTGTATGGACGTGGATACTGGAAGATACACCCCACGCCGCACTCCCGCCGTCTGACACTAGACAACCGACCCACGCGAACAATTTTTACCAACCATTCTACATAATGTAAATATTTTATCGAATCTATTGCTCCCATACGATATATCGATCGATAAACACGGCCCGTATCGAAATTTACATTATTTATGTGATTTATAGATCGTGTGATTATTTACGAAGCTATTTCTGAAGCTGCATGGACGACACGAGTATCGGAGTACACTTTTTGTGTAACTCGTTACGGCTCAAAATAAGAGATAGTGAAATGCGTCTCGATAATTGATAGCGAATGGTGACAGACAGCTGATATTGATTTTGGGTGTTATCGTGGAGCACCGGGATCAGGATCTCGTTGCCAGCCACCTACACCGTCGTCCGTCATACATATTATATTTTGATATTATACTTCTTTTATATTAGTTTACAATGATTGCTATAATATTATATGAGTGTAGATTATCCGATCACATTTTTATGAAAATGTCAATAAAAATACTGAAATTTTAGGAGGTCAAGATTATTAACAGAGCCCTTGTTAATAAAACACTTTATTTAAATTTAGGAACATTATAAAAAAGACAACAACGATTAAAATGGTAGGTAACACTAATATTATATCCTCCCCTCGTCGACTCGATTCTGTGCTACAGAGTACAGACTATACGTTCTGAAGTGGATATTTTATTTGATTTACAGTCAAGCTGAAATCCTGTCGCCCCCGACTGTTTGCGGATCGCTTTTAATATAACGACATTATAATACTTAATCGTAAAACATCGACCTTATACAGATCATCTCCACATTACCCACCTCACGTATTGTATTACCTCTACGAAACCAATCACAAAAGGTTTCTGCCAGCTTTGCCGAAATCTTTTAATTTGAATTGTTAGATTGAGAAAAACGAAGAAATGATCAATTTCATCAAAATTATTCATAACTTTTTATTTATAGATGTTTCATTTTAATTGAAAAAATAATTGTTTTCTCACGAAACGAAATGTACTTATTTAAAAGCAATGTAGCTCAATCAGCTCGATGTAGGTAAAACATTTTTTGCAATAAAGCTAGTTAAAAAAAAGAATTCGATAGTATAATTAAATGTAGGATGCATTACTCAGAAAAATAAATTACATCATATTATTGTTTTTCAAGTGATTCGTTATCTTCTGAAGATGTGTATTGACTAACCTTTTTTTTTTTGATGCGCAGGGGAAACCCTTATGGGTCCCCCGGGTTGGGTATGTGCCTCAGCACCCCGGGGGTATGTGAGACTCCTACTCACTAAAACCACCTGCGGTTCGCCTTCAGCCGTATAAAGGAGGGATGTCCCGGATCTATCTAACACGGGACTCTCTCCACGACCGACCGACTCAATAGGGACCGGACTTCCACCAAAGTTAGACACGCTTAGACAAACTAAAGCGTTCCCCTCGGTGCCGGGACTAGCTAAGCCGGGCAGGTTCTCACCCTGACCCGGAGCCCCGGGTGTCGTGGGACGGAAATTATTGGAGCGAACCATGCTGGAGAGCGAGAGGTCCCGCCCAAGCACCGCCATGAGATCATGGCGCTGCACGGCCCATCGATCGCACACCTCGAGGGTGTGCTGGGCCGTGTCCTCTGCAGCGCCACAATCATGGCAGGCTGGCGAAGGCTCCCGCCTGGCCCAGCCAGGAGGGAGCCTTCGCCAGCAGTATTAACTAACCTACCTAATGATATTATGACAACGAAAATAAGTTGATGTAGAGAAATATCTAGGCAGTCATTTCAACGCGTATTTTGTATCATTTTGTATGTCGGTTGGAGCGAAAATTTTCCTGCCTGTATGCCCAGTGCCAAAAAGTAAGATCCACTTAACCCAGAGAGCAAAATAAACTCCCTTTGGCTTTAATCATAAAGCTTTGCATTGATTGATAACAAAATTTACATAATTCGATAAATCAACGATACGGAATGGGGATCGTGCTCACAAATCAAATTTCAAGTGTAAATACAAATGTACGTTGCGCAATGCATTCTGCTACTCTAATTAAAGGTTCATGGTAAGTATGTGGGTCGGCCGATCATACGTCGTTACCGCAATTTGTATTGACAGCTTCACATTGTTCCCTCACTGGGAGACGAACAGAAATCACGAGCAGTTCCAGCAAATATCTATTAAATCTGGTGGTCTGCAACTGCGTTCGAACTTCGCGCAGGATGTCCTTTCAATACTGTATCTACCAAAGAAGTTTATTATAAGATAAACAAGATAAATATTAGAATGGATAGATGATACCAAATTGGAATGATAATTGATAAACGATACACCAAAAGAAAAATTTTGAAAATCGGTTCACAAACGGCGGAGTAATCGTTGAACATAAAGAAATGAACATAACACCACCTCCATTTTGAAAGCCGGTTAAAATTGTAGCCTATGTGTTATTCTGATGTAAAATCTATATTATTGTAAAGTTTCATTAAAATCCGTTCAGTAGTTTTTGCGTAGAGTAACAATACATCTATACGTCATACATCCAAACTTTCGCCTTTATAATATTAGTATGATTTATATTTTATAACAATATTTGAATAATCAAATTGAACAATGTTTACAATTTTAGGATATTTACGGGCTTTCTATGTACCATCAGAGAAGTCGGTCGATTCGACAGGTACTAAGATATTTTTTGGCCTAGCTATATAAAAAAGTTGCTTAAGTTTGTAGAGTTACCTTGACATAGCCGGGCCAAATTACCTAAGTCTGCCACTATTCTATAAATCTTCTCTTCTTTCTAACGTGAGAAGATATTCTCTCCGATATACCTACTCGATGCGATATGTTCCACGTAGGCTTTATCGGGTTTCCGCCTTTGTATTCGTGATTCTCAGGAGCCAGGTGCGGGACCCTGACCATGGATATAAATAAATTGTCAAAAGGAAGCATGGGTCAACAGCCGGTCTGGATATAGTCGTGCACCTAGCGAGTTACAGTAATGCTCCATGCTCCAAATGCGCATATCCGTATTAAGGAGTCGAGCGGTGACGCGGTGCCCGAATGTGACAAATACCTACGTCCTACGGCTGCAAGGATACAAACATTTACTTAATATAAATTACTGTATGAATTCAAAATAAGTCAACAGAAAAATGTGAATGTAGAGACTAAAATGCCTGAAGCTTTTTCATTATTCGAGAACGTTTAAACTTTTACACAATTGAAAGCCCTAGAAAAGTTTAGGATTATAATTTTTAGGCGATAGGTACTCCAAATGTCTGTCTCTTTTCAGAATGTTATTTTATTTCATACTTTTAAAACGATTTTGAAGAAAACTTTTACTTCGTGAAACATACCCAACGATAATAGCTATTGCACATCTCTCTAAATTCTAATGTAAATGAAAAACATGAAAGCCATGTTACTGCACAAGTGACAAATTGCAGTGCTCAATGTTAAATTATCGCGTTTCTCGCACTTACTGTAGCTTTCTCTTTAACTTGCGAGTTTACAGGACAAGCCTTGGTTGCGAAGTAAGTATTGAGCTAATTGGTACTTCGTATTTCTCATATTATCATTATCAACAAAGGTAATATTTTCATAATAATTATTGATTCTTGATGATAAAGTACCTAGGTCCTAAGGTTTGAAGCTAAAATCCTGAAACTCTACATAATGTAGCGCTGTCCCTATAGTCGCGTCGCGCAATTCATTAAAAAAATTGGAGAGATTTAAAACCAATGCCTTTATAAGATTTATTTGTAATTATTGCAGTCATTAATATTTAATTATGTACAATATTACAATAATATTATGTTTTGTTTTCTTTAGGTAATATAAAATTACTGTTTCAAATTTCAACACAAAATTAATAAACGTACGTTCTTTACGTTTAATTCTCAATTCTCGGTATCATAAATGAAAAACTCTTGAATGAGAGTTTGTGTAGCTACTACAAAAACATGCCGAATATAATTTACGATGAAAAGCCACTTTTGTCTTCCGAGATTTATTCGTCAACAAACAAACCCATATGGAATTGGGCGTTTTACGGGTTGATGGGATAATAAAAAGCGTTCGTTTTGACACCAATCTGGTGTTTATTATATGGGACAAATGTGACCCGAGCGCGGTAACCGTACACCGCGCCGCCTGCGACTGCGACTCGTCTTGTTTGATCTACTGAGAGCTTTTTAAACTTTTTATGTCGTAGTTTAGTGCCGTAGGCGCCTTTTGTTGTTGAGTAAACACTCCGACATTATCGCAGCAGCCGCGGGATCTTAAAAAGTGTTGGGAGTTGACAGTTCTAGGGGACTATTCCGGTGCCTTGAAACAAACCGTGACTCCAAATATTTACATAATAACTCAGAACTCTTATCCAAAGATTCGTGTTTGCGTGCGCTTCTTGTGTGAGTTTCTTTGAGGAAAACATGTAAAAAGCAATAGACGTAAATACGTAGTAAATACTTTACTTAAATTACCGTAATTTCCGTCAAAATATATTCCTTAACGCCTTATTTTTTTTTTAAAGTTGGTAGGTATTGTTCAGCACAGTATATACCTATAGTGCTTTAATTATTTACACGTGTAAATAATTAATTAAAGCCACAGTGACTAGGCAACCAAGGATGATGAAGATTTACGAACGTACAAGCTTCAATCGACGTTTGTAATTAATTAAAATAAATTTTAGTCAATATCACAAAAACTATTTAAAAAAGTGATCATCTCTGAAAACCGCTTATTCTTCCCCGCTCTAATATATTGTATTATTTAAATAAAACAATCCATTAAGGGCCTACTTTGTATATATATTTAAACCTATTTAACGGATTGATATGTTGTTTATATTTGGGAGAGACTTTTGTTTTGTTAAATAGCAAAGTCTGAGCGGCTGGGGCCGGCGGTAGGAAAATAGACAACGATAGTGCCGGATCAGACGCGGGTTATGCAATGTTTACTGTGAAGTCATTCTTCTAGAATAAAAAATCTTGAAAATCGTGGCTTAATAAGCAGAAGTCCTTTTGTCGGAGGAATAGGAAGACTATCACAAATGGACGACCATCGTAACTCGTAACCCGGTATTTAATATTGAATTTATCTTGCTAATTGCTATGTCTATTTTTAAAGGTAATTAATGTATGATTTACAATTTACATAAAACATAAACTTTTATATTTTTTTTAAACTACTAAGTAGGTACTCGTATCTACTTAAATTAAAATGTTGTGAAAAAGGTTTTCCAACAGTTTTCCCTGGTAAGTGACAAAGGTTTGCTAGCTTAGTGCTAACAAACCTCATTTATTTAATAGATTTATTAGAATGCAAAAAGCGAGAGCAAAGCTAACAAAAATAGTAAAAAGTCTATCTACGAAGCTGCATAGATCTCTCTCGTATGAATCGTGCGTCGTTAAGCGGTCGGATTTTTAAATAAACATTTTTAATGATCGGCCGCGCTGCCAGGTGTGCGCACCCGGCGCGGCCTGCGCCTCCCGAATTCATTCTTTTGTTCCCTTCCTAGAACAACCTGAGTAACAATAATAATCAATAAGTTCTACAAGGAAATAGCCATAAATATTTATGAAATTGTGAAACTAATCTGAAGAGAAGTGAAATTGGAATTCCAATTTGAAAATTTTCGAGTTTTTCGAGTTTTGAATTGCTAAATTAAGCAGATATAACGATAGAAGACGTTTGAATTCATAAGTCGTTACTTCTAAAGATCCTCTTTAGGTACTACTTAGTAACATCCGCTGCCTCTCTGTTATGTGATGTCTTTTCCAATGTGCCAGACGAAGACAAGCAGGCCTTGTTAGTTGTAGGTATAGTAATTACTAATTCTTTGTGTAATTATTTCTTTTAGAAAGATTTTATTAGTAATTATTGGTTCTTAAAGTTTTTGACGCGCTTAACCGGGTGGTACCCAAAATCCTCTCATGACGAAAGTGTTATTGTAACTTGTAATTATCTTATCACCGGCTGCGGAAGGTCAAGTCGGTAGAAAAATTGTAATTTATAACATCAGTACCGTGTTACGAAACAATGAAATAGAGCATTTGAGTCATTATTCCTACTATGATTATTTACGTGATAAACTGACAACGTTTGAGAGTGCTTTTTACACGTCCTTTGTAAGTGACCTAAAACGTAGATATTATTTTGTTATTTATTTACTTAATAGAGTTACGGTACATTATTTATTTACTTTATTATTTTATTATTTACTAGATGCCCGCAACTCCGTTGCGCCAAAGAATAAATGTAACACTAGTTGCGCCAAAATTCGTTTATCGCAAGGAGTCGTACATTTTTCCAGGATAAAAAGTATCTAGGTATATAAAAATATATCCTTTAACGCGACTCAAATATCTCTATAAGTACCCAGCAAGTGTGGATTTGAATATAAAATTTGAATTTTTTGAATTGAATATTATATTAATTTATATGTAACTAATTAGCTGTAACTATATTCTATTTGTAATAATTATTTATTATTAAGTTTTTGTGATATGTAAGTATTTCTATGTATTGTGAAATTTAATGTTTTCCAAATAATATAGTGATGTTTAAGTTTTAACTCAGAAAAAATTTTGAAATGTAATAAATGTTACAACTGTTCGTCAACCTTCAATTTAAATGTTTACTTATGCTAAAGTTATAGTCATTTCAAATTAACTAACCGCACATAAACTTAAAATATTTACAAGCAGAAAACACTATAATATTTCATAAGCAATTACCGTATCCTATACGATAATTGCCGTCATAACACTTGCGCCAGTCCGGGTTAAAGTTAATCTTAGGTTAAAATATAAATATCATGTTATCTTGTTCGTTTCGTCTATGTAAATATTATTTTGTAACAAAAAATTAAAATTGACTTCCAAGGTAAAGACAATAGTTAATGTTATAAAAAGTATTAAATATAATTCTTATTTCTTACCTACTCTGTACTCATCAGTTCATGAAGGCGAAGGCGATGCCAACTATTATCTATTCTGTGGCGATGCTGAAGGCGTGAATTTTCAAAGTGGTGTAAAATATTACGCCTCAGTATATTTTACACGCATTTTCAAATAACGAACGTCTACACGGCATAAAATCAATAATTAATTTCATAAGCATTTATTATTTATCTACAAAATAGTGCCCTAGGCGGATTAGAACTCACGCGCACGGTGTAGGCCAGTGGAGGCGTGATTTAACTGGTACAAATGATTTATACCAGCAATCACGGCCTCCATAAATTATTATATTTCGAACTTGCATTTTAATCTCAATATTATTAATAGGGAAATATATTTATCATTCTCACGGCTCGTTATGCTGTTTGTCTCGTGAGGCGACGAATTTGTCTTACGGCTAGCTTCGCGCCTCGCGGCGTCTCCACGTCCATGATAAACTAATAGACCAGCGTTTTTAAACCTTTTTCATGATGTAGTTTTTTAGGGTTCCGTACCCAAAGGGTAAAAACGGGACCCTATTCATGAGACTTATCGTTGTCTGGCCGTCTGTCTGTCTGTCTGTCCGTCTGTCTGTCCGTCTGTCTGTCCGTCTGTAAGTCTCCAGGCTGTACCTCAAGAACCGCTATAGCTAGAGTTCTGAAATTTTCACAGATCGTGTAGGTATTATTGGTTGCCGCTATAACAACAAATACTAAATACAAAATAAAATTAATATTTAAGCAGTATTTCTGGATCTATACGACCCGCAAACCTTCAAGAAAAGAGCGTATCCCCTCTTATAAGGCCGGCAACGCACCTGCAGCTCTTCTGATGTTGCGAGTGTCCATGGGCGACGGTAGTTGCTTACCATCAAGTGACCCGTTTGCTCGTTTGCCCCCTTATTTAATAAAAAAATATATTTAAAGGGGGCTTCCATACAAAAAACGTGATTTTTTGGCCTTTTTTGCTCGATATCAATAATAGCAACAGGTAGGCACTTGATATTTCTGGTAGACCTTCTGTACCATAGTACATACTATTATGACAAAGTATATTTTTAGATTTAACCTTTGAATTTTTAAGAGTTTTGTTACCTACCCAAGTTTTCTTATTTGACGATCTTTGGCAATATTGTTTATAAAACTTTCTAAAAATGGAAAAAAGAGAAATTACAGTCGAACCTTTTTATGTTTAAATATGTACTGTGGTTGCATCCCTTTTGAACTAAGTAGGTTAAACGGTAAGAAACTATAACAATTCTCAATCAGATGAATTACGGGCAAATTAAAATAAACACTTGCATTTCCGATAAGCGTCTTGTGTGGTCAATGACATCGAGAACTATAATATTGAAATCGATACATAAATATTGTTCATTGACTGCACCGTTACACGATACGAATGATCTCGAGCTTTACAAATAAATAACGATATAAGTAATAACAATAAAGCGACAACGTATCGTAGAATCCGTTGAAATACCAATATTTGGGAGTTATTCGATGAAATACGTATGGGTGATCGAATCACAAATAAGAATCGTAAAATATCAATAAGTGAAGTTTATATTACGTTTATTCATTTCAATTCGCTGCGCCCGCCTTGAGTCGACCGATAAGGCATCCGAAATAACTGCAGCATCTCAACCAGAGCTCTGATTCTGCAATGGCAACAATACTGCCCTGATACCAGAAAAGACCGCTACGTGCAAAACGCAACTTTTGGTAATTGACAAAAATAGCGGGAAAAGAGATTTCTTGAAAAGTATTATGATTAGTTAAGATCTAGTTATTGATTAAAATAAGTGACCTTACGTAGAATATTTTCATGTTCTCCTTTTCTATATAATATGTTTGTAAGGTAATTTAAAATACAATTTTCTGGTTTAGCTTAGCACATAAATAACTCTTTCATTCACGCTGCTAGGTTAAAACGCAGTCACCTCGACGGTAACTGCCGTTTAGCGTATGATTTTTGTCTTTAAATTTTGATATACCTATTTTTTACATGAATCATACGAAAAAATACCGCTATGTGGCCTAACTGCTTTATAGATTATTACGTAACTGAGAAGAAATAGATTCATCAATCTAAAAACGCCATTATGTGACGCCAACGGCATTTTTGATTAGTTTAATCAAAATTGGTTTAAAAGTTATCAGTATAATACTAAAAGAGAAAGCAGTTAAATGCACTACCCACTTAATAACTGTATTTTAACTAAGTACACCACTTCAAATAATCCTAGTGATTAGCTGAAAAGACCATTAGATCAAAAATGCAACAGCAAAAAAATATTATATTTGATCAGAAATAAAACTGTAATATCAAAACAAATTATTTATTTGTGAAAGATACTTTAATGCTTAATTTATTATTTGGTAATAAATTGTAAACGACGTTAAACATCTTAACAATCAATAGAATTCTTACTGACTTCAGTCCTAATAATTTCTGGTACAGTACCGTAACTAAACATATGAAAATTATTTTTATTTATTTATTTATTTAACAAAAACATTACTTCGAAAGTAGACAAAAAATTGTGTGTTTTTTGTATGGGAGCCCCCTTAAATATTTACTTTATTTTAATTTTATTATTAATTATTAAAGTACAAATACAATTAAGGATTTTGTGAAAATTTCAAGTGCGTAGCTGTTACCATTATTGATTACGAGCAAAAAAGGCCAAAATAATCACGTTTCTTGTATGGGAGCCCCCTTTAAAAATAAACCTTATGTTATTTTTAGTATTTGTTGTTATAGCGGCAACAGTCGCCCATGTCGCCCATGGACACTCGCAAGATCAGAAGAGCTGGAGGGGCGTTGCCGGCCTTTTAAGAGGGAATACGCTCTTTTCTTGAAGGTTTGCTGGTCGTATAGGTCCGGAAATACTGCTGGTGACAGTTCGTTCCAGAGTTTTACACTGCGCGGCAGAAAGTTACGCGAAAAACGCACTGTGGAAGACTGCCACTCATCAAGGTGGTGAGGATGGTATGTTTTTCGCGTGGGATGATGGCGAAAAGTTGCAGGTGGTATGATTCCGAACAATTCCTCAGAGCACTCCCCGTGATACAATCGATAAAGGATGCAGAGTGAAGCTACATCTCGGCGTAATTCCAAGGGGTCCAAGCTGTTTGAAACACTATGGCAGTCAACAATTCGAGCGGCCCTTCGTTGGATACGATCCAGAGGGAGCAGTTGGTATTTTGGCGCCCCTGCCCAGAGATGAGGACAATATTCCATATGAGACCGAACCTGCGCCTTGTAGAGTTGTAGGCGTTGGTCCGGACTGAAGTACTGTCTCGCTCTGTTAAGAACACCAAGCTTCTTCAAGGCTTATTTGGCCTTACCCTCTAGATGATATCGGAACTGGACTTCGCTCGATATGTTGACGCCAAGTATCTCAATGCTAGGGGAGATGGTTAAAGATGTGCCCTCGAAACGAGGAAACATGTAGCTTTTTCGTTCAAAACTAACTTATTGTTTTGATGTTGTTTGTGAGTAAGTCCTTGGGCGTTGCAATGTATTCAAAGGCATTAGTCTTGTTTATTTTGCTTGCCTTCTGATTCAGTCCTATTCTTTCGTAAGAATCTGCGGGTGGTTGGAATGGAGATCTTTTCCTCTTTTCATTCTCTCTTCCTTTAATTATTATCTTGTCATATTATCTTATAAATGCCCTGTTTTCTTTTAATCTCTTCCTTTACTTTTTTCTTCAGAGCTCCTTCCTAATTTTTAGAACTTCTTTTGAAAAGTCTTCTGTAGCGTATAATATTATTATGTTTGTAGGGAAGTTTTTGCATTTTTTTATATTTCTAATATTGGTCTTTGTTTTCCGCTGATTTTCTTTCCTAATCTTCGTACTTCGCTAATCTCACATTTGTCAAATTCGTTTATACTTTCTTCTATCCTTGCATCATTTAGTGTTCCTATAACTTATGGGATCCATAATGTTAGCAGTTATCATTACAATTATCTCGTTGTAGAAAATAATTTGAACACCTATGTACTTTTAAAATTTAAAAGTACATAGGTGTTTAATGTTTAATGTTACCTCAGCTGTCCCACGAAAATCGCGCCAAATTTTTGGCGCGCAAAGCAAGCACGCGACCTTCCCCCACGCGGCACGCCGACAAAATATTGACTGTCGATCGCGGATCGATCGATGCCCTGCGGGCCTGCACCCTCTGCCTCTGCATGCTCCAGCCTCTGGCCGCTGGCGCGTTCGTATTCCCCCCCGCTCTCCTCTCAATCAACATAAATAGCGGTCTTTTTGTTTAGTTTTTTAGTTAAACCGCGTTTATGAAATGCCATCATGCAAATATTTAAATAAAATCCTAAGTTAAATGACGGTCATAGTTTTGTTGTGTAGTTTTTTAGTTTGATTTATAATTATTCTACTACGCTTAAAGACAGTTTACATATCATAACGTAGTTCTAGTGTATGATGATAATTTAGCCGTTTTATTGCTTATAATGGAAATGGTTCTGGGCAAAAATTTGCTACGTATTAAGGTCGTTATAGTTAAATAACGGTTTTTATACTTATCATGACCATTTCACGGCATTCTTGTGTAGTAGTTCCCCAACCATGTTTTAAATTTTTACTAACATAAACATCAGTTAAGATATTATAACATGTTTATAGCTTAGCAATTTAGTTTAGCGGCTTTTTATCTTATGACCATCTCTAAAAACTGAAAATAGGGGTCTTATAGCGGCAACTTATCTCAGAAACTAATAAACTTAAAAATATAAGTCAAATAGTACCAGAAAGCTGACAATCTGCTTAGTTTACACATAAAAAAATAAAAAAAACGTATTTTTCACGTAGCGGTCTTTTCTGGTATCAGGGCAGAATAATGCAACTACGTTCTAATGTTTGTTCCTATAAAATATAATGCTTCCACTCCATTTTTTTCCAATAGAAGCGCTTACGAACGTAAAGAGCGATATTTATACGAATTCTGGTCTGCATGCTGCATACACATTTGCAATTTTAGTGACAATCATTTTGCACCTTTATTGCCAAGATTGGGTATATTAGCTAATATTAGCACATTACAGCAAAAATGAGGCAAAGATGAAAGAGCAAACATGGTGGATAATATCATCATTCATAGTAGGCATCCGTCAAGGCCCAACGGGTAAAGGGGCCTTCAAACTAACGTTTAAAAGGTTTGTACTTTGTGTAGTTATATATTTTCAGGGTTTAAAGGTTATACATTATTTTAGTAATCTGAACGAATTGAATCGAAGAAGAAACGAAGCTGCATCGATATTTTCTTAATTAGATGAATCACGGTACTAATAATTCAGCTTCAAAAGTACTCACAACAACAATGATGCTCTGTAACATTTAATAATTTGAGATGCTAGTGATCAGTCACAAGTATTAGTCATAGTAATCGCGGAAGAAAATGGATTGTATGATCGATATTAGTAATTGATTCGGAGAAACGGTGATCCATTTGAGAACTATTATAAATATCTGTGCGCCGTACCTAATTACAATAATGAAAATGTAGGCGAATTACAACTGAATAGATATTTTATAGAGCTTTCGTGAATACTATACCTACAATATCTGGGGGCACGGCAGTGCCCCCGCCAAGTAGAGCATAAAAGCGGCACGGCCGTACTAACCATTTCTCGAAGCAATTCACTCTTTTTGACCCCCCTATAACTTCGTTGTGTATAATTTACTGAAACTATTTTAGATTGATCAAACGTGCAAAAGAAGACGTCGCATTTATATTTTATACTTAAACATTGCGAAATTAAATAGCAATCAATGCAAAAACTGCTAAGCTGGTTGTGAATGACAATTTTTTTTAAACCTGAATAGGTACAATTGCCATCGATGGTACTATTATTATCTATCATTGCAAAGAAATTGATTAATAATTATGCTATGCAGATGCCGAGGTCACGGTATTTTATCGCTCATTTCATGTTAAGTGATCTGGCGGTTGGGCTCAAGTCTCAACATAACTCAACAAAACCACAGAGACCTAATAATAATTTTTCTAATAGTTGGCATAGGTTACACGATCAATTTTTCATCAATCTGATCCATCAATCCGATCCAGATTGACGAAAAATAGATCGTCTAACCCACGGATTGATGAATTGATCATTTTTTTATATGGAATTTTCTTATCCATCAATATTCCGTCAATCAGATTGATATCAGATTGATGGATCAGATTGATGAAAGATTGATCGTGTAACCTCTGCCATACAAGTAAATATAAACAGCAGACCTACAATATGCTATTTTGTATTTTGTTGCAGCCGTCTCGTGGGAAGTCTGAGAGGTTAGCGCGAGTGGCGCGGGAGGAGGCCCGCCCCAAGCAGTGGACGGAAAACTCCACCAGTAAGTTTGTGATATTTTACGTTCAAATACAACTTAAAAGATAGCTAACTTAGCTAAGCTTTCTTATACTCAAGGCTTTGTTAGAAAAACTTTGAAAGTTGACTGAATTGTGTGTTTTCAACATAACAATATTTTTGTCTCACCTACAGCAGATAGTATTAGAAATATAATCAGCAATTTGGAATCATAGGATTTAATTAGACACAAGGTAACGAGTAGAATTTGACATGAAACATTGTGTGGGCATTTACTATACACAGTGTGGGTGACTGGGTGTGGTGATTTTGTGCAGCACTGACACGTCCATAGTCCATACGCCTATGTACCAACGCTACAGCTACAATAATTATCCTTGTACCTGTCAATAATAATAATCAACAGGCCACAGCCAACAGAACAAAATAGTGTATATATTATACAAAATTAATAATATGTTTTGTTTCTACCAGACGTCCAAGTTTAATACAGCAGACGCCAGACTAGAAGTTTCTAATATGCCTGCGGCAACAGAACATTAAAAGTATCCTACGACCTTCCCCGTGGTCTACTCTATGTCTTTGCCAAATTTCATTAAAATCGTCCCAGTTGTTTCGGAAATCGGAGCCTATTTGATGCAAACAAACTTTTCCTCTATAGGTAATTATTGCAATGTGTGTTTAACCTTTTCAGTAAACTACATAAACGGGGGCTGCGGCACGTCGTCGTGCGGCGCGGAGGCGGCCTGCAAGTCCGTCAACGCCACCGTCCACTACTGCGTCTGCACCTCCAATGGGGAGCCCGCCAAGGAGGGCGTCATATGCCCGAGGAGTACAGGTGAGCGTAACATACATAGTGTTAAAGTATGGTTAAGGTTCCTGCATACCTGATCTGCCACATGGCCTCCAAGTAGCAGACTCGGGGGGCGTCTGCTACAGCCCTGGTGGGGGCCGAGGAGGAGGGCGCACGTGTTGTGCGCCCATCGTGGAGTCTTCGGACCGCTGGCGGGATCGCGGATGTGTGTATCGTTCCCGTGGCCCCGTCAAAAGGCGGCGTGGCGGAAGATGGGGGGGGGGGGGTTTAGTGGGTATACCGTGGTCTCATTAGCTACGGGAGTCCCACATCACCGCTCGGGTCGCCCCCTGCGCCTGGGTGGTATGCGTAATGCATTTCCCCCTCCGGGAAAAAAAAAATGGTTAAGGTTCCTGCATAACCTTACCCATACCAACCCATGTTGAAGGAGGGATTTCTACCTCTAACGACGAGCCCTAAAGGCGGCGTAACATTCCCAAAGAATAGTGCGTAAGGTTTGAATGTACGGTTTGTCAATCAGCGCGACTGTCATTTGCCTCAAATGCGAATGGCCAGGGCCCAGGGGGAGCTATGACGCCAAGAAATACGATTTGCTTAGTGTTACATGGTTCTCAACTATAAGTCGACATTATACGAACGATGTGCATCCATCAGCGAGCTTACTAACTACCTACCAAGCATGCCCGAGGAATGCAGGTATAAGTATTCCGGTAACTACATAAATGAAGATTTCCACACGTACGTTATTACGTAGATACGTTTACGAGCACTATATTAATTTGCGCAAAATTTTCATATGAATGTGCACAATTACACTGCTTGCGTATGGTGACTACAAAGTTCTGCGAAGCCCGCGAAGGGCATCAGCTGGAATGCCTTTTCGCTATTAATGATAAGCTTCTGTAACAGTCATAATTATTAGACTGCAATTTATGTTTTATTTTTAGCCGCGTGATGAACGTACACATTGATCGCTTAATCCTACACCGGAACTTATTACATTGCGGCATTGCGGCATTACAGTGTCTAGGTTGTAGACGATTGCATCAGTGATTACTGATCAGTGAACTGCAAAATAAAAATACAAGGAAATTCGATATCGACACGGTGATTAACTTAAAAATCGACATTTTGAATAGTATATTAAGTACATGCAACGTTTTTACGCTAAACTGTAGCACGAGCACAGACAGTAAACAAAAAGTTTTGTTAACGTTTGTCTGTGCGACATATCGGATTTTGGTCGGATTATTTACTGTATGTTCAGGTACTTTTGCGTAATATTTGCTATTGGCTATCATTGCTCCTACAAAATCTTAGGCGATTTCTTTCAAAAATCCTAATATTCCAATTTTGATTTCAAGATCATATAGTGTTACTTTTAAAAACACCTTAATATGACCACCATTCACTATAGAACATTCACAAAATGTAGTTTTAGCAATAAAAACATATTCTACTCGGCTCTCACTTGGCTACATTAAAAAATTCAATTACGTGTCTTTATAGAGCTGTAGAGTATCATAGAGCCGTCTTAGGTAATAATGGTTTATGTTGTTTACCGTCTTTAATTAAAGAGACCTAGGCTTTATAGATCTAGGCTAATTTCGTTTTATTATCGTGTTGAAGTATCAATAGCAACAGTAATAAAATAATCATTCACGCTTTTGTTAACTAGTCAAAGTCTTATGTTGATTGATCTCCAACCAGTATAACAACCACCAAAATAAGCTATTCGATTTCGTTTCTATGTCAAAGTTTGAGCCATATGAAAGTGGTTTTGTGGACTTATTTAGTTATTGTGGACTTAAGTATAAAGTTATTATAGACTAGATGACGCCCGCAACTCCGTTGCGCCAAAATTAGTTTAAGTATCAGGTGAGAACCGTTCATTTTCCCGGGATTTAAAAAGTATCCTATCCTTTCCCGGAACTCAATAGGATATTTGAAGGATTAAATATTATGTTGACCGGATTTTTCTATCATGGAAAATAATTATTATACATTGTAGACACTACGATGATGAAAGTCCAGCCAACCGCTTAACAAAACGTTTGATTGGTCTCGTTTACCAATCAACAAGGCTGTTAAATAGATAAACTCCTGTCAAAACCCTCAGAAATAATACATCAGTGAGATTCTTATTATATACTAGCTGTCCCGGCAAAACAACGTTTTGCCATATAAAGTATTTCTACTTCATCAGTTGATACAAAATCTTACCCCCTCTTTTGACCCTAAGAGGGGTGCGGGGGGGGGAGTTTATACACCAGATGTTAAGTTGGAAAACACAGTAAATAATATGTAGTAAGTCCAAGAAAAATGTTTCATACAAAATCTGACCCCCTTTTTGGTCCCCTTAGAGGGGTGGGGGAGGGGAATTTTATACACCAGATGTTAAGTTGGAAGCAGACAAATATATCTGCGAAAACCGTATGCAAATCGGAAAAGTAGTTTTCGTGTTATATACAAAAGTTTGATACAAATTCTGACCCCTCTTTTGTCCCCTTAGAGGGGTGGGGGGAAATTTTTTTATACACGATGTTAAGTTGGAAGAAGACAAATATATCTGCGAAAGCCGCATTCAAATCGGATCAGTAGTTTTCGTGTGATGCTGGAACAAACATACAGACAGACAGACAGACAGACAGACAGACAAAAAACTAACCACAGTTTTGGCTTCTATAGCGATCTAGTGACACCCCCCGCTTATTATTTTTTGAATATCTTTAATGTACAGAATTCACATTTCTACAGTTTTATTATATGTATAGATTTTGTATGTTCCAGTGCCTCTGACCCAACGGCAGGCGATCCACAACGTGATCCCGCCGCGGCCGTCCAACGCCACGGAGCGGTTCCCGCCGCCCACCGCGCAGGTGAGATCAATCTTCATTACTTATCTAATATCTTCCATCACCACTCCGAGGATACATGTTTATCGCGATGTGTAATGGATGTTCCTAATTAAAATACATCCCATCGATCTGTGTAAAATTGTCACCTGAATTGATTATGTTTTATTTGTGCAACAAACAATCAACATCATCAGTACTTTTCTGGCTTTTGAATGTTCACTTCATTAATGCTGAGTTCCTTTTAGAGTACAAGTAGTTCGTAACTCTTTAACTTTGTTTTTCCACATTCATAATTTAAGCCATATATTATAGAGCAAATTGGGTGCATTCATTCTACTTTGCTCATTATGAAAGTGCTTAACGTTCATTAAATTAGTTTCGAGGAAAACTAGAGTAGAAAGTTTATCCAATCTATATTCTGAGTACTATGTATATAAATTAGACTATTGATTTATTACGCTGTCACTGCTAAGCGGTCGGGAGCCTAAATCAGTGTTTTTCCATCGCAGCTGATAAATATTCATGATAACGTCCTGTCGTTCACGTTAAGAGACCATCAAATTTTATTGTTCTACATGGGCTAGTAACGTTATTATTTAGTACACGGTGCAGTTAATTATTCGGCATAGCTACTTGCTTTTATTGGAACACCGCACGGTCCGCATCAAATAGTCAAATGAGCTTGGGCCTAAAGTAATATTATATTTAAATGACATGAGAAGTTTAAAGAAAACTGGGTGATAGACGATAGTTATCCTTTTTTTTTTTCCCGGAGGGGGAAATGCATTACGCATACCACCCAGGCGCAGGGGGCGACCCGAGCGGTGATGTGGGACTCCCGTGGCTAATGAGACCACGGTATACCCACTAAAACCCCCCCCCCATCTTCCGCCACGCCGCCTTTTGACAGCGGTCCGAAGACTCCACGATGGGCGCACAACACGTGCGCCCTCCTCCTCGGCCCCCACCAGGGCTGTAGCAGACGCCCCCCGAGTCAGATACTATATACTATGTGGCAGATCAGGTCTGTGGCTCTGCCACCGACCACACCTCGACCGCAGAGGATAGGGCAAGCGGCGCACCGCAATACCTACTTGCCTCTTCCTCTGCGGCCCCACCAATGCTGTTCAAACGGAACGGCCAGCTCGCAGGGGGGGTAGGGAAAACGGCAACCTACCACAATGCCTCTCCCCCCCGCGATCCGTCCTCGGCCGCAGAGGATAGGGCAAGCGGCGCACCAGACGATAGTTATCCTTGGTGAACGTTAGGCTGAATTGTCCTGCTTTCTCAAAACATCATCATTCACCATAGTTACAATTTACAAATGAATGACCTAGACTAGTGCATCCTTAATTAATTAAAGCTTTGTTCTAACTAATGTAAATCGTATTCAGATTTAAAAAACAATTGATAGTTGATACAAATGAGCTTTCGAGCTTCACCTTGAAAGCTCTGTTAGCGCCTATTAAAGAGTAAGCAAATACAAAGATATAATAAAAGATTTATTCTATTCTTGTTTCAGGTACCCGGAATTTACCCTAGTGAAATGATAACCGAGGAGTCCTCCAGGGAAGAATCTTTCATAAGCTCCAGTACTTATATGAGTTCGAGCGTCTTAATAGCAATATCTGGCTGCACCGTGTTCATGTTTATAGTTCTATTTGTGGTCGCTCTGTATATTAAAAGGCGAATGTGCAACGTGGATGGAAAAATAAAGCCGGTAAGTTTTTTATGCCGTTGTTTGGCCTTACGCTCGCTAAAATTCACACCTGAATCAATAAAATCTGCTCATGAAACTTCTCAATTATCATTTCTAAACGGATTGAGGTCACTACACATTTCTATTTTTTAAAGAGGATAATATTATTATCATTAATTTCATTGGGTCTAGTTTTATATTATGTTGGATTATTACCTAAAGGTTGCACTATAGCCTGTAGCTTCAAGTGGCCTAAATAAATATGGAATGTCTGCGTTATGGGCTGTTGGAAACATAATACATCTTTATTGAATCATACAATCCCCTCGAAAACTCTCAAGGAGCTTCGCCAAGATACGGGCCTCATTTTAAACGAGACGGCACTCGATACTGGCTTATACAAGCTTTGAGTCGCGTATTAAATTACATTGTCTTTTTCATGAATATCCAGCGCGCTTAACCTGACCAACATACAAAGGTTTCATTCTACGGAAGAAGTCATGATGTCATACTTACCGATTTCCCTAAAAAAACTTTTCTACTGTGGTCATGTTAAGCCTGCCAAGCTCATTTTGAATGACTTAAGTGCATGTATTTCGAGTTCAAGGGTCCATTACGCTTTAGCTTTGGCGATGTGGCTTAGTATGCGTTATGTATGTTGTAGCGCGTACGGCCGGGGGAGCCGCTGCTCGCTGAACGGTATATAACGAACCCGCAGTATGGCGTGTGCGGCGCCGGCACCGCCCCCGCTCCCGCGCCCCCCACCCCTGTGCCCCTCCCTAACAAGACCGACGAGGCCGAGGTCACGCTGCTGGAGAGGAACGCGCTCACCTTCCTGGAGGAGGTCGGCGAGGGTTGCTTCGGAAAAGTGTACAAAGGTTAGTTAGTAGTTACAGTCTATAGCCTATACTCTATAGGGTAATGTTACTCAGAGCTTTTGCTTTAAAAAATGTATGATCATAATTCGTGATCACGGATATTGACTATTTACTGATGAAAAACTCAATTTCGACAGGTGTCCTTCGGAGTGTAACGAATGAGCAGGTGGTCGCGATAAAAGTCCTCAAGGATAGCGCGGGCCGGACTGCAGAAGAGGACTTCGTCAGAGAAGTGTCCATCATGTCAACGTTCCGACACGCCAACATTCTGTCGCTGATCGGTGTGGTGTACAGAGGTAAGAGGAAACAAGTAATATCATATTTTAATCATTTTATAGGCCTTTAAATTGTAATGTATTTGGTGAGCCAAACAAGGGTTGTGGAGCATTCCATTTTTTCATTTCAGACGACACAAACGTCAGTCCATGGATGGTATTTGAATACATGGAGTGGGGCGACCTAGCGGGCGTGCTGCGCGGCTCGAGGGGAGGGGGTCGGAACGGCCTCACGCTGGACGACGCTGCCTTGCTGCACGTGGCCCTGCAGGTCGCGTGCGGGATGCAGTACCTCGCCTCGCGGAGGTTCGTCCACCGCGACCTCGCCGCCAGAAACTGCCTGGTCGGCGCCAACCTGGCGGTGAAAATTGCGGACTTCGGGATGTCACGCGACGTGTACACGTGCGATTACTACAAGATGGGCGGCGAGCGGCCGATGCCGGTGCGGTGGATGTCGCCCGAGAGCATCGTGTACGGCCGGTTCACGCACGAGTCGGACGTGTGGTCGTACGGCGTGGTGCTGTGGGAGATATACAGCCGGGGCAAGCAGCCCTTCTACGGCTGCAACAACGACGGGGCTACGAAGAAGATCCTCCAGGGTATCCTGCTCGTGCCGCCGGATGACTGCCCGCGGTTCGCGTGCGAGCTGATGCGGGCGTGCTGGGCGACCGACCCCCGGGATCGGATCGGGTTCGACGAGATCTGCGGTAAGCTGGAGTCAGCGTCGGCGGCCGGCGGGGCGGTGCAGCCGGTGCGCCTGCCACGGCCGCCTCCCGCGCCGCTGGATTCGGCCGGGTACCTAGTGCCGACGACGCCGCCGAACGTGGACTACCTGAAGCCCCTGCCGGACTCGGACCCCGACTCGGAGTTCAGCGAGGACGATGACGTGGAGGAGTTCACCTGACGGGGGGCCGCGGCGCCGAGATCACACTACGTGCCCCGCTCCTCGCCCCGGGCCGCGCCCTGCTGCGCTGCTGCTGCAGTCCATTTTCGAACAGTACGACTGCTAAAGCCGTAGCCTCGTTCGTAGAAGTACTGGTGGTAAAATGATGTATTCAAAATGAGTTGCGTACTTATACCCTAGAACGACAAGTTTTTGAAGGGAATAATTATTAGCAGGTTTAGGCTGCGAAAAGACGTTTTCAAGACACTGTTTCAAAACGATGTTTTAATTACGTACGTGTATACGTTTGTACGTTTTCGTGATGTGTGTGCCATATAATATGTGAACCAAAAAACCAATAAACTGTAAATATGTGCCAATAAATATTAGGTAGGTAAACAGTGACAAAATATAATTTTAGATACTTAATATTAATAATTATTTTGTTAAGTATTTTTAATTTTGTTCATAGCATGATACCTAAATATTAGAGAATCGTGGGGTTAAACTAATAATAATTTTAGGCATTTTTAGGACACTTCCGTCAAAAATCGTGTTCTTGATAAAGAAACATTATAATAATTATACTTATTATTAAGTATGGCATTTTATTAGTAAACTGATCACGAGTTTTATAAGAGATAATATTTATCATAATATTATAATAAACATACAATAACAATATTATAATAGGTATTAATTTATGTTTATTATATACCTTTTTTTTTACATGGGGAAATGCTTTACGCATCCCCGGCAGGTTGGGGATATCGGCCGGGGTATGTGGGACTCCTGGTAGACTACCCACTAAAACCCCATGGTGCTCCACTCGGCAGAGTTGCGGGTACGATAGAACCTACCGCAACTCTACCAGCGATCGTCTACATTTTGCAGACGCGACACCACTCCGTAGTGTCGCGTCCGTCCGTTTAATAAATACCTACTATCGGTAGACGGTACCTAGTACCTACAATGAAGTTTAAAGTTTATAAATTAAAAAAAAGTTTAAAGTATAAACCTATAAAATACCGATGTAGATAAATAACTAGATCACCTAGCTACCTGCAATATGTGTGCGTTGATTTAGTTAATTTCTATGGTAGACGTACCTACCGTACCCTACGTTTAGTTGAGAGGTACCATATTGTTTCGTTAGGAGTTAGGACTGTAACCTTTTATTTACCGAAAATATAAGGATTTTCCGTAGAAAACATAATATTTTGTCTGTCATAACAAATTAAGTAATTATTTTGAAACAAATGCATAATATTTTTTATGGTAGGAACATTGTAAGTTGTACCTTTTGTATTACATACAGGGTGCAATTATACCTTCCTGGCAAATTTTAATATATTGATCCTTGTTAAAAAAAATACACGTATTTTTTCTTTTATAATCACTCAGTACTAAAATGTTGAGAAATAGCTTCCGAAAGTTATCCTAAAATAAAAAACACTACAAATTTTAATGGACACGATGCGTCGCCCGCGCGTGATGTGACCCCGCGCGCGCGCCTCCCCCTCCCCCCCCCCCGCGTTACCCCCGGTCATTCCCCCGCGCCGCGAGTGACCACTGACCATTCTACAACGATTTTAAATGGGATAAAATATGTCAATAAAAAATATAACACCCAATTTTTTTTGGTTAAATGGACTTTCCTAATGATACCTTAAGGACGCTACTGTCAGTACGAATATCGACATTAATGACATTAAAATAAGATTCATATTAGCGCGCCTTCTACAGTAGCGGTTACGACGCTCGCCGCGTTCTTGATATGGCGAAAATGTATGAAAAAATTTGAGAAATTTTCTTATTTTTCTTATAACTGGAAAAGTTGTTTATTTTTATATAAAATTTTTAGCGGACTTTATAGAGGACTAAATAAGCAATAATTTTTTTGTATATTTATTTTCCACAGTTCAGTGTATTTAGATATTAAGGTACCTAATCAGACCCCATTTTTAGGGTTCCGTAGCCAAAATGGCAAAAAAGGAACCCTTATAGATTCGTCATGTCTGTCTGTCTGTCTGTCTGTCTGTCTGTCTGTCTGTCCGTCCGTATGTCACAGCCACTTTTCTCCGAAACTATTAGAGCTATACTATTGAAACTTGGTAAGTAGATGTAGTCTGTGAACCGCATTAAGATTTTGATGCAAAAATGGAAAAAATATTAAAAATTTTAGGGGTCCCCATAGGTACAACTGAAACAAAAAAAAATTTTTTTCATCTAACCTATGCGTGTGTGGTATCTATGGATAGGTCTCCAAAAATCATATTGAGGTTTCTCATATCATTTTTTTCTAACCTGAATAGTTTGCGGGAGAGACTCTTCCAAAGTGGAAAGATGTGTGTCCCCCCCCCTCTAATTTCTAAAGTAGAGGCATGATAATTCTAAAAAACATATATGATGTATATTATTATAAAAACTACCAACGAAAATTGGTTTGAACGAGATCTAGCCAGTAGTTTTTTTTATACGTCATAAATAGTAAACCTTAATGAAACAAAAAAATTTTTTTTTCATCTAACCTATGCGTGTGTGGTATCTATGGATAGGTCTCCAAAAATCATATTGAGGTTTCTCATATAATTTTTTTCTAACCTGAATAGTTTGCGAGAGAGACTCTTCCAAAGTGGAAAAATTTGTGTCCCCCCCCCCTCTAATTTCTAAAGTAGAGGCATGATAATTCTAAAAAAAATATATGATGTATATTACTATAAAAACTACCAACGAAAATTGGTTTGAACGAGATCTAGCCAGTAGTTTTTTTTATACGTCATAAATAGTAAACCTTAATGAAACAAAAAAAATTTTTTTTCATCTAACCTATGCGTGTGTGGTATCTATGGATAGGTCTCCAAAAATCATATTGAGGTTTCTCATATCATTTTTTTTTAACCTGAATAGTTTGCGAGAGAGACTCTTCCAAAGTGGAAAAATTTGTGTCCCCCCCCCTCTAATTTCTAAAGTAGAGGCATGATAATTCTAAAAAAAATATATGATGTATATTACTATAAAAACTACCAACGAAAATTGGTTTGAACGAGATCTAGCTAGTAGTTTTTTTTATACGTCATAAATAGTAAACCTTAATCTAAATTTCATTAAATCGACTGAAATATAAAAATAAATCAAAAATAATATAATTTCATAAAAATTAACCTTATTGCTGCTGCGGAACCCTCCATGGGCGAGTCCAACTCGCACTTGGCCGCTTTTTTTCATATTTTGCGATTATTGTGATGGTTAAAACGTATTTTATGTGAAAATTTTGTATGCGGCTATAGAATTTTTATGGTACAGTCGTGGAGATGAATATATTATCTTTCATTTGAAACCAAAATATCCCCGCAGTTTGACTCCTAATTCTTTAATAGGGTACCGGAAAATCGCTGATATTTGTAATAGCGTCCTTAAAGCCCTGGAAAAAATTTGGCAGGAAGGTTTAATTGCATCCTGTATAAAATTTCCTTGAGAGTTTCGTGTAACAGACCAGGTATATTGGTTATATTAATAATATTATGTATCTATACTTATCTAATATTTTGTACAAATTTTTCTGTATTCTTGAAAACGTAGATACTTTGTAAATTGTATCATAATATCTATACATATAATAAAATCGTAGGAAAGTCAATTCTGTACATTGAATATTTTTGAAAAATAATACTTGGGACGTGATCTACAATCGATATGGAAGCCAAAAATATAGTTTTTAGAATTTTTGTCTGTTTGTCTGTTTGTCGGTTTGTCTGTTTGTCTGTATGTATGTCCGGGATAAACTCAGAAAGTACTGAATGGATTTACTTCAAATTTTGCACGAATGTTATATAGAGGTCGGGTCAACACATAGGCTATATATTATGACGATATCACCTAGGGCGGGGGGAGGGGCTCAAGTTTCAATATTTTTAGTTTTTTGCTCATATCGCTAAAACGGTGCGTTGTAGAGAAAAAATGTCCGGTACGTAATGAAAGCCCATAAAATTTCCTACAAATTTCTTTTTCACACTTTGTATCTATCTTCACTCCTTGCCATGCTATGAGCTTTTGTCTATCTTTTCTATACAAATTTCGAGTGTCGTTTGATTAACATGCTGGGAGCTTTGGCATCGGTCTTTTCTTGGGGGGGGAGGGGGGTTTAGCCCCCCCAAACACCCCCCCCCCACCTCCCCAAATTTTGCTTCAAACAAAGCGGTGTTGCGGCGTTATACATCTTTTTTAAGAACAAAGTTAAAAACTAAACTACACATACGGTTTTCCAGTGTCGTTTGTTTTGGGGGGGCAGCGCCCCCCCAAACCCCCCCCCCCCTTATTCCTCATGAAACTTTTGTTCATAATTAAAAGGTATCGTGGAGTTTGTATTGCGTCTTAATTATCCTTTGTAGGAACAAACTAAGTCATCTATACATATTGTAATAAAATCGTAAGAAAGTCAATTCTGTACATTGAATATTTTTGAAAAATAATACTTGGGACGTGATCTACTATACTAACGCGGACGAAGTCGCGGGCAACAGCTAGTTATCTACTATAACTTTTAGTTTAATAGTTTTATACAAGTCCCGAAGCTTCGTATCTAAGCTGATACTTTGATCTTTACTTAGCTTTGATTATATAACTTATTACCTTTGACAAAAACAAGTACAGTTACTATGGATTTACATAATGATGTGATGAATTTTAATATACAGTCTGTGTATGATAATAGTAAAGAGTTTGTATTTCTTTAATTTTCCTACATTCTCATTTTCCTACCCAATAAATACTGATGAGTTTTAACTATTAGATTAATGATGGGTCTCTCGTAGATATTATAGCTACAGCACCTAAACCACTAATAATAGCGTTTTCGGCATCTAGAATAATTACTGCCCCGGGGCAGGGCAGGCAGCGCAAACCGAAATATGCCAAATAAATTTAAGATGGCCTGAATTCACTTTGATTAGACTGATAAGTGATAACTGATAAGGGCCTGTATTGTGATTAGTGCAAGTGATTATTGATTAGGAGCAAATAAAGAACTTGCTCTATTTTAATATAGAATATTGCAGAAATAATTTGACAAAAGCATAGCATCTAGTTTTAAAATATCACGAAATAAAATCCCTTAAAACTATAGGCATTAGGCAGTTTAAAAATACAACTTTATACTTTCATTATTAGCTTTTATTCAATTTATATTCAAGTTATATTAATACTTCATGATCTTCGTGGTCAGATTGTAGTGGTTTAATGTCATAATATCTCATCTCTGAGTTCTGACTCATTCTTCTTTCATTATTTTTAGGTGTTATAGAAA
Organism: Plebejus argus; assembly: GCA_905404155.3. Lineage (NCBI taxonomy): Eukaryota > Metazoa > Arthropoda > Insecta > Lepidoptera > Lycaenidae > Plebejus > Plebejus argus. The sequence continues at coordinate 19,929,076 of FR989927.1, forward strand.
ATAAAACTGAGGTCTGACCTTCTCTTTGTATTTTCATTACAAATGATCAGTATACACCTAAAAAACAGAAGTCAAATTAGATTAGTCACAAACACAGCAAAAATTTGCCAATTTACATTGCACACACTATATGAGGTACCTACCAGTCATGTTGACAACGAAGTCCGTGATGTTATTTAGAGGAATAGAGTCGATCCCTTCAGACCTTCTTTCCGACAAGTAATTATTCATATTATAAACAACTTTTTATAACTGGCTTTAAATAGTTTTCGGCATTTTAACGCATAAATAACTCACTTCTCCAAGAAATAATATATCACGCTGCATGCACACTGATGCACACACTTTGACAGATGACAATTATGACACCTCATGAGAGCATCTTAAATCCACAGCTTAAATCTTTTTTTTTTTTTAATTTATTGGGAGCTGGAAACAAGTCCTTTGCTCCTCTCATGAGCATCTTTTATAGTTGCCAGTTGAAGAAATTAGTTCGATTTCCGCAATATGGCGAGGTTTTTTAATTTATTGGCCGGACTTTAAAAGTTATTTTTTTGAGACTTTAGAAATTTAACTCATAGTTACAAGTATACTAGTTACTTTAAATAAAAGGGACCGTGCAGAGCGACGACACTGCCACAAGTGGCGAATAGCCGAAACTTTTACGAAAATTTTACTGTCAAGCTCTAGTGAAGCTACGGAAAATTAGAAGATTTCTTAACAAATTCCGAGTATTTTCAAGAATTGAAATGTATTGTTGTATTCCCGGATGTTCTAATACCTAAAAGAAATATAAAGGCAAATCGAACGATGTAAAATTTTACTATTTTTCTGCCAAAATATTCGCATGGTTTTGCTTATTGAAAAACGAAAGAAATGGATAAAAGGCGGTAAAAATATACGTAAGTATTTAAAAAGTTCCATGAGTGTTATGCGTAGACTAGTAAAAACATTGAGATACTATAGTAGAGGAGAGAGCCTTATATCAGTGTATAAGCGTCAAAAGCGTGTAATGTTATGTCCTACTTACTAGGACATAACAAAGGAGTCGGTCTGCATATTTAATGTAATTAAAGTGTTAATAAAGGTTTTTAATGAACATTTTATGCTAGATATTGTTGAGTTCTATGGTTCCGCTAAATTATAAACCATAAGAATGGCCAAAGAATACCTCAAACACGTGGATTTAACATTAAATACGTAAGTTTTGAACAACGTTTTTTGGGCTTCTCAATCGGTATTTTTGTAAGCTAAAAAGGATAATATTTAAGTTTAATAATCCCTTATTCGTGCTATGTAAGGCATTAGTGCTAAAAATGTTACATAAATTAATCATTTGACTACAAAAGTTGCATAGCTTTTTACGTGTGTTTACGGATTCTCATTACTTGAACTATAGTTTATCGATATCATGAACTAAATGACTTTCTTTTCTGGATTATAATGTGCTTCGAAATGATCGACAAATAGAAATATTTAAGAAAATAAACGCACACTACTTGTATGAAAATAAGCACAAAATGGCCACGCGATGACGGGCTAAGACTACATCTTAGGTAGATGCATTGAGGTAATAATACTTAGGAGTCCGCCTTAAATTTTGACAGCTGATAATGTTACTCTTTCTAACTAACGATGTAGTAATTTGGGTGAAAAAGAAAGCTCATATCGGTGTGTAAACGTCAAAAGCCTGTAATGTTATGTCCCACTTAGTAGAACATAACAAAGGAGTAGGTCTGCATATTTCATGTTTAAAAAGTGGTAATAAAAGTGTTTAGTGAACGTTTAATGCAATTTAATATTGCGTTTTGTGGTTCCGCTATATAATAAACCATAAAAACGGCCAAGGAATGCCTCAAACACGTGGATTTAACATAACATACGTAAGTTTTCAACAACGTTGTTTGGGCTTATCAATCGGTATTTTTGTAAGCTAAAAAAGAAAATTGATAAGTATAATAATCCATTAATCATGCTATTTATGGCATTAGTGATAAAAATGTCACATCAAGTAATAATTTGGCTATAAATATTGCATAGTTTTTTACGTGTATTTTAGGGATGCGCCTTACTTGAACTATAGTTTATCGATAAAAATAATGTCATGGACTAAATGATTTTTTTTTTCAGGTTGAAAATGCTTCAAAATAGACGACAAACAGATATATATTTTAGACGCAAGTTTCATGCCAGTTTTTAATCCTTACTCCCTTATGAAGGCATCACAATATTGGAATTTGGAATTATCATTTCAAACGTAAGTTTGAAACAATGATTTTATTGAAATAAAGAAAGTTCTAACGGAGAGTAAAATAATTGCATGATCAACAGCTCTCACACCTCCCCCCTGTAAGTACTCAATTCGTTACTTAAAGATACTTCTTGAAATTTTATCCTGGCATTAGGTACTCTTTTTTAATAAGTAAAATGTAAAATTTTAATAAGGCTAAAGTCATAATCATTTAATAAAATAAATTTAATACCTCAATCGTCGAATTCCAGACACAATATATATTTAGTTGTTAATTGTTATGCGGCACCTGGGTTCCGCTTGGGGCTGGATGGGTTAAGCATGGAAAACTTACATAAAGCATATTGCCCCGTATACAATATTATGAATTATGTGTAATATATTTTATAGTATGTAGTAGTATAGTACATTTATTGACAATTTATTGACACTAAACCATATTTTTTTCAGGTTATTGGAATGCTCTTAAAGAAGAGTTCAATATTATGGTGGTGACGGAGAGACCTATAATGAAGATAATAATTATTTTCAATTATTAATTTGATAATAAGATTGAAAGTGAAGAATAATATTTGGTTTAGTGCTCTATGATTTTGATTGCACACACCGTGATATTGCACAATAAAATTGATCGTCTAGACTCTAGAGTCCCACTTAGGTTATTAATTATTATTATTATAATATCATTATTCTAGGGGCGTCGAAGTATCTATTTTAAGTCTTTTTCTGTATAAATATTATTACATAATTATATTTTAATAGGTAAAGAAATGCACCTAAGCGTTTTTGGAATTACTTAAAATAAGTAGGACTGAGATTCATTCTTATATTTCTTTGATAATAATAATTGTTATTCTACAAAATAGTTGCTTAATAGTAATTTATAGTAATTAAGTTTAATAAAGTATAATATATTTTGTTTTTCTGTTGTGTTTTATAAAAACTGTTGATTTTATTGATATTAGCTATTACACTCCGGACAAGCTTTCGTGGCTTATGGAGTATACATATTATGTATATTTTTAACTATTTGTGTAATTATATACTTAAATATTTTGTTTATACAGGGTGCAATTAAACCATCCTGCCAATTTTTTTCCAGGGCTTAGGTATCATTAGGAGAGGTCATTTAGCAAAAAAAAAATTGGGTGTTATTTTTTTAATGACATATTTGATCCCATTTAAAATCGATGCAGAACGGTTACTCGTGGCGGTGGGAATGAGCGGGGGTGACGTGGGGGGGAGGCGCGCGCGCACTCACCCGCCGGCGACGCGTAGTGTCCATTTTAATTGTGTTTTTTAGGATAACTTTCGGAAGCTATTTCTCAACATTTTAGTACTGAGTGACTATATTAAAAGAAAAATACGTGTATTTTTATTTTGAACAAGGATCAATATATCAAAATTTGGCAGGAAGGTTTAATTGCACCCTGTATTTAAGTATTTTCATACACTTAATAAATAGATAAAAAATACCTTTTCACCAAATTGAAAGCGACTTCTAATTTAATGAGCATAATTTATCCTAAATTGAACATGCAGGTCGAATTGATAACCTCCTTTTTTAATGTCGTTTAATAAAAATCTATAACATAAAATTATGGTCGACTTGGTCGATAGCTGTAGTCTAATTTTATATTTTTATCGATATACGCCATCCCTACACGCACACTACAGCAATTGCACACAAGCATAAAATGGCCACGCGCTGGCGAGCTAAGAATCCATCTATGTATACTTAATCTGTGGGTAGATGTATATCCTTAGTATATCCTTAATCTGTGAGTAAAAACACTAAATTTTGTAGATTATAACCGTAAATTCATTTTTTATGAACACAATATGAACATAACCTATAACCATTGCTTTCTTTCAGTAAACATCCAAACTGGCTTCCATCTTAATTGATATACATACATAGGCACGGCTCATTTAATTGGCATAAAGTTGCATCAAAAGTAAGGATAATTTGGAGAAGTCCTGCCAGGAATTCAACACTGAGGATAGTATTGAACTTGAACCATCTTGTCAAAGTGTTGGTTCTCAAAAGGATGATTCTTCAAGTAAGAAAAAGATTAGTAGTGCAGTCTTTGTGTGTTATTTGAAGAATACATACCTAAATGGTGTTTACACTTATGAGATCCAGACTGAAATTAGTTAAAAATAGTGACAGACAAAAGTTGTGAAGATGGTATCGATCGAATCGCAGAAGGTTGAAATAAAAGCATTTATTTTAGTGAACTTGTTTTATTTTATTAATCCACAAGCATTTTCAGTAATTAATATAAGTATTTTTGCATAGCTTCATTATTTTATTGCAATATTTATCAAGTTTTTACTTTCTATACTGATGGATGCTATTAATTACTTTTTCAGATATTTTCTTAGTTAACTAGATAAGCTTTATACATTTTTATTCACTCTTCCATTCTTTGTTTACGGGTAGAAAGTAGAAACCCTTAATATTATATTTAATATTATAAAAATATACTTAATATTATAAATGCGAAAGTGTGTCTGTCTGTCAGTACTTCACGCCCAAACCGCTAAACCAATTTTGCTGAAATTTGGTATGGATTTACTTTGAGCCCCGGGAAAGGACATAGGATACTTTTTATCCCGGGAAAATGTACGGTTCTCGCGCGATAAATGATTTTTGGCGCAACGGAGTTGCGGGCGTCATCTAGTCTTTAACTTTAATATTTCGATCGCGGATTCTTGGAAATCTGTCGTTGTTCTCGCGGCCGCATGTGGCCACTTGGGAGTGTAAGTATTATATCATTTTATAGTGTAAAACATAAAAAAACACTCATAAACTAGCCAGGGTCAAGGAGAATGCGAAGTCAAAGTCACTCACAAGTTACGTCTTTTACTCGCATCGCGGCGCTGCTGTCGAATTACGACGCCCTCTATAGTTTCTGCACGGTCCCTAAAATAACTTTATGTCAATTTGACGTCTATATCTGTCAATGTCAAACAATTTCCTGTCAGATTTGAATATTATAAATTATTTGTCAAAATGTCAAATGTAACTTAAAATTTGCAGAAGTGGTTTGTGAATTATCGGCTTTTTATTGTTGTAATTATTGTTCTTTCGTATTTTATTTCTGTGAAAATGGTTTAAAAAATAAATATCTGTGTTAAAACTGTACTATGTGGACTTATTAGTGACCTGATTTAAAATTTTAAGCTTTTAAAATGCCTCCTGTTAATTCTAAAAGCAAAAAGAATGGCGCTGAGTACGAGGTAAATATTAGAAATTAAGGCGGTGTTTCATAAACTAATAATTATTTACATAAATATACTACTCTTGTAATTAGAATAAATAAAGTTATAACGATTGAAATAACAGCTTAGTTTTCACGTTTTAAATTCTAATGCTTCTTACTGATAACACGATTGTAGTGATTATTTTAAACTATAATAACAGAGCTTTTAACTATTTTTATCTATTTATAATTCATTTCTAATAATAGTTCCTATAAAAACAACACGTCACCTACAATAATAAGTTATTTACAACATCATCATTAATCTCAATATTTTTCAAGTTATAGCTATTATTTTCAACGTCCTTGTTACTAGGTATACTGTGGTAAAATTGCCTATATTGTATTTAATTTTCTTGTAGAATATTCTTGCAAACAAGTGCACAGTTTTGGATTTCGAAAAGTACATACAGGAAAATAAAACCTTACTACTGAATGATCCACTTCGAGATATTCTTCTATATCCTTCTGATGATGTTTCGGTAAGTTTTATTTACATTTAATGAATTTATTTTTGGTTAAACAATAATAATTATAATAGATTATTATAGCATTAGATAAGAGAGTCAACTTTTCCTACTATTTTACACAATTTCCAGAGTGTTGTTCTACCTCGGAGATGGAGAACAGTGACTACTGCTGTGCCGGACGTCAGAACTGCCTCAACATGTCCCCTGTTGACACGGCAGGCTCTGCTCAGTTATGCCTCTAGTTGGAATCTAGTGCATTTTAAATATAGCAGCTACTCTGGCAGTTATCTGAACTTACCAAGGTAATACATTTTCCTGTTATGTTTATGTGGCTCTATAATAAATAATGAGCTACAATATTTTATCATAGCCTGCTTTTTTGAAGAGTTAAATATTGACCATACCAAACAGTTAAAAAATATGAACATGGAAAAATCCATGTAGTATAAAAATACTACATTTTTATTTTTAGAATTCTACTATCCACAACTTTCACCTATGAATTATATGAATAAATTAATTGAAATAACTGATTATAATTTACAAAAGCATCTGATTAGCATATTGTTTAGCATACATTTCATGGTCATATTTGTTTTCACATTAGAAGGAATAGCACATGCACTAAAATCTGAGTCATTTCCTGTTGCACATGGTAATAGAAAAACCAATCCTTCATTTATGTTTGTATGTGGATGAGCCATTAGATAACAAGTATTAGTGTTTATCCAACTCATACTTGTTTTGTAAACATGTCCTACTTGTAGGTAAAATTTTAATTTGAATTAAATTCGAAACACAAATATATTTTGAATTATCTGTATTATAGTTTTCTTTATGTAATAAAAAAACAGCTCCCTTATTATGCTTGTACAATATTGTTTTTAAACAATCAAGACTGTTTATTTTCAAAGGTGGACTGGAATTAATATAGTACAAAGGATCCTTTGTTGCAGTTTCTATATAAATTAGCTTATCTGTGTGACTGTTTGACCTATCCTTATATGCAAATTCATAATTTAATTCATAGTTAACGTTTTTAATATTACATTATTGACTAATAATATTATTGTACCCAGTGATATACTTAATAGAAGAAGTTATGACTGTTTACAATAGCATCTAATAAACTTCTTTATAATGGCATAAATGGCATTAAAGCATTAATTGTAATTATTGATGATAATTAAAACAGCTGTATTTCTTATTGTGTTATACAGGCCAATTGACAGCAAATTGATAGAGGAAGCTTACGACATTGATACAGAGACAGACGCGGAACATGATGCTCAAGCTAAAGTTGATGTTGGTACCAAAGAGGGCTACTTGCTCAAAGGACCCGAAATTGGTTCAGATAGGATATTCAGTAATCTGGCATCAAAGGCGTTTAAGAAACGGTACTGCTCAATGGTGAAGGAGGCTGACGGTGCTTATATACTCGAGGTGTATAAAGATGAGAAGAAAACAGACACCAAACTCACCATCGTCATGGACTTCTGCTCCGATGTTGTTAAGGTAAATTGACGTCCTACTTGTGAATTTTATGTGTTTTTATAAGTCATGTTTATAAAATGAGTACTTAAATGTTTGAAAAAAAATTTGTATACATGCTTGATGCTACATGTCAAGTACCATCGAGGAAATTTATTCCTAGGCAGTTTAAAGACCAACGTCATTTGGTCGGATCATGTCAATTTAATGTTAATTAATTGTCATCTGGGCTGGGTTTTACATAACGCGACCAAACTACGTTAGTACGTTCCGCATCTGCCTAGGAATCAACTTATCTGATAGTACTTTAACTGTAATGTATGAGAAATAGTGGTTTACTTACGATTCGAAAAGTCTGTAAAATACGCAATATATTTTTTGTCTCTTTCCGAAAGCTTTAAGTTAATTCTTAGGTACGGGGTTTACGGTAGGTGTAATATCGAATTCATTAGTCTAATTTTCAAACAAATCATTGGAATGAAGACTTGTATTGTACAATTGAATGCATAATATTATGCTGTATGTATATTTACCGCCTCTTCACCGATTTTCATGCAATTTGGTAGTTTGAGTCTTGAGACTTGAATACCAGGAGGCAGGAAAGGGTACAAGTAGGTAAGTCTTTGTCACTACAGAATCAAGAATGTACAGTTTTGGCGAAATAAAAAAATTCTACAAGGTTCTGCAAAAAATCTTCGCAAATTGTGTTTTCGTGATATACCGTAGTCACCAAAACAATATCGCGCGGTGTGTAGAAAGCGCAGGGCGTGCAGTAGGTCATTTGACGAGTGAGGACGCGTTTCTCGTGAGAGCTCACGTATCCGCTGCTCTCATCAACTGCATACCTATTACCTACACAGGCTCCGTTTTCTAGCTGTCAATAAATTAGGATGACGAACATAGAATTTCTTAACTTATTCCAAGTCTGAATGAAAATAAATGCAATAATAACTAATTTTCTCTTACACTTTTTTAACTTGCTTAAATCTCCGACTCTAGGTCAGTTGGTTAGACTAATTATTGTATTTTTTAGTTTTTTACGGCGTGGCGTCTCAAATATTCTTGGATAATTTGGCACTCTTAAACTCTTTCATTAGTATAGTGAATATTTATTCCGTTTTGAGAGTATACCTAAAGAAGCTCTTGATTATTAGCATCATTTTATATGGCACAAACTTTTGTACTTAAAAAAAAATTGCTGTTACATACGTAAACTGTATTAAGTATACTAACTGCTAAGGCGCTTTAGTATGTAATAGCAAATTTGCTGTTACATACGTAAGTATTAAGTGCTAACTACTAAGGCGCTTTAGTATGAAACAGCTTTGCTGTTACATACGTAAGTATTAAGTACTAACTACTAAGGCGCTTTAGTGTTTGTTTCATACATTAAATTTTTTTGCAGTAAAGTTGCAGCCATGAAAAAACTTGCGTATTTCTTATACGTGTATGTAATATCAGAGAAGTTGATTCCCTAGGCAGATAGGGGATACCTACGTAGTTTGGTCGTGTTACGTTAAACCCATTACCCAGCCGACGTTGTAGATCACAATTAACATTGAATTGACATGATCCGACCAAATGACATTGGTCTGTCAACTGCCTGGGACTCAATTTCCTCGATGGTACTTATTCTACTCTCAAGTTTGGAATTGAAAATATTTACTCTACATTAATTGCTTCTGTCATAGAATGCCAAGCGCGGTCGATTCTGCTTTGAACTGCGTATGGCCGGCAACAAGGGTTACACCTTCGCCGCCGAGAATGAGGAGGAGTTGAATGACTGGCTCAACGTGTTCAACGCGGCGCTGAAGAAGAACCAGGACCAGGATAATCACCAAAATGATGAGATTATTGATAAAGGTATGTGTATTGTGTATATGGGTAAGAGACTCGACATCACACTAATATTATCATGAAGACTTTTCATAATGTCGCGCTGCGCGCACCAAGGGTTTCGTACTAAGGGTTCCGTACCGTTATAGAGCGAAAGTAGAGAAAAAATGTGTTTTTTATGGGAGCCTCCCTTTATTATTTGTTTAATTTTAATTTTACTATTAAATAATTTTAAGTGTTGCTATTATGGATTACGAGCCAAAAATACCAAAGAAAAATCACGTTTGATGTATGGGAGCCCCATACATATTACAAATTACATACATTAACAATACATAATATTACAAAGTGTACCATAACGTCTAAAAACTTTATTAATGGATATTTTTTATCAAAACAGTGTTACATCGATATTTCCTAAAAGTAATGTTGTTTCCAAAGTTGGGCTCGTCCCTGATATGGACAAGCCTTATCAGTAATTCGTTTTACTGCGTATGAGTAAGAGGAGTAGGTAGTAAAGTAGATACCCATACTGTCATGTAAACTTTTCTATAGTCTTGGCTGACAGACTTAGGCGAAAGAAACAATTTCTTTTATACAGGGTGCAATTAAACCTTCCTGCCAAATTTTGATATTATATTGATCCTTGTCACTACATAGTATAAAACAAAGTCGCTTTCTCTGTCCCTATGTCCCTTTGTATGCTTAAATCTTTGAAACTACAAATATTTTACCGCGCTTTGGTGTAAAATTAAGGTTTTTAGATTTAGGGCTAAGTATGTAAGGTTAGAAACTTGGCTCTACATGAGATTTCACTACTTTTTGACACCATGAACTATAATAATATTATGTTCTCATCTTGGCAACATTTTTACATGAAAATGTTTTTTGTGGGTAAAATATGTCATCAAAAAAAATTAAACACCTAATTTTTTTTCGTCAAATGTACTCTTAGGAGAGTCATTAGGATGATACCTAAGCCCTGGAAAAAATTTGGCTGGAAGGTTTAATTGCACCCTGTATAAACCGAATGGGATTGCGCCTGTGTGTTCTCAAAATGGTTCCAACATTGTGGCTTAAAGTTACTCATTCATTGAATTTGAAGCATAATGCTAATATGAAAATTGTGTATCATTAAAGAGTGTTTATTGTCAAAATGAATTCTTACAAAAGTGCTTAGTGCAGACAGACTACAGACATTTTAAAGCTTTACTTAAAGTTAACCATAATCGCTTAAACGCTTATAAAATATTATATGATGATAATTGATAACTAAATAACCAGTAACCGACTTTCCTATTAGAATAAAACTACATGGTTACTATTCTCATACATTAACAATCAAGAGATATTTGCTTACAATTAGATTGTCTATAAAAGTAATCTATATTAACGACCATTTACCAACGATGTTCGTGAGAACAATATCGTGGAATTTTAGAATGAACTTCTGCTAATACATGATAACAAACGTGAATATCGTTTTGTAGATTAATTGCCATGTCTGGATGTGCGTTTGTGCTGAATTCACTCCACATTTTCGCAGCACACAAAATGACAATGCGTCTGATGCACGCGATGCGATATTCTGCATAATTGTGCATTGTGCATTGAAATTGCATCGCTTTTTGTAGGCAATCGATTTTGTATAATATACTATATTATTATCTAAAACCTGTTAAGTAGCTCAAGTAGCTAAAAACTTCATTTCTATGAAAAAACTTCAAAATTATTTTATTGTAGCGAATCAAGATTATTTTAGATGATCACTATCTAGATCCGGTGAATCATGATAGAAGATCAATTTAATGGCCACTTGAATTTTCAACCGCAAAACGTCGTCTTTATTCCTCGAAACTTTGTCACTTTTCTAGAGTTTCTAACTGTCACTGGTTTCTACAAACAAGCGATGGTGTGAAAACTCGTAGGTAAAAGTGAGAAACTAATCTGTGTTTTTAACCGACTTTAGCTAAGTTATGAAGGGTAATGATAACGACATTATGTTATATATATTGTGATCTTGCTATTTATTTGAAAGTTTTAATTAATATATATTTATGCAGACGCGGATATATCTCTGACGGCGGAGCCCCCACCTGCCACATACGGGACCCTCAAGGGGCTCGAGCACAGCATGAACCCGCTTCTGATGCGGTACTCCCGCGAGACCGACATGTCCATCGCCGCCGCACGCGCCGACTGCCGCACCAACATATTCACCTTGCCGCTCCGGAGGGAACCCACACCGGAACCGCAGTTGGAACCCTTCAAGTATGTATGAGGAGTGTCGTAGTAATTGTGACAGCCTTGCAGCTGTGATGATAATATATTATTACTAATTACAATATTATGTACCGATATTAATACGGGCGCGGAGTAGAAATTCGTTCGTTGACCTATCTCTATATTATTATAAATTTTATCTTCACGCGCTTTTATAGCGCATCTTTAGAAACACGTCTTGGTCTCGAGTATGCATGCAAGTAATTTCGCGTATTCATGAAAGAGTAAACTATCAATAGACGAATTTCTGTCCGCTTAGCGACCGGACTATACGATGCGATGTAGCGACACGTATATTTATATTGTTGCAAAAGTTGCGCACGCCTGAGCGTCCCATGCGTACGCGCCGTACGCAAGTGCGGTGAAATCGAACGTTGCGTCATCGTATAATATACTCCCTAACCTCCAATAATAATGTAAATATAACGGTATCTCCAATTGATTTTAAATTGTATACATATAACTTTCGGTCATAACTCATAACTATACTGCTTGACTGGTGAGACATGTTCAATACTCGAGGACGTGATATTTGGCTATTATATTAGTTGGAAAAAAATAATATAAAAAAATAATATCAATTGATCACTGAGTAAATGTAGCTTAAAGTTAAATAATTATTTACCCAACGCATGGACACCGCGCGCGGGAAGGGTAGTTGTGTGCCGGCCGCATAGTATGCCTACTTGCCTAGCTGCGTAATTTACTTAGTATCCATGATTCATTTATTTTTGGGAAATTCGGAAAAAAATTAAGTACCTAATTTTATTACATAATTATAATAAGAATCGAGTACAGAGTACTCTCCATAAGTATCGGTAATGTCTCACCAGTCATGTTGTATATTGTCTTGTCACATATAACATTACTCGGTATTTATTTAACACTTTTCATTCATTATTGCCTTTTATTTTAAACATACAATTTAAACTATTCTTAATCTGATACCTTTTAACATTTACAACGTTGCATAGGATTTATTAATTCGCCGCATTTTATGTTTATTGATTAGGCAAGCGTCTATAAAACTAAATGTTGAGACTTGAGAAGTTTTGTAACGTTTTTGCATCTATTGATATTTGATATGCAAGGTTTTCTATACATAGTAACTTCTTTTCAGTTTGTGTCCGTAAACAAGCAATTATCAGAATTATTTTTTGTTATCGCGCTACACATCGTATCGCTGCGCCCGCGCGGTTGAACGCTAATTACCGACAATGTTACAAATGAGAACTCCCTGAATATAAAGTTCATTAGGACGTAATGTTATCAACAACTCATTATCGGCACTATTCAAATGTTTATTTGAATGTTCTATAAGAAATTTATTCATAGGCGCATGATGGAGCTACGTTATTTGGTCCCGCTATACAGCATGACTGGTGAGACATAACCGATACTTAAGGAGTATACTCGGTACTCGATTATCATTATAATTATGTAATAAAATTAGGTACTTAATTTTTGACCCCCTTTAAAGAAATGAACCATAGACACTTCATAAATTACTATGCGGCCGGCGCCACCCTCCCTTATTTTTTTTTTCAATAGCCAAATATCACGTCCTCGAGTATTGAACATGTCTCACCAGTCATGCTGTATACCGAAAGAATGAAAAGGACAGATCACGAGTCACGACTTACAAAATTCGACCAAATAGTGAACGACCTCCGGCTGCCCGTGAATCCATTTCCATGATGGTACTATCAGAGAAGTTGATTCATAGCCATCTTGGCGGACCGCGTAGTCTGGTTACGTTATAAATGACAAATCCAGCAAACTAATATTTAGGGTGGATTGCACCAGAAGCGTAGTTAAAGTTGAGGTTAAGGTTAACGTCAAAAATGGCGACTTTTCCTAGGGATTTGACAGTTCATTTCACATTTTGTTATGGTTAAAGTTAAAGTTAAAGTAAGCCGGTGCAACCCACTCTTAATTGACAAAATTCGACCAAATAACGTTGGTCCGTCAACTGCTTGTGAATGAAATCCATCAATGGTACGTAAAAGTTTTTAAAGTAGAAATGCATATTATGATACCTATAATATGCTTATGTTACAGCCATAAATATGCCGAGTTCTTATCAAATGTCTACAAAAAATATGATTTATGAGTTCTCATGTCAGTTTGATGTTCTACATTACATTATCTACTTTATAAACAGTGGGCCAGAAAAGTATTGTTGACGTAGAAGTAAAAACTAAAAAGTATAATGTAATGAGAAGCCTTGTAGTTCACATGGAGATATCGATAGTTATCTAAGGCCCACTTGCGCCAATCTGGGTTAAAGTTAACTCTGAGTTAAACATCATGTCATCTCTATCACTGACTTGGTGAGTGACAGATATGACATGATGTTTAACTCAGAGTTAACTTTAACCCAGATTGGCGCAAGTGGGCCTAAGCCAGTTATTACGAACGGAATGAATATAATTGGAATAGATACGATATCAGCAACTCGAATTATTTTAAATAAATTACATTGTTACATGAATTACAGTAGGTAAGGAAATGACTATAAGGGCTAACATATACGGGGACGTGGAGACTGGAGGCCGATCTATACGTTTGGACTGATCGCAGGATGGCCTAACCGGACTCATGCACACACGGGAATGCATAAAACGAGTCAGGTCGTGTCAGCCTGCGATCAGTCCAACGGGATTGACTGGCCTCCCTGTGTATGGGGGCCTTTATGAATGGTATTTCAACATACTGATTCTACCTGACTTTACGTGTGTAAATAAAACATGTTTGGCTAGAGATTATTTGACCAGAGAATTGAAGCTATTACATAATACAAATATTATGTGAGTGCACAAAATCAGGTTTTGGTCCATCTGACATTAAGCTCTGTCATCGCTGGTGCTTCGATAAACACCTCGATTAGTATTCTGTACACGTTCGTTTATTGCGTTAAGCAGCTTAAATTAATTTCTTTGCTCCGTTGTAGCTAAGACGTCCAAAAAGTCTAGCTTTTGAGGTCACGGCTTTCATTGAGCGGATTCTCTGGGGTTAAGCTAGACTCTAGACTACTCTAGAGTCTAGACACATACTTACAATTTTCTTCGCAGCTTCTGTGTAATGAGAATAATGTGTAATGATATATTAATTCATTGAATAAAGCGGGATGCTTTATTCAATGAATTAATATATATCAGTATCACGTTATTAGTGTTACTTATTTTGTATAAAAAATTAAGTTAATATATTTATAAAAAAGTAAAAATATCTTTATCCTGAATACATTCATTTAAAAAATATTTCCGGACATTTATTAGATTTTGTTCTTCGTCATGTTCCTAAAATTAATTTAGGTATTTATAGATATTATTAGCAACAACATGTGGTTTGATGAAAAACTAAATGTGAACAAAAAGTAGCCTTGATACGAGCATGCACATAATATGTAGTAGTCTTATTTAGTAACTCCGAATTTGAAAGAAATAAACTACTCTGTGTCGCGAAACATAATATTATGTAACGATATCGTATAATGCTTATAGCAGAAGTTCTTAAACTTACAAGAAGCCGGAACCAATTTTTCAACATATTATTATTTCATTGTAGATTTAAAAAAAAACTTCTAACAAGGATACGCTTAAAACGTCTCCCAGACAGACGCGGGCAGCGGTGGCGGTGGCGGTCAGTTGGATGACTTGAGCGTTCTAGGAACGACACAGACACACGCGGTGGCGGTGGCATGGCAGTACAAACAACTGACCGCCGCCGCCACCGCCACCGCTGCCCGCGTCTGTCTGGGAGACGCCTTAAAAGTGCGAGATAACTAAACATAGGTACGTCTTTTTTCAGGGAACACTTCGGCCAAAGATACTTGCTCAAGTGCGACAGCTTGAAGTTTAGGTTACAAGCGCCGATAGACGGTGACAAGGAGCTGCTATGCCAAGTAGAGCCCTACTACACCAGGCTCGCGCTATATGACGCGCGGCTGGGGAGGAAGCTGACCGAGGACTTCCACTTCGACCTCAACCATCCGGCAGTACGGGATCTAGTCAAGGAGGTGGAGTGCACCAAGACGCTGGTTGAAAACTTCAGCTACGATGTCAAGGTCGACGTCAAACAGATACCCGAGGAGTGGTTCAGGTCGAAGCGACAGGTGAATTTTTTTTAATGGGAATTGCGGGGCAAAGGGCCAAATGAATCTACGTGAAAGCTTTTTCCTGTGCATGGTCTTCTTGAAATATCATCGGAAAGCAAGTACGTTGGCGGCCTTTTAGAGGAAAGTTTTCCTCAAAGATGCAGCATACATAGATACATAGACTTTGTAAGTTTGTATACTGTGTTATGTACTTGACATATTAATATATTATGTAGGCATTGGGTTATTTAACTAGTAGGCACTAAACAGTCGGGTAACACGGTGTAGAGGCTAATAATTAACTATGCCCGAAATTATGGGTAGAGGTACTTTACCGACCATACTATCTGACATAAAATGTGTTTGTGATACGTTTTCGTAAAGAAATAATTTTATGTTCCAATAGACTTGTAATTTTTAACCTACTCAATAAATACGAAGAATAAACCTACTTACTCATATAACGTAATAAAGATCTAAATCTAGATAACTAATATGGCGCTACATCTAGTAAACAGACACGTTTTGTCTATTCTCAATGTCATGGGAAACACTATTTTGGAAACACAAAGTAACACATACATACATACATATTGCGTAATGTATTAGCATACCTATTCATTTGTTTATGGATGTCAGTTAGCTCGCCGAGATAAATGGAATATTTAGTTCATGTCTACTGTTCAACGTTTAGATGTACTGTGTGCGAGTTAAACTAAACAAACCGTCTGTAGTAAACGTAGTACAGTATGCTTCAAATGACCTTCGTGTGTTTAAAACACGCTGAGTTATCGCTTTAGCTTTTTTAAAGTCTACTTAAAATTTGATATCGAGAAAATCTACACTACTATTATAAAGAGGAAAGATTTGATTTTTTGTTTGTTTGTTTGTTTGTTTGTTTGTTTGTTTGTTTGTTTGAGTCGAATAGGCTCCGAAACTACTGGACCGATTTGAAAAATTCTTTTGCTATTGGAATCTTACATTATTTCTGCTGAACATAGGCTACATTTTATTTTGGAAAAAAGTAGGGTTCCGTAAGATATTTGAGTTTTTCGGACGCAAGGTGTAAAAAATCAGCTAGAAAAGTTACTTATTTTGCGTACGCTGCCTAAACTATAAAAGATAGAACCATAAAATGTTCTAAGTAATTGTAGATCTTATAAATATCTACAAAAAAGTCCGCGACACACTATACCTATCTATGTCGAGTGAGGCACAATAACCATTTATTTATTTAAAAATCCAGAATTTTTTTTGGACTACATTTAAACGGATATATTTTACTCACGCTATTAATCCTTATCAAAATAAATTATTTTATTACTAAGTACAGTTTATGTAGATAATATTTGGTCTTTGAATGATTAAAATTGGACGTTTGGTTTTGAAATTATGGCGAAATTAAAATATTACGATAGTGGGCGTCACCAAAGCGCGTGCGGGAGGAAGACTATATTCTGTTGTAGAAATGAAAATTCTGTACATAAAAGATATGAAATGACACCCGAAATTACACCTTTGTCACTACATCGCTATAGAAGCCAAAAATGTGGTTAGTTTTTTGTCTGTCTGTCTGTCTGTCACTTTTTCTGTCTGTCTGTATTCCAGCATCACACGAAAAATACTGATCCGATTTGAATGTGGTTTTCGCAGATATATTTTATCTTCTTCCAACTTAACATCTGGTGTATAAATTTTTTTCCCCCCACCTCTCTAAGGGGACAAAAGAGGGGGTCAGATTTTGTATCAAACTTTTTTCTTTAACACGAAAACTACTGATCCGATTTGCATACGGTTTTCACAGATATATTATATTTGTCTTCTTCCAACTCAACATCTGGTGTATAAAAATCCTCCCCCCCCTCCCCTCTCAACCCTCTCTGGGGACCAAAGAGGGGTCAGATTTTGTATACAACTTTTTTCTTTAGTGGACTTACTTCATATTAGGTATGTATTAACTGTGTTTTTCAACTTAACATCTGGTGTATGACCTTCCCCCCCACACCCTCTTAGGGGACAAAAGAAGGGGTAAAACATGTATCAACTGATGATGTAGAAAATATACTTTAAATGGCAAAACAACGTTTGCCGGGACAGCTAGTATATTATAAAGACTTTAAAATTATAATGAATATAAATCCCCAAATAAAATTATTTGCACAGAAAATAAAATAAACAAACCAAGGTTCGCTTGTCTATGTCTGGCATATTGGAAAAGTCTCGTCACAGACAAATACTGCAAATCTTGAAAAATAATACGTTATTATCTTTATTACTAAGCGAAAAATATTTTTGTGCTAATAAAATTTAGAAATAATTTTTTTCGCCATGATTTTAGGTGGTGTTATCAGTGAACAATCCACACCCGGATTTATTTTTAGTAGTGAAAATAGATAAAATACTTCAAGGGCATGTGAGTCATGTACTGGAGCCCTATTTGAAAGCAACCAAAGACCCTCGATTGGGACTGAAAGTGCACAAAACCGTTCAAGCGTATGCTAACCGAATTGGCAATTATAGGATGCCCTTCGCTTGGGCGGCAAAACCACTTTTTAGGTAAGTATCATAACTTTCTTGGTTACATTCATACTACAGAAACTATAATATTTGTTTGTCTTTTACCTCTTCATGTTTCAAATTCTGAGCTGATTTGAATGACGTGTAGGGATATTTTGAGTTCCGGAATTAGATAATTTTACGTAATTGTCGATGTAAGTAAATTTACATTTTCTGTCAGATATCATACCCACACGAACGAAGTTGCCGGGCAACACCTTATGAGGTAGTAGTATGATATTTCTTCTACAGATTATACAGCAATGACTTAGACACAGCGCCAGAATTCCCAGCCATATACAGGCAAGAACCGAACAAGATGTCCGATGACGATCTACTGAAAATACTGTCGGACTACAGGAAACCAGAGAAACTCGCCAAACTTACTGCGATACCGGGATGGTTGAGCATACAGATACAGAAGAGCAACGAACAAATACAAAGTAGGTATTTGTTTGTTATATCTCTCATAATTTAATATTTAATAGATCCGTACTGATATGTAAAACCCCTAATCCTGTATCAGGCAAAAGCAGCATTTATTCCGAAAGCAAACATTGTTTATATCTGTTACATTGGTATATTTAGGGCCTGTTTCACCACTTCCTGATAAGTGCCGGATAGGCTATCCACCAATTAACTTGACAGATAAAGTATGGAAAATCTATCAAAATAATTGTGGATAGCCTATCCCGCACTTTATCAGGAAGTGGTGAATCAAATCAAATGTCTTTATTGCCAGAATGTTGTTGTATACTGTACATAATATATATAACAGGTCTTATAATAACCACTTAGTTCTAACGTTCTGCTATAACACTGGCGTGCAATTAAATTATTAAGTTTACACATAATATATAAAATTATTTATTAACCTATCAAATCCCGCGCGAGCACCGGTGCTCGGGGTCACGTGACACAGCGCAATTCCGTTGAACCCCGCGCGAGCACCGGTGCTCGCCCTCGCGATCACCGGTATGTAACGTATTTGGACGACTTAGAGACTACTTTTGTATGAAGAAGTTTGGTTAGTTACGATCTATGATACATTTGCCACATTCTGAATGCAAAATGTTATACAATCTGTGGTCGACGAAATATTTTTCAGTCATTTGAAAGTCGTGATTTTTTCGTGTGTGTTCTGCCGTGTTGTGTAATTTGTTGGAAATATTTGCTGGTTTTCACCAATGTAAGTAGTGTTTTGTATATAAAATAGGTTATTTTACTAATTGTGAATAGTTTTAGATAATAATTTGAAAGAAAAACATCGTAATTACTTCTAGGTTACACTCGAAAAGTTGGTTTCTATATATGTGATTTGTACGATATTTGCCTCATATGTTTGTAAAATAATTACGTTAAACGCTTATTGAAGTTGTTACACAACGTCAACAAGACGATTTACATCGATAACTATGCATTACGTTACTGAAACCATTGAGATAAAAGTTCATAGGTAACGGACATTTTCTGCCGACCGCGGCCATTTTGAACTTTATTTGTATAACCCTAATGACGAAGTTTGCTTGTGGGTAAAGGCCCCTCTTCAAGATGGCCCAGCGTAGTGGGCCATCACGATGGGCCAGCGTGGGGAGGGCGTAGTGGCGTAGGATGGCCGATGGCGCCAGCGATGGCCGTGGAATGGCGGCGGTGTCGGTTTTTCGGCCGCACATCAAAGGATGATGGCCCAGCGATGGCGGTACGCCTCTACACGTTGGCGATACGACAGTCGACGCTTGACCGCGGTCGAGTGAGGATGTCGTAATTCGTATTACAATTTACGAATTTCATTTGAAATGACGAGTATGTGGTCTCTTATTGAATAAAGCTATATTAATATGATAAAGCCGAAAGTTTGTATGGATGTATGGATGTTTGTTACTTTTGTTACTCTTTTACTCAAAACTACTGAACGGATTTTAATAAAACTTTACAATAATTATTATAGTTTTTACATTAAATATACATAACTCCTAACTTTTTAAAGATAGGTACATGCTATTATTACATTCATCATTGTCATCATCATCATCATCACTACCATAAACCATTATTTTAATTTTAGTCTCGAAATAATTATTCGTAGAATTCATGAGAAGGTTCATAATAGGAGGGAGGTCATACGAAGTTCACCGGGTCATCCGGTGAAGTCATAAATTATTAAAAATGCACGTTTTGCATTGCCGCAATGGCTAATGCTTACACGTCCATCTTGAACGACGTTTAGATCACAACTGAACACGGCCATCATGTAGAGGCGTTGCGACCATTGCATGGCCATCGCATGCGCCATTCGATGGGCCAGCGCTGGCCACTGTTGTAGAGGGGCCATAATACGAAACTTGTTTTTTGTCGGGTCGCATCGATTTATATGTAAGGATATGCCTACTAGAAGATTTTGCTAATAGGGTTTTCATACAAGGAAATAGAGAGCCATCTATGAAAAATCGATTGAACTACGTAGTGCGACACAATATTCGGCCGCGTGCGAATGCTGTTTTACCGACGAACCACGCGTTCCACCTGGCGTTGAAAACGATCAAAACGCTGAAAATGCCTCCTATTTTTAGCAAGATCGTTTTCAACGCCAAGTGGAACGTAGGGGTTGCGTCATTACTCGGTAAAACAGTAGCCATGGCGGACATCGGTATGTAGTAAAATTATAAATTAATTATTTCTATTCTTAAACAGTTTGTGAATTTGTGATGCTTACCGATGATAAGATATTCCAATGTGCTTTTTTAACTTTTTTGACATAATTTTTGCAGCTTTTTACCACACAACTAGGCATTTTTATGGCACTGAATAGACATACGATGACACCCGATTTGTTCTGCGGACCACAGACGACTAAGTCACGTAGGAGTCAAACGAAGCGTTTTGACCCCTACGAATCTGCATCATTGCAACGCGCGATTGACCCGGTCCTTAGTAATATATAAGTCTATGTCGGGTCGTAAATCACAACTGTTTTTATAAGCACCTCAAGCTTTTACGATCTATTGTTTATACAAGGGTCTACACTAGGATCCCGTCGTGTAGATTATAACAAAATATTAACTTGTTTGTAGTGAAACAGTCAGAAATATAGTTTCCAAAATATATATTGTGAAAAAAATATTAAATCAGACTAAATACTATACTTATTATTATGGCTTGATAGACAGAAAATTTATTAGACATTATAAAATTCTTTACAAAAACATGTATTAAAGTTAGGTTGTAAAGTTATTATATTATTTATACAAAGAGGGTAGGCGCGGGCGCCATCTTGTCTAGGAATAGGTCTGCCTAGATTTTTGCATATATTATTTTTTCACGATGAACGGGAATGAAACAGGCCCTTAAAGTTATTTTAATATTTTGTATTTTATTTTATTTGTATAGAAAAACTTACAGCTATACAAATCTCAATAACGACTAACTTAAAAACAAATAGCCATTTACAAGTTTTTACATTTAACATAACAATAGTGAGTAGGTATATTTAAAATAAGTAACTGTTAAGGGCCCCCGAGACGGTCAAACGGTTTGACTCAAACACGTAAATTTTGGTTTGACTCAAACCATTTTGATCGTTTACAAAGCTAGTTTGAACGGTTTGTCAAACATTTACGTGTTTGAAGCTCGTTTGATGAAATTTAATATTTTTGTTGTGTTTGACGCGCCGTTTGATCGTGTTCCGATGCGTTTGAACAAACTTTGTATGATTCTTTGGAGTACATTATTTTTAACCAACTAAAAAGAGGAGGTTATCAATTCGACGCGTATGTATGTACTAGTAATGTTAGTCTATATGCATGTGAACAAATGTGCAAAATTTCAAAAGTGTATGTATGTTTTTATGCTTGTGTTCACATATCTCCGGAACTACAAGTCCGATTTAAATATTTTTGTGTACTATATAGGTATTGCACGGGGGGGTTTTAGTCGGTAAGTCTCTGCGGAGGGAGTCCGACATACCCCTGCCCCTTCCCCCCAGGGGGCGGGGGATGCGTAATGCATTTCCCCTCCTCAAAAAAAAAGGTATTGTTTAACCTGGGAGACTTCTGCAAGTTTCATCAAAATAGGTTTAGGAGTTTTTGAGATAGGGAATTTAATTCTCAATTTCGTACAATTTTTAAGTCTGTTTTATCTTTTATAAAATAATATTTGTTCGTCATAACTACAAGACGTGTACTCCACAGCGCGTACTGAACCAAACTGCGCAGTGTCGTTTGACAAACCGATCAAACCGACATCAAACGGTTGCATCAAACACGTAAGGTTTGAATCAAACCGTTTGACCGTCTCGGGGGCCCTTTAGGAAATTCATTAACATAACTAATAATAATATAATAACTTATGGGTCACAGAACTGGTTTCATACCAAAATGCATAACAAATGCATACGCCATCTGTCAGTTATTCAGGAGAAAAGAAATCCTTATTTGCCAGTAATTTAATGTGTGAAGGATTGAGCGAAAATGTATCAAAAGCTTATTTAATCTTTGATTGCAGATTGTATGACACCATCATACGCCGCGCTCAAGCCGTTCCCGCTACCACCGATGGCGCCGCTATCACTAGAACTGGCGAATCTATCCGTAGACACGGAACAGCCGCACGCTGCCTTTGTTCATCATCTGTACGTACGCCCGCTGTCACTTAACTTCGAGTCGCAGAAGATGTTCGCTAGAGCGCGCAACATTGCGTGCACGGTCGAACTAAAAGAGAATGATACGGGCGAAGGGAACTCTTTACAGGTGTGTAAAAAACTTGCTTTTCACTATTATACTAGGCTAGTATAGTTACTAGTTAGAAATCGCAAAGCAATATAAGCAGCCGCACCTTGCGTACTCGCATGCGTATACGTGCGCCCGTTATGTTGATTGACTGAGGACTTGAGAATAAATTTGAAGTTACTAATACGCGTATATAACATTAGCCTTTTGTAATTTTCTGATAACTTAGAAAATTAGCTTGTTAGACAAAAACAGACTCTTGTTTTACTACAATATCTGTAGTCTGTACACCATCTGTATACAAAAGTGTAAACAATAATTATTATTATATCCACATGTTGCTTTGTTCAATTTAATTTAATTCCATGATTTAGCTTATTCTGGAACCTTCTACAGGCGATATATGGTCGCTACGGAATGACGTCCCAATACCGCTGCTCGGTGCTGCACCACAACGCTAGCCCCAGCTGGAGCGACGAGGTGAAGATCCGCCTGCCCACCACCATCACCACTTCGCACCACCTGCTGTTCACCTTCCACCACATATCCTGCGATATCGCCAAGAAGAACGAAAATAGCGTCGAGACTTGTATTGGGTAAGCAAATTTTTGTGTTAGAATAATGAATGATAATGATAAATAATAAATAACACGAGGAAGAGGGGCTAAGAAGCATATTTTGAGGAAAATACTTCGCACTTACCCCTGCCATATTTTATATTCCTCTGAGCTGAAGTGCACTTACTTATCTAGATACTGCTGATTGCTATTGCTTATTAACTTCTATTAAAATTAATAATTTGTTACAGTTACGCATGGGTGCCATTGATAAAACATGATAAGCTGATTGAAGAGTTCGTGAATTTGCCCATCGCTACACATTTGCCGTCTGGATACTTATCCATTCATCCGCTAGGACTAGGCAAAGGGGTAAGATTTTAATTAATAAAAATGTAAAATAACTTATGTAGAAGATAACACTAAAAATAGTTGCTTCATTTATATACATTTTCAGAATACGGGACCCGAGGTAGTGTGGGTTGAGAGCGAAAAGCAGCTGTTTCGATGTCAACTTGTGCTAGAGTCTACGGTAGTCACAAGAGACACGCCTCTTCACAATTTATTCGCACAGGTATGTTTAATTTTCTCGTACCAAATCATGTTTGTAGTGTAAATATAATATTATTAAGTACATATGTGGGTAATATTTATATAGACTGCACTCTTACGTCTCACTTTACTTCGATACGACGCAGATTCAGCATCTGCATTTATACTGGCGTCCGCTTAATTCATCATCATTATTATTTAGTAGCATAATTAATTTTCAGGTGGAGCGTTTAGTGCGCGGCGGCGAGCCGGCATCGTCGCCCGGGTCCGCGGCGGCGACGTGGCACGACGTCTGCGCCGCGCTCAAGGCTGCGCACGCCACCGCGCTCGCAGATCTCATTGCGTTCCTGCCTACTATACTGAACCAGCTGTTTGATCTCATGGTGAGTGTTACTCGGCGAAGTGCAATTTCAGTCTAATTTCTCCGATCCTCCAATCGAAAACTCCATTATAATACAGTGGATAACTAAAACAACGTAGCTTTCATTAATTGAAGTGGGTAAATAAAAATTAGGTTGTCATGGTTATCTTTGTTTGCAGACAATTGAACGAGGCTACTCTCATGACATGGGCTATCAAGTTGTAAAGCTGATTGTTCACTTCGTTCATATGCTTCATGATTATGGACGCAAAGATCTCCTCGATAGTTACGTGAAGGTAATTTGAATATTTTCATATGCGGTACATTTTTGCCCGGTGTGGATTATTACTATATAATTATATTATTTGTCAAATTGTAATAATTTTATATTTTTTTTAACATACGAAAAAACTATTTGATATTAATAGGAAGAACGAAACATGTTTTTTTTTTCTACAATAAACTTATAGTTTGTGCGTTATAAGATGATATGCGTGACACATTGTAATTGACAATAATAGGGAAGTTACCTAAAAAAATTATTCGATAATTTTAAAAACATCGAATCACTTCGTAAAGGAATTGCAATCGAAATTATCGATTTCGTACTGACGTTTCTTCCGCGCTGGCGATATAAGATGGCCGCCCTTTTTATCGATTTGATTTCGATTCAACAGTGTCAATCTCTATCGGCAAAAGTTCCGTTTCATGCATCTGACATTTTTCAAATATTTTCGTAACAATAATTTTATACTCCTATTTCACAGTTAATATTTATAATTTTATATCAAGTTAGCATTTAGCAACTTTTCATTTTTAACCCCCGACCAAAAAGAGGGGTGTTATAAGTTTGACGTGTCTGTCTGTCTGTCTGTCTGTCTGTCTGTCTGTCTGTCTGTCTGTCTGTCTGTCTGTCTGTCTGTGGCATCGTAGCATCCAAACGGGTGGACCGATTTTGATCTAGTTTTTTTTGTTTGAAAGCTGACATGACGGTGAGTGTTCTTAGCTATAGTTCATCATCATCAGCCTGCTCATTGCTGAAATATCACGGTATATCTGGTTCGTGATAGGACGATTAGCAGCTTGCAGTCGTTTGATGGGTTTTATATTTTACATCCTGGTTCGAGACACTTATGAATATATACACATTATTGGAAAGTTGACCTGGTGGTGCAGCATCACCTGGTAATCAATATAGGATACCCAACTCCTCACCAACTTAGAGCAGAGGTTTCGTGTTTGGGCTCATTTTAATTGCGACAACCAGTAAGACGTAGATAAACAGTAAATATTTGCATGCTGCTACTGCAGCATCACCTGGATTCTATGGGAGCCAAGCTCCGTATGAACCTAAAGTGGAGGTTTCATGTTTGGGCTCATATTGATGGCCTCATCCAAGAGGACATATTTTATAGATGGTATTCATTGGGATATGATCCAGTTGATAGGAATTATTCTGCACAAGTTTAAAAAGCATAAAATAAAATTAAATTAAGAAATTTAAAAAAAACCCCCGACAAAAAATTTTAAAAAGTAATGAAATAACATTTCCTGACTTTAAGTTTAAATCATTCCTAAGAGTAAAGTAATATTTTAGTCCATAATTGTTGTCAAGGTGTGTCGGGGGACCGCTAATGTAGATGTTTGATTTCACATAACAATATAAATTAAGTGTCTGTTCACAGCGACCCGAATCGAGAGAATCAGCGACTATTATGGCGATACAAAATGCAAAAGTCGCTGTTGTGGTAGTTTAC
Organism: Plebejus argus; assembly: GCA_905404155.3. Lineage (NCBI taxonomy): Eukaryota > Metazoa > Arthropoda > Insecta > Lepidoptera > Lycaenidae > Plebejus > Plebejus argus. The sequence goes on from FR989927.1 coordinate 19,955,282, forward strand.
TTAGCGGTCCCCCGACACACCTTGACAACAATTATGGACTAAAATATTACTTTACTCTTAGGAATGATTTAAACTTAAAGTCAGGAAATGTTATTTCATTACTTTTTAAAGTTTTTTGTCGGGGGTTTTTTTTAAATTTCTTAATTTAATTTTATTATTCATTTACAATTATAGGAAATATTTGTTTTTGTAGATGGAATATAATTTATTACATTTTTATTTTTTTTGTTTTCTTGTAAAAAATATCCGTAGCAAGGAATATGAGAAGTGTCACCCATATCATCTTATAACGCACAAACTATAAAACCCACACTAGCGCTTGTTAGTAGTGTAATTATTTTCATCTTATCTCTTCATCATAATCAGAAAGTGTGTTGATTTCAGTATGTGTTCAACTGTGTCGAGTTTAAACTTCATACAATGCTGACGGCGCCTCTACACATGTTCGTGGATCCGAACCAGCAAGACTTTCTGTTGGGGAACAAATTCATGCAATACTCGAATTTCTTCTTCGATATCATTACAAAAAGTATGGCGCAATATTTAATAAATACGGGAAGAATAAAAGTAAGTCTTGCTGCTATTATTTTAAGTATGTCTTTAAAGTTCTGCCAGTTTATATTACTACGAATTTTATCATTTCAGATGTCTCGACATGAGCGTTTTCACACTGATCTGTTGGACAATATTGACAAGTTAGTAAGCACCGTCGAACCGTCCTATATACTGCAGCAGCCTGTCCAAACTCATGTTTTCAATAAGAATCTCGCTCTTTTTTTGAAGGTAATATTTTTCTCTTCCTGCTTTAGTTTCATTTCTTATTTTAATGTATAATATTATGTATATTATATTTTAATAACGAAATGTTTTTTTTCAGTCGTGCCTATCGTTCATGGACAGAGGTTTCATATTTCGTCAGATAAAAAAGTATTTGGAGAAATTTAAAGCGTGCGATCCGAAAGCTTTGTTCGACTTCAAATTCACCTTCTTACAAACGATATGCGCTCATGAACACTACGTGCCATTCAACTTGCCTTTACAAGCCAATAAGTTAGCCAAAGATTGTGATACAGGTACTTTTGTAAAATTCAGCTATAAGTAATTTTCAATCCTACTATATATTAGTATATGGTAGGATAAAAATAATAATAGATAAAATAAAAATAAGTAATAAATAATATAGATAAACTCTTTCAATATCCACTGACCCAAACTTTACTTTTCAGATCCAGCCAAATTAAAACTTACAGATGATTTTATCATGAGACATTTTCTCGCAGGGATGCTATTAAAACATGTAAGTTCATGGATTTTAACTAAACAGAATGTGTTTAAGACTAAAGTAATATTATGTAATAACCATGGACCGAAGAACAAAATTTTATATTGACTCATACGCTTTCTTACTTCTGTCATTTATATCGTTATACTTGATGTTATGTGAATCGTTCCAAATCATGCCACATGCTATTCGGAAGATATCAGATTTTAGTATATCTTTACAGACAGAACAGTCGTTGCGCGAGGCGCCGCAGAAGCGTCGCGCGGCGCTGGGGGCGCTCCGCTCGCTGCTCGCCAAACACGAGCACGACGACCGCTACCGCTCGCGGCAGGCGCGCGCGCGGCTCGCGCAACTGTACGCACCGTGGCTCAGTGTGGTACTTGGTAAGTTTTTTATTACTAACCAATTAATATGGTTTTAAATGCCAAATACGTCGTGAGATATATGCTGTTTGACGACGTAATTGGCGAGTTTCTGCGATTATGGAAACCTAAAAAACTGTTAAGTGTATGCAGAGTAATTTTGATTTTAGCTAATTTAATTTTTTGTCCCTTTCAGAAAATGCTCATAGATTAATTACCAAAAATTTAGCGAGTCCTATCTTAGAGAATGGTCATGATAAAGTAGATGGGGATATAACGGCGATCTTACCGCTCAACAACGTGCAAAAGGAAGCTCTATCCGCCAACAGTACGCCACGTAGAAACAGACTGACGTTACATTTCGATCATACGCCCGTTCGAAACTCGTCGCATTTCAAAGAACCGCCTAACCTATCGAATCTAGCCAAAGGTTTGTATTAAAGATTATTATTGGTACTTGTGTGTTTTCGTTGGTTTTTCTCCCTAAATGTTTGTGATTTGTCTATCACTTTGTTTGTAGATAATGCGAATAGTATGTCGCAAAGCTCTTTAGAGTCCGTGTCCACGATGTCAGGCGGTGACTCGCTACCGCGAAATGCGAAGATCGATATGAACGAGATTGGAGACCAAGTAAATAGGTGGGTGCAATGGGGGTATTTCTATATCGTACTTAAATATTTTCTGCTGTTTCTTCAATTCATTTAGTTTATTTTTACCAAAAATTATTACATTACACTCCAATGTCCGTTTGTCTGTTGTCACTGGGCTATATCTTATGAAACTGGTCATAACACTGGACGATTATAACGATTCTTAACCGAATGAAAATAATATTATATTATGTGAGAATATTAGCAAATGCGTTGTTTTGCCTTTTTATTGGAACGAAGAATGAAGGTTCTTATCGCGTGTTACGAAAAGGGGCTAGACGGAAAAAGTTGTAACGACCATTTTTTTAGTACCTGTGAAGCAGGGGCAGAGGGCGTTGGTGTGGCGATGACGTCAACTGGCGGGAAATTTAGAACTTCATTCCATCCGGGTGTCCCTTGACACATCTCAAGTTTTTTATAAAACTATACAATATGTCGTACTTGGCCGGGTTATTTACATACCTACCTGATGATATTGTATAGACTATAGAGCTAATAAGAGTAAACCCATAAAACACGTTTATCTACATTCAGGTTTGGTGTGATGTCCCCCGAGGAGGTGCGAGACGTGCTTCTGTGTTTCCTTTTCGTGTTGAAGTATTTGGACGAGGAGCGACTGGTGGAGTGGTGGAAAACCTACTCGCCGGCACAGCAGCAGTCCTTCTTTAATGTTCTAGAGTAAGTTTATTCTAGTGTTCTCTTCTTGTTATTAAAATTATCTTACAGATGTTTGGTTATGTCTTGCATTTATTTGTTGTATGGGCTGTACTCATTATTATTAAGAATCATTTATTCAGTATTTTTAATGACTTCTGTTAATCAAAATAGTGCACTAAGTAGACAATTAAAATTAAAATAAAAATTATTTCTTTTAGAATCTGTGCGGAACAATTTCAATATGTGGGTAGAAAGAAAATTTTGTCTGAATTGAAAGTGACGACACCGGATTGTAACGGCAAACCGAAGCCGGTGAAGGCGAGAACTTTACCCGCAAGAATGAGTCCGCCTGATTTCTCGAAGGAACCACCGATCATAGTAGAGAAAAACAATACAGTAAATAGAGAGAATCTAGTCAATACTCAAATTAATGAAGGTGGGTTTTAAAATTAAAGCGAGACCGCACTAAACGACACTACGCTGCAGCTGAGCGGCAAATATTTTTTGCATGAAATCATGAATGTTTATAAATTACGGTTACTTTTTATGAAACATGAAATATCGCGACGCTTTGATGCAGTGTTATTACGCCTAGTGCGGTCTCACCTTTACGCTTACTCAATGTGGTCTATTATTATTAACAATAAATTATAATTCTTTTGTGTTAATGGTTTCTAAATTTCAGAACAAGAAATCGCAGAGCACATGGTGATATCTGCCGGTTGCTTAGCAACCGAAGTGGGTCTTATCATAATCGACCGCGCGTGCTTGTTCATGAAACACCTCGGTCCCGCCAATGGCGTCGCCGCCAAACCCTACCTCAAGCTATTACAGTATCCACAAAGTGAAACGCTATACAAGCATCTATTCGCAGCACTGCGAGCCTACATTAATCAGTTTTCGGAGACACTTTTCCAAGGTAAGTCCAGTCCACACTGCGCGTTGCGTTGCGTTGCGTCGTCGCAACGCAAATATTTTGACGCATAGCCGGCCACATAGGCGCTGCGCCATCGCAGCGTTATTACGACGCAGTCTTAACGTCAACACTCCCTCCCGCTTCGTCTCGGGGGCAGCTGTCCGTCATGTGTCGACGCAACGCGCCGTGACTGGCCTTAACGTGGTTAAATATTGTAAGAGTTAAAATGCATAATGCATTGCAATAATATAATACATACTAGATGACGCCCACACATCCGCAAACATTGGTTTATCGCGTAAAAACTGTCTTCTGTCTCCCAAAGTCTCTCCATCCCAAATTCATTTCATCTAATTCATTTTAGCCAGTAGTACAGTTTGATGAAATATTGATGGTTAAGTCAGTGTTTACCCAATATAAATAGAGAACAACTCTTAATACGTATAATAATTCATTCCCACATAATACACAAATAAAGTTGACATCAATGTTTTACAATCAACATAGCAATAAAAAAAATATATTGACATATAGGGAGCGGATCACTATGCGGGGGCGTGGTCCGAGCGATCGTGCGTCTGATGGCGACGCGCGCGGGCGGCGTACGGCGCGAGGCGGCGGCCGCGCTCTACCTCCTCATGCGGGCGAACTTCTCGCACGGCGTCGGCGGATGTCTTACGCGGGTGCATTTGCAGGTACGGTAATTTTTATTTTTATTTATTTAAGGTAATTACAGTTTCTTACAAAAAATGTTACAAATATGTTTACAAATAAACCTAAATTACCAATAATTTTTTATCACTGTGGCATTAAAATTATAAAATTAAAGACTACTAAAAATTTAAATTGTGATTAGTAGTATTTTTCACATATACTAGCTTTGGTTGTCACAAATACTAGCTTTGGTGTGGACCAAAGCCAGTACATACTTGTGGTATGGTATGTATGCCAACTGCATTCAGGCGTATTAAAATTGTAGATTATTTTTCTATCCTTTAAAAGTTTTATTTTATATTTCTCATAGGTCATCATTGCAGTGTCAAAGCTTCTAGATAGTCCCAATTCTCTCAACTGCAAACGTTTCCAAGAATCGTTGTCGTTCATCAACTGCTTTGCTACCGGCGATAAAGTTATGAAAGGAATGGGTAAGTCTACATAACCTTCCGTACTTCGTTAATACTACATGGGGCAATTAAACCTTCCTGTCAAATTTTTTTCAGGGCTTAGGTATCATTAGGAGATGATACCTAAGCCCTGGACCAAAGCCAGGTCAGGTTTTTGGTCCATTTGACCAAAAAAAATGGGTGTTATTATCTTTAATGACCAATTTTATGCCACGCGGGCGACGCGTGTGTGTCCATTAATTGTAGTGTTTTTAGGATGACTTTCGGAAGCTATTTCTTAACATTTTAGTACTGAGTGATTATAAAAGCAAAAATACGTGAATTTTTAATTTTAACAAGGATCAATATATCAAAATTTGGCAGGAAGGTTTTATTTCTCTGTGGTTTAATTGCACCCTGTATGTATAGGGTTATAGATTTGTTCTATAGTTTTGTAATATTTTTATTATAATTGTAATTAACAATCAATCAAATTTACGTTATTTTATTATTAAAGTTAAAATTCTAGTACTTAAGTAAGACCCTTTTGCAGGTCTAGCGGGTGAAGTTGCAGAGCTGGTGCGGCGCGTACGCACAGCGGTGGGCGCGCGCGCCCGCCTCGCTGGCGCCTCGGCTGATGGTCAGTTTACTTTACTAACTACAGAAGACGCAGATTTTTCAAAATAAAATAAGGGGGCAAACGAGCAAACGGGTCACCTGATGGAAAGCAACTACCGTCGCCCATGGACACTCGAAACATTAGAAGAGCTGCAGGTGCCTAGCCGGCCTTTTTGAGCAAACTAAGCATTTACTTACTTCAATACTTATTTTGGAACAAAATAAATAATATCATTGCCGTTTAGGCGCTGGCAGCGTGCAGCTAGCAGAGCTACAGTACGCACTGGCGCGCTCGTGCCGCGGCTCGCCCCGCCTGCGACACGCGTGGCTGCACACGCTAGCTGAGCATCATGTGAGGCATGCGGATCACGATGAGGTATACTTTTTTTGTAAAATTGTTTGCAAAACCCGGTTTGTTTAAACAATACTAATATTATATTTCGTGTCATGGTCTAATCAATTTGTTAACTTTTTCAAAATAATTCACAGGCTATGTGCTGTCACCTTCACATCGCCGCCTTGATAGCTGAGTACCTGAAGCTTCGTGGTAACCAGAGCTGGGGTGCTGAGGTGTTTGCCGATATCTCCATGAACATCCCGAAAGATGAAATCGGCATGAAAATCGATGAAGGTAAGTGAAACTACGCTATTAACTTTCATTTATATTTATCTCCTATAAAAACGGATTATTGAAATTTATCACATTATTTATTTAATATTTTTTATCTTAAATACGTATTTTACAATCACACGCAATTATTTATTACTTTTATTTAGCTCCTTGCCGTTGCGTTCTTTGATGCTTCTTTATAATATTACTAAATGTCCGTATCAAACGTGCAGTCTTTCTTGTAGTCGTGTGTCACAATATATTTGGTGATGTCAATAAAAGTGTCTAGCGGGCAGAATGAGTCGCAACCCGGTACTTCCATCAATCGTGGCTCGGCGGAATCGTCGTCCCAATAGTATATCTGTAATTAAACGTTAGGACAAGCTTAAGCTTCGGCTTCGGCCAAACATACGCGTCAGTAACGCGGGACGCGGGACGGGAGGACGGGAGCATCTGCAACGCTAAACTAGTGTGCACACCTGCGTGACTACGGTGTGAAACCGTAGATTATTCCTGCGTCTGCGCACGCAGACCTGCGTCCGCCACCGGCGTTTCTAATTTTTATACGCATGATCACGTATCGCCATATCCACCTTAAACCGCCAATATTACCTTAAAACCGTATCTTCTCTCGGCGCCTAAATTGTTCTGATCGTTTCTGTTGGGTTGCCGCTCGTGCAACTCGAACAGCAGGGCGACGCCGGGGTCGGGGAGACGGGGCGGGGGCGCGACGCACGCTGACAACAGCGCCGCGACCGTAACCGGCGTCCCTATACGCACTATCACGGATGGACTCGACGTGTCCGCGGTGCTCGATATCGCCTCCTTGATTATTTGCTGGAGCAGAGCGCCTGAAATAAAATAAGACAAATGGAAGTCGAAAAAAAGCTCACTTGGTCGAATTTTAATTGGGTAGATTTTCTAAATAACAAGTGTTTTGGAATGTCGATTAAAAATAACATGTTCGGGAATTTGCTGAGTTGTATCACGTTTATTTGTTGATATTTTTTGTTTGATATTATACTACCAGTTTAGTTTACATTCATGAAGTTTTATGAATGGGATTTTGTACAGCTATTCAGATATTTTGAATAGACGTTTGAAGTTGAAGGTGCTCCCTCACCGGGAGGATTCACTTGTAATGTAACGTTACAAAGTCGACCATTACATTAATGAGGGAGGAGAACCGAGCAGTACATGCAATGCGCACTTGAACTTGTAAGTTGTAACATCAATGCTACGTGACAGTGAAGTCAACTTACTATGTAATGTAATGCTCAAAATCGAATCTAAAAATGTTACGTCACACGTGAATGCTCGCGGTCAGGGAGCACCTTTATATTATATGTATTACCGATGAAATAAATAGTAAAGATAAATATTTTATAGTTGAATGATCTATTCAATAGTTCAATGAGATCATTAGGGAAATCATCGTACTATAATTAATACAGTTGTTAAGCGATTAGGGGAGCTGTTAAAAATGATTAGAATCATTATACCGGTTAGGTAACACGTGACCTACATGATAAAAAACTTATCACTCGCGTGACTCGTGACTAGAAATAGCCGTGCATAAATTAAAGGATTGGCAAAGAGACGCCTAGCGGGGTTCCCCGTAGCCAGTTGGTATCGGATGAAAGCTTGTATAGGTTAAGCAATGTCGATTACACTTAATGTAATACTGGTTTAAATATGCCAAGTTGCCCAGCTGCCGACTGGTAACATTTCAATTTTCCGTAGCTTGCAAGATGAGTTTGGATAGTAGATTCCATCCTCATGGTATTGCATAATATTAAAACTTTAGATCGGTTTTTCTACTTTTAAAAGTATTTATTGTGTTACAGCAATAAGGCTTAGCATAACAACAGTAGATATGGGAAAGAAACGACAAACTGACAGATTTTATCGACAAAATGGCGGATTTTCATTGTCTAACTGTCACTTTGTCTATTTTTCCGTAGAAAGAAACCGTTTCTATGATGATGATCATCATGATATTATAATAAGTTATTATAGGTGTAGACTGGTTCTCTTTATATTTAAACGCAGATTAGTGACCCAACCTTTAAATGAAATAAATCATGTTTTAGGTAAATTAGTTTTCTGTAAGCGCATTTTTAAAAGGTTATAAAAGATATTTAAAGCTTTGGATTTGCCTTTTTTTGAAAATTAATTCACACTAGGCTATAATTAGCGTCATGGATTTTTTCTATATCTGCCTAGTTAGGTTAGGTATAAGCTTAAATACTACTTGAAATGTTGTTCACTCAAGAGTCAAGACCTAATAAACTACTAGCATAATTTAATACAGTAATTTATCAATAAACTAATATAAAGTATTTTAATTCATTTATCGCTCAAAAACACCACTATTTTATCGCCATAAAAATATTATATCCTATGTCCTTTACCGGGACTCAAAGTATACTAAACACTACAATTGGTTCAGCACACAAAAATACCTTCGCGTTTATAATATTAATGTTAGTACGGATGTACAAAAATATGGCACATCTTTAAAATTTTGTAGCTTGTCAAAAAACAGTAAACGGTGAACACAAATTTGAAATCTCATAAAAAGTATGAGATTTCAAATTTGTGTTCCTGTTAAATTTTGACCTTGTTAAATCGAGATATAAATGTGTCAATATGATAATATTTTAAGTGTATTTAAGCGTTCTCTGTGGAAATACGAAGAGAAAAAACACATTTTGAGCGTGATTACGTTTAGAAAATTTTGATCTGCGTCTACTCTTTCTTGACAGACTCGACTGTAGAGTCGAAAATCTGCAGTAAATAGAATCGTCTTAATTTACCTCCACTAAGTCTTCTCAGAAGGTTGTTATGGAACATCATGGAGTACTCCAGCCGCGCCACCTCCAGCAGCCTTCTTTTTACATGCTTTGCCCATTTTGGATTCGCTACTTTTATGTCATCCTAAAAAGAATTTGTTAGTTAAAGACACTGCTGGTTCGTAAAAAGTGTTAAGTGTTTGATTTGTAATTACAAAGGTAACCAAAAATAAAGTAAAAACTGGACTTCAATGATGACAAACTAAAAAGTAATCGATTCCGGTGTTAACAAAAATCTGTAATGTAATTTATCTATTGTATTTTGTCCAAAAATACACTCGGCCATTAGTATAATTGAACATTTGGACATAGACAAATATAGCTCTTTGAAATGTAAACTGGACAAAGCAGAAATAAAATTTGTTATTTAATAAAATCTTCGCTATTCTAACACTCGTGGCCTGTTACATAATTTCTGTACCAATATTTGGCAACACAAGGTTTTATAATAATTTCACATAGCTTTCTCATGTCTCAAAAGGGGTTAGTAGGTACTAGGTAGACACTATGTCCATAGATAGAGGTCACAGAGAAAAACTATGGCCTACGCCCTACTTTTTCTGATTGTCGGTCAATAAGTTAGAACTCTACAGCTTTATTCATATCTGGACACGCGGGAGCGCAGCCAGTCAAGTCGGTTTCTGTGTTTGTCACTGAATTCCTCCTAAACGGCTGGATTTGTATGTATTTGGGTGGCGTCGCAGATGGTTAAAAGATTTGCAATTTGCAAATCACAAAGTTTATCGGGTCCGCAAGTAATAAATATTTACCTGTATAATAAACAGATTGTTTAAGTTGTACGCGTCCTGCGGCGTGGTGAAGTTGGCTCCCGTCATCTGCGCTATCTTATGAAAGAGGTCGCGGTACGGAGCGAGTAGACCCTCCTCTGTAAACGCTTCTAACAACCTCTCCTTTTCCTGTCTATATCGGGGACAGTTCTCTTCGTATAATAGCTAAAGTAACGTTTCAAATGTATTAAATATAAATTAATATAAAGAGACGACGATTGACGCCTCCGTGGTCTAGTGGTACAGAGCGCGGCTCTTGACTCGGAGGTCGTGGGTTCGATTCCCGCGTTGGAAACATATAACATGTTTCCAAGTTTGGTTAGGACAATGCAGGCTGATCACCTGATTGTCTGACTAGTAAGATGATCCATGCGTCGGATGGGCATGTAAAAAGTCGGTCCTGCGCCTGATCTCTCGCCGGTCGTGTCGGTCTGCCGTCCCACTGGGTTATGAGAGTAAAGGAATAGAGAGTGCTCTTGTGTACTGCGCACACACTTGGGCACTATAAAAAAATACTCCTGCGTAGCTGGCTTGGTTTCAATGAAACCGGCCACCGTCACCGAAACCGGTGTGGGAGCTATTATTAATATAAAGAGATTAGAGCCTATAGTCAAGACCTTTTCTTTATCTCTTCTTTATAGAATCGCCGATCAAAATGTATGGAATTGATATTAGACGAGTCGAACGAACGAACGAACGCTTATCATGTCAATTACATGCATTTTGATCGGCGATTCTATAAAGAAGCGATAAAGAAAAGGTCTTGGCTAAAGGGCCTGTGAACAATTAAAATATACAAAATATTTTGTTTATAAAGAAATCGATTTTTTTTCCTGAAAATCACTTGTCAATCTTACAAACGTTTGTTTTGTCGCTACGCCAATCGGCGATTTGATTCGCTGTATTAGACGTTGAATTTCGTGACGTAATAGGCATCCTTTAGAGTGCACAAATGTAGAGATGCAAAGTTGTTGCAATATCTAATAGCAACAGTTGCATGTTATAAGTAAAAAATAACATCCCAACTTACATAATCCTCACTCCTCGGCGGGTAAGTGTATGGGACGGGCTGCCAGTCCATAGTGTCGTTCCAGATCTGGTTCGGCGGCGGTGGCCACAGCCCCGCCGATATCAGCAGGGCAGTCATCTTGCTGAGGTTCGTGTCTGATGCTATGACGATGCTCTTGTCTGAAGGTAGAGGGTTGTTGTCCATTTCAAAAAAGTTTAAATACTTCATTTGCAAGTCAAGTTGTAAACAAAACAAAGGTTAAAAGCAGGCGATGATTAATGAATGTAGCCTGGGGTTATTGGAGAGCTAGTTGCCATTGTTTTAGAATTTAGATCCAACGTCGCGTGACGCGTCGTTCCTTCATTTTAAACGGAATTTTCGTTTCGTTTCCTAGTATAATTGACCCTTAGATAACGAGTTAGATTTCACCAAGATATATTTATAGATTTCACCATGTATGAACAATAAACATATTACCATAAGAAATTTCAGATCCGATATTTACAAGAAACGTCATCAATTATTCACCTGCGAGATAATACGGCCCAAGGAAATCGTTATATCTCTTCCTAAGCAGCGCGCCCATCTCGAACGTCAGCATTTTGCCCTCCTGTAACAAAAATAGCGTGGAAAGTGACAAGGCGTAGTGCGATGCGGACCATAAATCATTGTTACTGTCGGCTAATCTTCGCGACACCTCGATCCCGCCGACAGCCGGCCTTCGCTCCCCCTGCGGGAAGTCGCCGCTTCGTTAGCCAAGATATTAATATATATCTTAGATATACAACCTCAGAATATCGAAATTCGTTTGTACCAAACAAAAACATTTGATTGTTTTATGCAAATTATAAGCAATGTATCAAACGGTTTCAAAAAAACGTTAAAACTAGTTTTTAAATCTATTTTTGGGTAAAGGCCGTCACAGACTTAGCTATAATATATATTAATATGTTTATAGCTAGGCATATTACTATATATTTTCTATACAATTTTCGCGTGACCACACACTCAAATATAATATTTATTTCTGGTCTCAGTGTGTTTAGTACGGTATATTAATATATATTATAGCTAAGTCTGTGACGGCCTTAATGGGAATTTATCTTTGCTCTTTGATTTGTGAGAAATCGCACGCCTATTAATCGGTACTCAATGTGATTGTTTATATAATTTGCTTATCTTCCTTGGAACCTGTTTAATAGGTTTACTATAGTTGGGGAGGGGAAGAGGGGATTTCGGGAGTAGCTCGAGCGTGTCAGATGCTTGTATAGGCTTCCGACATGTGTCTAGTTATCATGGTACAGTTAAATCAGATTTCTCTTGTGGTGGGTTAATTTTTTTTTTTTAATATTGAAATGTTATCGGATCTGTCAGATTAAGATAGGGGATGTTTAGTATACCCCAGAGAAGAATTCCATATAAAGCATTGACGATTCAAAGGTTAGGTAAGCCTGTAGAGACATTTTAAAATATAAAAAAATAAAGCTTCATATTTTCCTAACTAAGCTTTTAATATTTTATTTTTTACTAAACTAAATGATTTAGTCCTTGTTATCTAAAATATATTTAATATTTATAATTTACCTATATCAGCAATTTTCTGAATATATTTTCTTTTTCAAAACTTTAAAATAGCTGCAGTTTCTGAACCCACCGCTAAAATAAAAAACGCTCTTATTATTTTTTTATCAGTTTTACCTAATAAAAAAACCTACTAGGTGTCCATGACGCTCGAGTGACTACACAAATAGCACCCTCCCCTACTACTATTACTGACTAGTTTTCATTATTTTTTGCTAAGATTTACTCAACAGCCAAATTTATTTCCAAATTTGTAAGTATAATAAGTAATAACCCTATTTTGCCATATTCGAGTATTGGACAACAATTTAACTGAGATTCCCACGATTCAATAGCGCATAATATTCAGAACATACTTAATATAGAATTTTTGAAATTCAATTTGTCATCTTGTATTGTAAATAATTTGTATGTGTGAATAGCCTCAATGGTATAATACTGCAAATGATGAATCGCGGAAACACGCTGTAATGCCCCTTTGTTAACTAGGTATCGGTACAGTCATGGACATAATATCCAATATTATACCAAATTTAAACCTTGGTGCCCGACAATAAGGTGCAAAGTGATACACTATGTCAGTCGGAAACCGTACTCGCTGATTTGATTTAGTGATCGTTCGATGGCTGAAAGTACGTTCAATGTCACTTGAACAATAATTATTTCAAACATATTCGCAACACCATTATAAATAAAATCGAGCATTACGAATTGAAGATAGCGATATTAAAAATCCACATTAATAATTCCAAGAATATGCTGTCGTTTCGTCTCACTCGCTCCTCGCCCCACCAAAGAGACTAAAAATCGAACTCTACGCACTATTAAAATATTTTTACTCGCTTGTAACAACGGCCAATGTGAGGGTAATTTTGGAACTTACGTTGGTCAAAGCACCAGCCCCGTAGGGCGCGAACACATGGTCGGGCGGTGGAGCACCCAGCATCGCCAACTCCTCCTCGCTGGGCGTGCGCTCGCCGTGGGACATTAGCTGCACAGAAATGTTGTTTTGGATTATTCGAATAACTCGAGACTTACGAGGTTCTGAAATGTAAGCCTTACCACGTGCACCTGTCTCAGCACCGTCACTTCCACCGTAGTGTCCTTCATCATGAGCACAGCTGCGATGGCTGTAGAACAGGTAATTTGTTATAATTCGCAAAAAAAAATCGGTTGACGATTTGTAGGTAGTATGATGTATAGCGTCTGACATCTATAAGCGATTAACGAGGTTCTCAAATCATAGCCCAGTCAGTGATTCTCTATCATGATATAAAAAGGAGTCTACGCAATGGTGACAATCTTGACGTTTCCTTTATTGGTCCCAAAAGTAGACTTTTCAGTAAAAGTATTATCCACGTACCTGAGATGAGGCAGATGCCGACCAGCACCCCGAGGCAGCAGCACGCGTGCTCGATGCGCGTGCTCTGTGCCGCTGCCGGCGGCGGCGCAGCACTTGCCTCCTCCTCGTGACCGCCCTCTTTCCTGCACCAAAAAACATTCGACATACTTCCTGAATCCTGGTAGAGCAAGAGCCAGAGGTGCCAGACCTTCGTCATTTTATTAAATATGACCAGGAGACTATGGAGCTTAGGTTGCACTTACTTTAGGAGATATCAAGTGGTAAGGAAGTTCATAATTATTTTGATGGCCACCTGGCTCTTAGGCAATGGTGTCTACGGTTTGCTCTGATAAAATACGAGTATAATAATATATAAAAGTTAGACATACATTTACCACCGGCTAGAATCTTGGCTCATATTTACGTCTTAATTACGTTTAGTTATTAAGAAATAAATAATCGGCCAAGTGCAAGTCAGACTCGCGCACGAAGGGTTCCGTACCATTATAGAGCAAAATTAGGCCAAAAATTGTGTTTTTTGTTTTGGGGCCCCCCTTAATTTTCTATTTTATTTTGATATTATTATTAAATATTAAAGTACACTTAAAACTAAGGCCTTTGAGAAAAATTTAAGTACCTAACTTTGGCCATTATTGATATAGAGCAAAAAAGGTCAAAAAAATGACGTCTGTTGTATGGGAGCCCCCCTTTAATATCAATTTTATTTTATCTTCTGTATTTGTTGTTATAGCGGCAACAAATATACATAATCTGTGAAAATTTCAACTCTCTAGCTATTACCGTTCTTGAGTTACAGCCTGGAGACAGACAGACGGACAGACATCGAAGTCTTAGTAATAGGGTCCCGTTTTTACCCTTTGGGTACCCTAAAAATCATCCGCTTTATGCTGATGTCAACATGAATATGTTGAGTACAAGTAAGTTTTGAGCTTCTTGCCAAAGAATGTCACTTTTCAATCGTAGAATTTTTTTTTCGTAGAGCCTCTACGAGTTACGACAACTTTAGTGTCAACAAAAAAAACACTTTGAGTACGCTCGCCGATAGAGCAAGGACAGTGAATTTAATAATTTAAGACGTGAGTGGAAGAATAAGGTAAGTAACATGAAAAATCTTCCCGTTTTTTGCTTAAATGGAGGCTTTAGGGCCGGAAAAGTTATTTGAAATAGAAAAACTATGGATTGTATGTGTAGCCAGATATTATATTAGCTAGGTTATGAAGTAGGTAAGTTACAAGTTTTATTGAAATAATTAGGAAAAAAATGAGTTATTGTCCGTATGTTACGAAATGTTACTTATTCGATTCTTCCACTCACGTCTTCAATTACAAACAGAAGGTATGTAAACAAGTTGTAAAATAAAATAATTGATACTGTAAAATGCAAATAAAAATTTGAGTTGATTTTATACGATTATTGTTATCAATTATCATTTATCATCAACTAATACTAGACAATACCCTGAAACTTAATGAATACAAAGAAGCTACATCTGTTTACAACCAACCTAAATACTACTTAATTAGCCCTTGTTGCGAAAATAATCCGTGATTGTAGAGAAGTATTGTTCTGCTCGCGAAGATAACATCTAATGTAGTTATCATAGAGCCGCATTGTTATGTCGGCGCTGGATCCGACTGCTCGTCGTCGCATAATAATTATTACGTTCTGAACCTCGATAAACTCAATCAACAATAATTGACATACCAGCGATTTACTGGTGTAATATCTAATTTATTAGCGACAACACTATTTCATAATGAGTCTACACGTGCGAATCGCTTAACACTCGCTCACTCACATTTTCCTCCGCCGGGTCAACAGCTCTACATCGTTTTTCAATCCGTCCACTGGTCCGTCACACGCGGCGCATGGCACGTCAGAAGCCCATCGTGTCCCAATGGCCGCGAATGTCACAGAATCGGGGGCGGAAGTGGTCGAGGCGCGCAGTCGGGTCCCACTGAGCGCGAACGCTCGGGAGTTTCACGGTCGCGCCGACCTGCCGGCTGCCACTCAGATGATTGACTTTGTCCAATCGATTACACGGTGTCTATTCACAGGCGCGCGAGTTGACATTGTCGCTTGTACCTGCGGGCTACGCCTCGCGCACCGTCGCACGTCACAATGCGAGCAATCGGCTCGTCTTGACATCACACTGCATACTGCACTTGTGTTTATTTGATGCGCTACACCGTAAATATGTTAAATATTTAAGTATTTGTTCCATTATACCTCCGAATTAAGCATATAAAGATGTTAAAATTCTCTTAAAGCATTGAGAGACTTGTATGTTTTTCTTGTTCCAACATTTTTCTAATTCACTTTGAGGAAACATAATTCAGAGGTTCAATCATAAATATTGAGACTCACTTACTCTATTTCAATCCCTAATATTTATGTTTTGAAAATATAGCCTAGGCCTATAAAATGACTTAGTACTAAACAATCTAGACCAGCTACCAGCATGAGGGTGTTAATCTTAGCACTCGGAACTGTCAATAACAGTCCAAAGAGGGTCAGAATTTTCTCACATCGGATGTGAGAAAATCTGGACCCTCGAGTGACTCGACATCTACGAGTTGATGACTGGCTGTCCAATTTTGCAGGATTGAATAAATACTACGCGCCAGTGCAAAATATTTTTAATCATTTTTCCGGCTGTGCAAATCCACGCAAACCTACCGTTTCGAATTCCTATAGTTTTGAACTATTTTAATTTAAAAAATACATGCACGGTATGAAATTTTTTAAAAATTTGTAAACAAAAATAGGGTTCTCAGCATCATGAAAATTTTCTACCATTTAATACAATTTCTACCAAAAACATATTTTCTATCAAAAACATTTTACAAATTAAATTTTTAAATATATTGGAACCTTTGATATTGATAAATTAATGACTAAAAAAGGAAGTTGTACTTAAATAGCAGCATACATATAAATACATTGGTAGAAAATATATTTTTGGTAGAAATTGTACTAAATGGTAGAAAATTTTCATGATGCTGAGAACCCTATTTTTGTTTACTAATTTTTAAAAAATTTAAAATTACCTGCAGTACACCTGATGATGATGTTAACGAAACCGGTCGTGTGAGATATAATTGTAGTAAATTAAATTAATAAATGTGGAAAAAGTGCATGGAAAAGTGTGTATTATTACTGTTAACTTATAAAATTTGTTATATTGTCGCTTTTACATCCACATTGTAAAACTACAAGTGACATGGAAGTGTTAGTTCCATAGACTTATATATTACTCGTTAGTTCACATTTTTATTAACTTAACCGCCGTACGTATTAACTGTATTTTTTTAACATTTTCACATAAGCCTCATACAGTATCTGTCAAACTACTATTATAAGTACTAATAATATCAATGCGAAATTATTGTGCCTGTCTGTCTGTTACATCTTCATGGCTTCAAGGTTTGGGCGTGAAGAGGACACCGGTTCAGCAACACATCATGTTCAGCGACCGATTTTGCTGAAACTTGATATGAAGATACTTTAAGTCCCGGGATAGGACATAACATAGAATACTTTTAATCCCGGAAAATGCACAAATTAACGCGTGATAAACAAATTTTGGCGCAACCAACGGAGTTGTGGGCGTCATCAAGTTAATAAATAATAACTTAATTAGCCTTTAAATGTGACATAATTCGCAATCTGCACTGCATTAATGTATGAAGCGTGCTGGAAATGCGGGCCGGTACTTAGAAAAAATCCAAATAAAACACTCACTTGACGCAAAGTATGCTCGTTAGGTGTACCATTTCGAAAGATGGCACATATTATTCAACATGCAACTCGCTCCTACAGTAACTCCCTACTAAATGCTCATCAAACAATGTTTATTCTTATATAACACAATGAATATAATCCTAATGTGTATAATGAATTAATGAGATATAGTTTTTATTACTACTTGATTGTGGTAACCCCACTTTCAGGTTAAGGTTGCTAAGCAGGTTTCGTTCCTAATGTAATCAGGGAAAATCTTGTATTTTCCATTACACAAAATCCAAGGAAACTCGAATCAAAATATTTTACTAATACTGATGATAAAGTTACAAACTTCATTGATAAAAATATTGAAACTTGGTACCTGCTATAATTTCTCTTGAGAGTAGTTTGATTTAGGGCCTGTTTCACCACTTCCTGATAAGTGCTGGATAGGCTGTCCACAACTTTTTATTCAGATTCTCCATACTTTATCTTTCAAGTTAAGTGCTTGATAGCCTATCCGGCACTTTTCAAGAAGCGGTGAATCAGGCCCTAAGAATTCTATTTTGCTATTTATTTTTTACCAAGCTAAACGAATAGAGATCAAATAATCATATTTTCACACATTCGTAGAAAATTGCTAACATTTCAATAATTTTGACATTTAATTTAGGTACAGAATTACTTCAGTGTTCCTCAAGTAGTACGTGATGACCTTACCAAATGTTAGGCGGGTAATTAAAACACAACAATAATAATCACAGCCGCTTTATTTACCATTCATAAACCTGTTTCTAATAAATGTATTATTTATTATTTAAATGAGATTCGAGTTAATCATTTGTCCCATTAACTTGATAAATAATTTAGTAATACGATTTGTAATTTTTTTCACATTGTCTTCAAATCCAGCAAAAGCTCCGAGAAACAATATTTCGAGCTGAAGTTTCTGTAAAAAGAAAACTCTACCTAGAGCTAAAAATATATTTTATAACGAAACTTGTGCTTAATTTTATGTAGTTCATTTCAAATTAATAACTATAAAACTGCGCTTAAAGAGTACATCTCTTCTTGAACTCGCTCTTCGCCAGGATGTGGTCCTGGGATAGAGTTATGAATCTGTCGTAATCACAGAATAGCTGTCCTCCGCAGCCGTCGATCGGCAGTATTTCTTCTGGTTTCTCGGGTGTTCTCGCGTAGACAGCCTGAAAGGAAGTCAAAGATAGAAAACATATTACATAGTTATGACTAATAGTTTCGTTTCAGAGCCATAATACAGACGGCATATTTCACGCCCCATCTGATACGGCCTGAAATGGAAAAATATAGGCGATTAGAAACATGTAGAGGGGAATATTCGCCTTGATCGACGTCGATTGCGAGTATGTAGTAAGTACCTACTGTTCAGTATGTGACAGCTAGTCGTATTTATGGTGGAAGTCATGGTTTTCCATTACTGAGGTGAGGATCCTTTAGACCATAGATAATACAGTATATAAACTGAGACTTTAGACAAATGACTCTACAGAAGCCAAATAAAAATTGAAACATATTATGAGATTTGAATACAATTTGATATCCTTACCGCAACTCCGTATTGACCAGTCAAGCGTTTCTTCCGCAACTCCAATGATATCAAAGAGCCGTACGAGGGCTGGTGCGGCTTGAATGCTCCAATGGCTGCCATGAAACCGGCTACGTTGTTCTCGTGAGCCGAGTAGAGGCGCAGTTTAGGCTGCTCAGTGTCACCCTTAATGACCGCGTTGGTTGCATTCACGACTTCAGCTAACAGTACACCTGCAACAAAAGCGTTTCAATTTATTTTTTAACCGACTTCAAAAAAAGGAGGTTATCAATTCGACGCGTATGTATGTAATATTTTCAGAACTGCCCAATTTTCGTATATGTTAGTCTGTATCAGCGTCTGAACAAATGTGCCAAATTACAAAAGTGTATGTATGTAGATATGTATGTATGTAAGTATGTTTTTATGTTAGTGTTCGCATATCTCTGCAACTACCATTTCGATTTCAGTATTTTTTTTTTGTATTGTTTAACTTAGGGTAAGTTTCATCAAAATCGGCTCAGTAGTTTTGGTTCCCTTTATTGGGTTTGCGTTAGTTTTTCTTACCTGACGACAAGCGAATCAATTCGTTGTTGTAATACTCCGTCAGGTATTCTAGCTTAGTTAGCTCCTTTATTTTGGGCATCACCTCGTCAGCCCACGCTGGAGGCTTCACGCCAACGTTTGCCTGAAAATTTCCATAAATTATTGCACCTGTTGTCTTTAAAATGTCAAGGTATGACAATGTAGCTGTTGTTTTAATTACCAAAGTCTGGAATAAATTGTCTAAGAAGAAGGCGTCTTCTGGTGTACCGATGTTGGCGCCAGTCTTTTCGGTCAAATACTCGAAAACTTTCTTGTACTGTTTCAAAGTTTCCTTTATTTCGGGTAAGTCGTAAGTGTCCTTGTGCAATTTCGTGTAGCGGGGACAATTGTAGTAGTACATGAGCTGAAAAGAATAATGTGATTAATCAGTTGTTGTAGATCCAAGAAATTATTTCTCGTCGAATTTAAAAACAATAATGTTATTTAAGTAACATCAGGAATTTTGATATAGTAATGCCACCAGCGAATAGCCGGAAATCCCTATAAGGCGTCTCCCAGACAGACGCGGGCAGAGGTGGCGGTCGCAGCGGTCAGTTGTTTGTACTGCCACCGCCACCGCGTGTGTCTGTGTCGTTCCTAGAACTTTCAAGTCATCCCAGGTGGATGACCACCACCACCTCCGCTGCCCGCGTCTGTCTGAGAGACGCCTAATAAAGTTATTATGACAATACGGGAATACTGATGAAATAAACATTTGCATAGCCATGGATTATTTTAAATTAATAAAAGATGTGGGAACTGGGAAGCAAAAAATATAGCAAGATGCTCGTACATATAAATTATTATCACATTCTGCAAGCGTGATCAGAATTACCGACCTGTTCTTAGTTTCAGTTTACCTTATATCCGACAAATGTAATTCTATATAAATACAATATAATTATTAGCGTAATTCAACAACAATGTACGTGATACTCAGTAAACCAATTTTTAACTCTACTTATCAGTCAAAAATTATCTTTGTGAATACTAAGTTAATGTTGCCTTTTGAATATTTTAAATTAAACTAGTATTTAGGTACCAATGACAAAACTCACATCATCATCATTATACGCCTCCGTGCTGTAGGGCACTGGCTGCCAGTTTAGGAATGGGTTCCACCGCTGAGCTGGTGGGGGAGGGAGTAGCGCAGCCAGAGCCGTCAGCGCGGTCATCTTGGTGCGCGCGTAGTCGGTCGTCCTGATCACAACTTCGTCGGGCAAGTACAAGCTGGAAATGAGGCCGTTGTATCTCTTCCTCAGAAACTCTCCCACTCGGAAACCTCGTTGTTTTCCCGCCTAAAATGTGCATCATATTAAATACTTCGAGCAATTGATCAATTTACATCAAATGCTTGTCCTATTTAGAAACCATTAGAAGAATGTCGAGTGTCACTCACGTTGGTCAAAGCTTTCTTCCCGAAGGGGAAGAATATTTCTTTGTATTGGTCCGGTTCTGATGGGAACTTGGCCATTTCCTCTTCATCCGGTGTCCTGTCGCCATGTCTGAATACCTAAACACAAACCAATTTCACTCTTATGCTATTATATTTTTTTACCAACATTGCGATATTGAGTAACCTGGTTTTACTCCACTATTTTGCGGATTCGTTCCTTGTTCGATCGAGTCAGTTTTCTATCAAAATATACTTATTGGCTATTTCATAAAACATCCAACCAACGTACTTATATTATAAAACTTTTTATGGCAATTATGGAATAAATCAACGAATGAACTAAACTGCATTCATGTTTAAGAATCGGGATACTTGTGTGCACTCAATTAAAAAAACTTTCTGTCAAACTTACCGCGAATGCCATCAACAGATCGGTGTCCGCCAAGCCATTGTCGACCGAATCGACCTTGTTGTTGGTATCCCCGACCAGACCCACTGGGTGCGCGTGGTTCAGGTACTGGCTGTCCCCGAGCACACCCACGACCACCGAGAGAAGAGCGAAACAGATCGGCCCCATTTTTAATTCGAAATTTAAAAACGAGATTTTCCTATTGACATTATCGCGCGCGCTCGAGCCGATTTCGACTATCGTACTGCCAGCCTCTCCCGCGCTTATATATTAGGTATTATAATAGATACACCGCTCTGATATAGGAACCGTGCGAAATAATCTCTGAATCTAATACGGGTTTGAATGGTAATGCTCACTCTATCTTAGATCGAATTAAAAGAAAGTAGAGTTCGATATAAATTGAAGATATTACATTTTGTTACTTCGACTTGGATGTTCACTTTTATTAACCGACTTCCAAAAAGGAGGAGGTTATATTATGTTCATCTGTTTATTCAAAGCAAAAACATGTGTAATTAACCCTACTATTTCGAATCTTTCTAATTATTCCTAAACTTTATTTCTCTAATTTTTTTAAACGGGCTACTGGCTACTACACATTCCCACTACTGCAACTCCTGTGTCCTGTGTGCTTTGTGTGTCATCTAAGTTGCTCATATTTTAAAACATCAAAGTGAAGCAAAAACACAAAAATGTTGAAAACTTATGAAGAAATTAGTTACACCTATCATAATAATACCGTGTGTTAAATGTAGAGAATAGATGTTATGTTTAAAAATACAATTTATAAAAATAACAAAAAAGCCATGTCATGACATGCTAAAACTTTATTTACCTACTCAATACCCACATAGATATAAAATAATAACATAATGATTGTTATGAGTTATGGACGTCTACATTCAGCGCGCGAGCTCCAAGGATACGATGGCTGTGGATCTCGCCCCCCGAAGTACAGCGAATTAAGAAAATATCAGCAAAGATACAGCTGTTGAGCTTTAGTCAATTTTAATACCTTTTATCCTTAAAAAAACTAACATAGTGAAATTAGGTGCGTAGAGCAATAATTTCAATATAGAGCAGTTTTTCGTAATTAAAATTTAAAACGGATTTTCTAATTTATTTGTGGAAATTTATTTTGCACGTCATAAACTACGTCCATTTTCTTGGAAGGCTTTGTGGAGTGTGAACTTGAAAAGTGGGATAATACGCAAAACAACCTCAGTTAATAATTATTATTATTAGGAATAGCAATATTATTTTAATGATTCATTTACGCATCGCCGCTACGGAAAACGTTTATAATAATTTTATGCTAAAGGCCGTCACAGACTTAGCTATAATATATATTAATATACCGTTCTAAACACACTGAGACCAGAAATATATATTATAGCTGAGTGTGTGGTCACGCGAAAATTGTATAGAAAATATATATTAAATAAATAAATAAATAAACGTTTATTTTTAATATTATGCCTTTTTAATATGCCTAGCTATAAATATATTAATATATATTATAGCTAAGTCTGTGACGGCCTTAATCATTACAATTTTGACGCCAGTAATGTTACTATTTTATTTCTAACGTCGAGGAATATTTTGTATTTCTTAGAGAAAAAATTATCTTTAATTTTTAAGTGTATCAGTAGTACCGCATTCTATGAAATATTGTTCTCTAGATAGAGCGTAATCCTCTGTAAGTTTCATGAAAGTATTGAAGTTACAGATATCCGTTCCACCACAGTCCAGTATAGGAAGTATCTTCAAAGGTTCACCGGGTGATGGCAAGTACGTTGCCTGTAAAAAAAGAAGAAAAACCCACTGAAAGTTTCCTCCAGCGCGTGCAGCGTTGCCAAGTTTCATGATTCATTTAAATACATAGTAGGAACGTCACTGGAAAATAATTTTAGTGCAATCATGACGTGTTAAACGAAAGTGATTAATTTAATTATTTACATACTAATACAAAAAGTTTTCTGCTGCGTTCTTCCATGTATGGACCACAAGCGATTACAAACGATAATATCGTTTACTATAATGGTCGACGTCGACTGTGCTCCACAATAATTATGCTGGCAACAGTCAAAGGAATCTGACCATCGTGGGTGAAAAACCTCCTTTACATTAATTCAAGGCAAATTTTTCTTATGCAGCTAACATGCAGTGGCTGTTACGTAACTTTTTAAAAATATTTTAAAGTTTACCCATACCATTACTCCAAAGTCGTTAGTAGCTTTGACCCTTCGCAATTCTAGGGAGAACGTCGCTCCGTAGCCGGGTTGTTCGGGCTTCGTGAACACGGTAGAAGCGGCCATGAAGCCCGCTACGGAAGTCTCGTGCCCTACCAGCAGTTGCACCTTGGCTGTCTGATTCCCTGTCATTAGATCCATGCTAGCCTGTATAAAGTTATACACGAACACTCCTGAAAAGTACAAAAATAATTAAGTATTAAAAATTAAAATCAACTGTATACTGCCATTCTCAAAAACTGTTTCCATTGTAGGAAGTAGTAAATAACAGAAAACATTTCCATTGTTTGTCCAAAAAACGAACATCATGAATTTATGACTTTTATCTTTGTAAAAGCTAAAGTCGTATCTTTATAATAATTATGAACCATGATTTAATTGGTGAAAAAATATATAATAGATTTAAGTTATATTAATAGGCATGTACCATCGAGGAAATTGATTCCTAGGCAGTTGACGGACCTACCGCATTTGGTCGGCTTTTCAATGTTAGCTGTGATCGGTCGGATGGGTTTGACTTAACGCGGCCAAATTACTTAGGTCTGCCATCTGCCTAGGAATCAACTTCTATGATATATCGTATATTTAAACATAATATTATGCTAATTAAAAAGGAGTTGGCTGGCTTATTCAACTAGATGACTACAATTGTACCTCCCCCCAGCCTTTTCAATTGATCTGTATAAAACGAGCACTCGAAGTCTAAGTTCGTTACTTCCTGGAGCGTTGGTTTTGTTTCGTTCACCCAGTCGGGTAGTTTCATCTTTACATTTTCCTGAAAATTTGATTTAATATTTATTTTTAATACACCGACAGCAGGCCCTGATCTAAATCTTCTGAGAAACTTACCAAGCCGTGTATTAAGTTGTTAAAACGAGCGACGTGTTTAGGCTTTTCAAATTGATATCCAGTCTTGGAGCTCAATCCGCCAAAGAAATATCTGTATTTATCAATCTTCTCCATTATTTGTGGTAACTTATAAACTTGTTTTTTAAGGCTTTTGAATACTGTGCAGCTATGGGGAACATGTAGCTGAAATATTCAAGAACATAATTAAGATTCTACTCAGGGAACATTAATGTTATTTCACAAATCAACAGGATTACTTGCATTACCTCATCGTGTTTCTTTGAATGACTTTTGTATGGAATAGGTTGCCAGTCAAGAAGTTTGTTCCATTTTTGTAAATCATTCGGTGGGTACATAGCGGCTAATGCGGTCAGGGCAGTCATCTTACACCTCGCAGAATGCGCAGACAGGACAGAAATTTCTTCTGGCAAATACAATTCTGGCAATAGTCCTTTATAACGCTTCCGAAGATGTTCTCCGACGTGGTATCCTCGCATTTTTCCCTCCTTAAAAACATAGCGCTAACTTGTTAGTGAAAATGCTGGATATGATTATTAGGCGCTGGTGAATTAACTGTTATTCTGCTATTTCGTACTTTTTAACGCGTATACCTTCATCCTTTTCAGTAATATTGGTAGCTTAATAATTGTTTAAAGTGTTAAGTGATACAAATTGACTTAGGTTTAGTTTTATGAGCTGTTTTAGCAACAGAAAAACATAAGTCACTAAAAATTAAAACGTAAATCGTTATAGAAACAGTAATTGTAGGCTCTACTTGGGGTAATTAGCTGAGAGTTATGTAAAGAACAATATTACAAGGTTAATTTTCCAAATGAACTCTTATGAGGAGCTATTTAGTGGACAATAGAAGAGTTCGCTACTCACATTTGTCAAAGCCTTTATTCCGTATGGAAAAAATATTGAGTCATTTATGTTAGCCGATGGAAAAGTCTCCAATTCCTTATCATTGGGTGTCCTGTCTCCATGTCTAAACATCTGAAAGGTAACTCATTCAAAGATTGCTTCAGTATTCGTAGGATTAATTAGATTTCATTGATATATATATTACATACGTACAACATAAGCTAGCAAGAGCTCGGAATCGTCATCTTGGTGAGCTGTTCGGTCATTGTCATCGTTTCTTTGTACGTTTGCAGAGCTTATAGCTGCTGCAGATATTGCAGTTATACATATCAGTCGGATAAGCATTTTCACACAAATATACGTCGTAACTACAGCCTTAGTGATATTTATAAGAATTATCTGGAATGCTGACTTTGTTAAGTGTCTGTTTTATGATCCAGAGCAGTGGTTCCGTGAATATTTTTTCACGCATGCCATCGACATGTCCCTCACCTACTTTAACAGTTGGTGTTGTTGATAACTTAGTGAATAGTGATGTATACAGAAAAATACTAATTATACTGCAATAATCATGATTTTTGTTCAAGTAAAGTTTGTTAATTAGGTACGTAGGTACATCCCAATAAGTCTTATATTGTACAGTTTAAATAGCTGTTGATGCAGGTAATTCAGACTTATTAGGTATTTTTTGTTGTTTCCGAATAAAAATCATTTTAAATAATTTAGTTTAATAGCAGTGGGCCTGAAATTCGCTTCTAGAGATCATAAATTCTTTTGTGAGGTTAACAAAGGTGTCGAAGTCACACAGGGGGTCCTCGCCGCAGTTGGGTATCGGGAGCCGCACCCCCGGCCCGCCGGCTTGGGCAGCGTATACAGCCTGAAAAAACACGTCGTCCATAGTGAAATATCCATCGTAGCAAATGAAGCGGTTCTGAACATTGCTATTACTTGAACAAAGGGACAACAGTAATACCAGTGTTTGGTCTCTGATAATACATAATATTACTCTGTTTTTCGAGCAATATTGTCATGTAAGAGAGCATTTAAAAAGGTTGACATAAATGGATAATAAAAATATATGTAAAATCTGAAACAGTGTCTGAGTATAGTCTGGGGTTGAGCTAGAGCTTAAGCTACAAGAGGATACAATGGCCCTGACTCAAATAAATCGATGGTTTAAAGCAACGACAGCTCTACTATTGGATAGGTATATCCCGAGGACTTTACCAAGACTCCGTATTTGCTGGTGGTGACGTTGCGGCGCAGCTCGAGGGAGAAGGTGGCGCCGTAGCTGGGCTGGTGCGGCTTGGTGAAGACGCCGGCGGCCGCCATGAAGCCCGCCACGGAGTTCTCGTGCGCCGACAGCAGGTGCACCTTGGGCTGCGAACTGTCGCCCGACATTATCGCGCGACTCGCCTCCACGAACTCGCCCAGGACCACGCCTGGAATGGAAAAGTTTGCCAATGTGGTATAGATAAACTTATGTAGTTGTTACACAAAAGAAGACAAAACTAGACTAAAATAATTGAAAAGGATAATGCTTGCTGCATCAAAAGAAATAGACAAAACGAATGAAGAAGTCCTATGGCATAATGTTTGCATATGCACGCGATATGCTTCATGATATGATTTATTTAACTGGATATCATAAGATATCTTTTGTTTTTTAAACTAGGTGCTTTCCTGATTTCTGTAATTTTTACATTATCTGCGTTATACCACAGATTTAACTTAATATTGGTTATAAAATGCCTTACCTCCTCCTAATCGTTTCAGCTCTGGGGTATAAAATTCACATTCAAATTCTATATTGGCAATTTCTTTTATTTTTGGTCTCGCATCTTTTACCCAGTGTGGTAATTCTAGCCCAACGTTTTCCTGAAATATTAAAATTTATACATGTTTAGGAATTAGGATCTCAGATGATTTCAGATTTATTATAACATTAGAATTTTTATGATCGTCACATCAAGAACAAGAAAACAATGTACAGTCTGTCAAAAAAGAGTAGACGCTGAAATAATTTTTCTAATCGTAATCAGTAATCACTAATCAGTATCAAATTAATTTTCGCCTCGTATTTCCACTGACAACGTTTGTACACTTCAAATATTATCATTCTGGCACATTTTATATCTGGTTTAAGTAATAAAGTTTTTCAATATTTTATGTAATTTAAAATTTGTGTTTGGCGTCTACTCTTTTTTGACAAGCTATAATTTAACTGAAAATAATACTTGCTAAGTAGTTGAAAACAAGCTATATACTTTAAGTTAATCAATGGAAAGATGCGCATTTTAGTTGACGTGTTTAGACTTTAGTCATTTTAGTTAAACAGTTATTTATAGTTGACGTGTATATCATGTGTTTGTGGCATATTTTCTTTTCGTGTGCCCTTAATAGGTAATTGTAACTTTACTCACCAGACACTGCACTAAATTACTTAAGAAGAAGACATCGGTTGGCGTAGTCATCGGTCGCCCTACGTGCTCACTCAACGCGTCCATGAACTCCCGATTTTCATCAACCCTGATTTTCACTTCGGGTAGATCGTAAACGCTATTTTTCATGATTTCATATTTGGGACAGCTTCTGTACACTTGCAGCTGAAAGATGTAAAATAATCGTTTTTATGGTTCCGTAGCCAAAATGGCAAAACACGGAACCCTTATAGATTCGTCATGTCTGTCTGTCTGTCTGTCTGTCCGTCCGTATGTCACAGCCACTTTTCTCCGAAACTATTAGGGCTGTACTATTGAAACTTGGTAAGTAGATGTAATTTGTGAACCGCATTAAGATTTTGATGCAATAAGTAATAGTTAAAAAAACTAAAAACACGCTTTTTATATAAACAAACATACAAACATACAAATTGAAAAATGGAATAATTATATCAAATTAGTGTATTGTCATCGGTCCTCGATAAATCTACAAAGTTTGAACGAAATCTGGCCGTTTAAAGTGGGTCAAAATCGCGCCCAAAGAAGTCGGTTACAAACATGTTACAAACAAATATACAGGTGAAGCTAATAAAAAGCGTATAAAAATGGAAAAATTATTAAAAATTTTAGGGGTCCCCATAGATACAACTGAAACAAAAAAAGTTTTTTTTCATCCATCCTATCCGTGTGGGGTATCTGGATAAGTCTCCGAAATCATATTGAGGTTTCTCATATCATTTTTTTCTAACCTGATTAGTTTGCGAGAGAGACTCTTCCAAAGTGGTAAAATGTGTGTCCCCCCCCCTCTAATTTCTAAAGTAGGGGCATGATAATTCTAAAAAACATATATGATGTAGATTACTATAAAAACTACCAACGAAAATTGGTTTGAACGAGATCTAACCGGCTAGCATACGCCAACGAGATATCTCACTCTACATGTTTCGAGACAATGTCGAGATTTTGACATTATGAGACGATTAGTTTTTAATTATCTCGAGAGTGATCTATCTCTCTAGCCCGGCTGTAGTTTTTTTATAAGTCATAAATGGTAAACCTTAATCTAAATTTCATTAAATCGACTGAAATATAAAAATAAATCAAAAACCTTTTAATTTCGTAAAAATAAACCTTATTGCTGCTGCGGAACCCTTCATGGGCGTGTCCAACTCGCACTTGGCCGCTTTTTTTTCTACTTATCTTTAAATCATCCATATACCTTTGGTAACACATTTTTTTAAGAGTGACCAAAGGCATGGATAATGAGATTTTTAGCTACGTGAAAACTAAATCATACATCGTCCTCCTTGAAGTTCCTAGTGTCGTATGGAATAGGTATCCAATTGAGGAAGTAGTTCCATCTCTGAATACGGCTCGGCGGGTAGAGACCGGCCAGTGCTGCCAACACCGTCATCTTTGTCCGCGCGTAGTCGGTGGTACGGACTGAGATCTCCTCCGGCAAGTAAAGTTCGGACAGGAACCCGTTGTAGCGCTTCCTCAGATACTCTCCAACGTTGTACGCATGTTTCTTCCCAAGCTGAAATTGAAAATAGCTTTTCCTTATTGGTTGCTTGTAATATGTAATGGTTGAGGAAAAAGTCTTTTCGCATTATAGTATGTATGAACTTGTCATAAAATCTCCGCAATGAGGAATAATTTACCATGAACTTGATTACAATATTAAAGTTTACTTACATTAGTTAATGCTTTGAGACCGTACGGATAAAATACGGACGAGTTGATATGTGCGGCGGGAAATTTGTCTAATTCCTCAGGTTCGGGTGTTCGGTCGCCATGTCTGAACATCTGAAACGGCAGTATATTTTTTTTAATTTACGGTATATGCCGTAAATAATAAAATCGGCCAAGTGCGAGTCGGAAAATTAGTCCATTGACGACCTCTGTGGCTCAGTGGATAGCACGTTGGTAGCATAAGCCGGAGGTCGCGGGTTCGAATCCCGCCAACGGAACAAAAAAGTTTTCAAAGTTCCTGGGTCATGGATGTGTATTAAATAATATATTTATCATATTATAATAAAAATCTTAAATATATGTATAGTGTAAAAAGTATTAAATATACTATTTCCGTTGTCTGGTATGGTACCTGTAACACAAGTCCTTCAGGTACTTAGCATGGGGCCAGACTGACGTGGTGTGAAGCGTCTATAGATATTAAAAAAAAATGTGTTTTTTGTATGGGAGCCCCCCTTATTTTTTTATTTTATTTTAATATTATTATTAAATATTAAAGTACACATATAACTAAGGATTTTGTGAAAAATTCAAGTACCTACCTGTTGCCATTTTTATATAGAGCAAAAAAGGCCAAAAAAATGACGTTTGTTGTATGGGAGCCCCCCTTAAATATTCATTTTATTTTATTTTTAGTATTTGTTGTTATAGCGGCAACAGATATACATAATCTGTGAAAATATCAAATCTCTAGCTATTACCGTTCTTGAGTTACAGCCTGGACACAGACAGACAGACAGACAGACGGACAGACAACGAAGTCTTAGTAATAGGGTCCCGTTTTTACCCTTTGGGTACGGAACCCTAAAAAGGAGGATTTACTTACCGCAAACGCTAGCTTGATCTCGGAATCGTCCGCATAGTAAAGGCTGTTGGATTGTCTGAATCTGGACGGTCTGCGCCTGAGGTTGGTGTTCTGAGCATCGGCCGCGACGGCCGCGGCTGCCAATACACACACGAGTCGCACGAACATCTTCACACCGCGCCGCCGTCAAACGCGACCGTCGCGGATCAACCGGCACTACGAACAAAGCGTTTATAGTCACAGTTTTATACGGAGAGATTGTTTTATGTACATTGATGAAATGGATGCTACTCAAAAACTGGATTTTATTATCTACATAATTTAAACATGTTTTATAATTTTATGATAATATTGTGCCTTGAACTCGCAGCTTTAGTCTACCTTTTTCGGGTTCCGTAGTCAATAAGGAACCCTTACAGTTTCGGTCTGTCCGTCCACTCTGTCCATCCGTCTATCTGTCCGCGGTTTTGCTCAGAGTCTATATTATGGAACTACAAAGCTGTAATTCGGCATGAATGCACATATTAATAATGATGCTGACAAAATCTACATCTACACTAATATTATAAAGAGGAAAGATTTGATTTTTTGTTTGTTTGTTTGTAATGAATAGGCTCCGAAACTACTGGACCGATTTGAAAAATTATTTTACCATTGGAATCCTACATTATTTCTGCTGAACATAGGCTAAATAGGGTTCCGTAAGATATTT
Source organism: Plebejus argus (assembly GCA_905404155.3). Taxonomy (NCBI): domain Eukaryota; kingdom Metazoa; phylum Arthropoda; class Insecta; order Lepidoptera; family Lycaenidae; genus Plebejus; species Plebejus argus. The sequence goes on from FR989927.1 coordinate 19,986,434, forward strand.
GGGTTTTTCGGACGCAAGGTGTAAAAAATCAACCAGAAAAGTTACTTATTTTGCGTACGCTGCCTAAACTATAAAAGATAGAACCATAAAATGTTCTAAGTAATTGTAGATCTTATAAATATCTACAATGAAGTCCGCGACACACTATACCTATGTATGTCGAGTGAGGCACAATAACATTTTTTTTAATTCTTGAATTTTTTTGGACTACATTTAAAGTCGTTTATTTTACTCATGCTATTATTCTATAACAAAATAAATTATTTCATCACTAAGTAAGTAAGTACAGTATAATATTATGTAGATAATATTTTGTACGGGCGAGGACCCTTACAACGTGTGGGAACTGGGAAAGGAAATGTGGGGATTACCTGGTGGTTGGTTGAGGTAGGTGATCTGAGTAGATGGGCTGAGAAGCGCTGATGTAGTCACACAACACTGTCACCTTTGTATTTAGTCAATATTCACTTTTACTGGGCTGAGTTATTAAAATTCATCACGAACAAATAGTAGTTAATCGCGGAACTTGTGCCGAGTGCCGACGGCTAGCCGAAAATTTTTCGTTTAACGAGCGCGAGCCTATATATCCTTAATCTGTGAGCGCGAGCGTCAAGAGCGGAGTGTGTCGAACTGTGTCACTGTCAGAGCCGACGTTTGACAGCTGACAACGACTCATGCGCAGTGTTACCAACTGTCGTGTGTACATTCGTCGCGTCAAAGTTTGGCGCGAACATATTTGGTCTTTGAATGATTAAAATTGGACATTTGGGTTTGAAATTATGGCGAACGCACTTGGCCGTTTTTTAGGGTTCCGCAGCCAAAATGGCAAAAAAGGAACCCTTATAGATTCGTCATGTCTGTCTGTCTGTCTGTCTGTCCGTCTGTCCGTCTGTCCGTCTGTCCGTCTGTCTGTCAGTCCGTCAGTCCGTCAGTCCGTCCGTCCGTCCGTCCGTATGTCACAGCCACTTTTCTCCGAAACTATTAGAGCTATACTATTGAAACTTGGTGAGTAGATGTAGTCTGTGAACCGCATTAAGATTTTGATGCAAAAATGGAAAATTATTAAAAAATTTAGGGGTCCCCATAGATACAACTGAAACAAAAAAATTTTTTTTCATCTAACCTATGCGTGTGGGGTACCTATGGATAGGTCTCCAAAAATCATATTGAGGTTTCTCATATCATTTTTTTCTAACTTGAATAGTTTGCGAGAGAGACTCTTCCAAAGTGGTAAAATGTGTGTCCCCCCCCTCTAATTTCTAAAGTATGATAATATATGATAATTCTAAAAAAAAATATATGATTTAGATTACCTACTATAAAAACTAACAACGAAAATTGGTTTGAACGAGATCTAGCCAGTAGTTTTTTTTATACGTCATAAATGGTAAACCTTAATCTAAATTTCATTAAATATAAAAATAAATCAAAAACCTTTTAATTTTATAAAAATAAACCTTATTGCTGCTGCGGAACCCTTCATGGGCGAGTCCAACTCGCACTTGGCCGCTTTTTTTATATTACTGTCAAAGAATTCCAATTGCCGACTCCTATTTTAGTTTACTTACAATTATTTTTTTACAAATATAAAAGGTATCTCAAAACTTGTTTAGTGTGCTGTGTGTGTTTAGTAATTCGAAAAAATATTTTCAGTAATTGTAAGTTTCTTATTAAAAATTAAGATATATTGTATTATTTGATTTTAAATGAATTCATTTACATAAATATCAGCTGATTACGGTAAATGTTGCGTGACGCCACTACCCTAAAATGTGAGATTGTTACAGAGAGCATACATTACATAACGAGAAAGGTCACTTAAAAATTCGTTTTTAGAATATAATTGACTTATAGAAATAGGTTTATTTTTAATAGTTACTTAATATAACAGCATTATCATTATATTTTTCCCCCGGTTTTTATTATTTTCCCACGGGTAATTATTTTTAATAGTTACTTAATATAACAGCATTATCATTATATTTTTTCCCCCGGTTTTTATTATTTTCCCACGGGTAATACAACAGGCTTATATCTATACTACTATTATAAAGAGGAAAGATTTGATTTTTTGTTTGTTTGTTTGTTTGTTTGAGTCGAATAGGCTCCGAAACTACTGGACCGATTTGAAAAATTCTTTTGCTATTGGAATCTTACATTATTTCTGCTGAACATAGGCTACATTTTATTTTGGAAAAAAGTAGGGTTCCGTAAGATATTTGAGTTTTTCGGACGCAAGGTGTTAAAAAATCAGCTAGAAAAGTTACTTATTTTGCGTACGCTGCCTAAACTATAAAAGATAGAACCATAAAATGTTCTAAGTAATTGTAGATCTTATAAATATCTACAAAAAAGTCCGCGACACACTATACCTATCTATGTCGAGTGAGGCACAATAACCATTTATTTATTTAAAAATCCTGAATTTTTTTTGGACTACATTTAAACGGATATATTGTACTCACGCTATTAATCCTTATCAAAATAAATTATTTTATCACCAAGTACAGTTTATGTAGATAATGTTTGGTCTTTGAATGATTAAAATTGGACGTTTGGTTTTGAAATTATGGCGAAATTAAAATATTACGATAGTGGGCGTCACCAAAGCGCGTGCGGAAGGAAGACAATATTCTGTTGTAGAAATGAAAATTATGTACATAAAAGATATGAAATGACACCCGAAATTACACCTTTGTCACTACATCGCTATAGAAGCCAAAAATGTGGTTAGTTTTTTGTCTGTCTGTCTGTCTGTCACTCTTTCTGTCTGTCTGTATGTTTGTTCCAGCATCACACGAAAAATACTGATCCGATTTGAATGTGGTTTTCGCAGATATATTTATCTTCTTCCAACTTAACATCTGGTGTATAAAATTTTATCCCCCCACCCCTCTAAGGGGACAAAAGAGGGGGTCAGATTTTGTATCAAACTTTTTTCTTTAACACGAAAACTACTGATCCAATTTGCATACGGTTTTCACAGATATATTATATTTGTCGTCTTCCAACTCAACATCTGGTGTATAAAAATCCTCCCCCTCCTCCCCTCTCAACCCTCTCTGGGGACCAAAGAGGGGTCAGATTTTGTATACAACTTTTTTCTTTGGTGGACTTACTTCATATTAGGTATTAACTGTGTTTTTCAACTTAACATCTGGTGTATGACCTTCCCCCCCCCACACCCTCTTAGGGGACAAAAGAGGGGGTAAAACATGTATCAACTGATGATGTAGAAAATATACTTTAAATGGCAAAACAACGTTTGCCGGGACAGCTATACTTTATATATTAAAAAGTGATAGGCGTACCAATCAATCGTAAATATGATACTTAACAAAAATATTTTAATCAAAGAATTGTGATTTGTTAAGTTTTATTTTAAAAGTAACAATGTAAAAAACAAAACAACATAAATTACTGGGCACCGCACTCCTTTTTGTATTCGTCACGTGAAATGTAGATGTCTTTTCTGAGGTCCAGGTAAGTGTCGAAGTCACACAGGGTCTGTCCTTCGCACCCCGGTATGGGCAACTGCACTCCAGGACCACCGGGCTGGGCGGAGTACACAGCCTGAAAAAGTATCAAACTTTTTTATATTTGCTGATAACTGCCGGATCCACGACTTTTTTGACAGATGGAGTATGGAGTATCTGTCAGAAAAGTTGTGGAAAGCTATTTTATCAGGAAGTGATGAACCGTGAAACAGGTCCTAAGTCTCTTAAAATATTTTATGCCTGTTTGAAAAAGTCCAACGCGTTTGGTGACATTGCTATTCGATAAGCACAAGAAAATGATGGCGTTTTAACGATTGTATGCCTCATCCATATATATCATTATCAAATATAACTTTGCCGAAGACCGTCTCTAGGCGTGTTTTCCATTGTGGTCGATCCAGGCAAAGTTCTTGCTTCACCCGTCAAATAAAAAAAACATACCATGACTCCGTATTTGCTGGTGGTGACGTTGCGGCGCAGCTCGAGGGAGAAGGTGGCGCCGTAGCTGGGCTGGTGCGGCTTGGTGAAGACGCCGGCGGCCGCCATGAAGCCCGCCACGGAGTTCTCGTGCGCCGACAGCAGGTGCACCTTGGGCTGCGAGCTGTCGCCCGACATTATCGCGCGACTCGCCTCCACGAACTCGCCCAAAGCAACTCCTGCAAAAGATGTGCACTTTAGTCGTTTCATTCCTTCTTTTTATATTAGACATACTAATATACATTAAGTTAAAAGCGCAAGAGATTGATGATCCTATAGAAGTATAGAGTATAGGCAATCTTTGAAACACCACAAACTAGTTATTTCCGATTTAGTAATCGTGTTTTCTATGTTAGTATTGTACTCTACCTCCTCCCAATCTCTTCAGTACCGGAGTATAGAATTCACACTCGAATTCCAAACTTGTCAGTTCCTTAATTTTTGGTTTAGCATCTTGCACCCACTGTGGCAATTTTACTCCCACATTTTCCTGAAAAAAGTTATAAGATTTTAGATTAGTGCGAGAAATGGTAAATTATATCATTATTTGGCCGTGGCATGATATTATGCAATGTATTTGCTTGAAACTTTTAACAATCCATCAGAAGAAAGTCTCTACATACGATATATTCCTTGTAATGGAATAAGGTTTTACATAATTTGCAGAACGAGAATTGTTAATAATTATCTCTACTTACCAAACTGTGAACCAAGTTATTAAAGAAGTACATGTCTGACGTTCCCTCGATCTCGTATCCCGCGTTTAAGCTCAGATTCTTAAGGAACTCTCGGTTCTCCTCAATCCTCTCGTGCACTTCTGGTACATCGTAGACTTTGGTCTTTATGCTTGCATATTTGGGGCAGCTCTTGTATACTGACAGCTAGAACAAGAAAATGCATAAACCTTTTTTATCACATTAAAGAAAACCTGTTACAAACGTATTTTTAAGTTACATAGAGATTAGAGTTATTAAAATTATATTATGTTAATAATGTGTTGTATTCATTTATTGGTATTCGAGTACAACGCACACAGCAGCCAAGCTAACGCTTTAACTTACATCATCCTCGGCCACGGTTCTCGTATCATAAGGAATTGGCTGCCAGTTGAGGTAGTAGTTCCACTTCTGCTGACGGTTCGGTGGGTAGAGACCAGCCAGGGCGGCCAGAACGGTCATCTTTGTCCTGGCGAAGTCAGTGGTACGGATGGAGATCTCCTCCGGCAGGTACAACTCCGATAGGAAGCCATTGTAGCGCTTCCTCAGGTATTCTCCAACGTTGTAAGCATGCCTTTTACCTTCCTGTAAAACCGTGCAAATTTGTCTTAACAGATTGACCTTATCTTTATCAAAATTGTCTTTTATAGTGAAACAGCTGTTCTAATAGAGCGCTAGACCAATTCGAATTTGTATAAATATTTTGACAAACTGTTTACTCACATTGGTTAATCCCTTTTCTCCGTAAGGGTAAAACACGGAGTTATTTAAATGGGCCGAAGGGAATCTCTTGATCTCTTCCGGACCAGAGGTGCGGTCGCCATGTCTGAAAATCTGTAATTATACACTGTACATCAGTGTGAACTGCTGGCCTTAACTTTAACATTGTTTAAGATACGTACAACGAATGCCAGTTTAATCTCGCCATCATCTATGGTCGAGTTCTGGGCGAGGTTGCGTTGCCTGACGTTGACTCTCGTCGGTCTTCGTCGTAAGTTGTTGACATTTCTCTGGGCGTCGATCCCCACTGCGAGCAGGGCCAGCACGCACATTAGCCGGACAAACATATTCGCAAAATATCGCACGACCGTCGAGAATGAACCCGCACTACGAGCGATGCATGATCGGGTGTGGTATTTATAGAGAAAAATAATTCAATAAAAATTAAAATTGATGCAGCTATCTGTAATTTTTAAGAACAGGATTCATTCGAGGTAGTATAAAAAGTATGCAAAATTCTATCTTAGATATATTGATTAAAAGGAGTGACATTTGCTACGCTTTTTTAATTCTTTGTTTTTAAATAGACGAGGCAGTCATCGGGCGTGTCGATCAGTTTTGAGGCTGCTGTTAGTCTCTAATATATTATTATGTTATTAAGACACGAATAACGATGCATTCATTATCTTGAGACGTCGTTTTTGCTTTGCATGAGTGCACATAAATACATTTTTCAATATACAGAGTGGTAATATCAACGTAGGTTATGTTTAAATAACGTACCTAGCTTGCTACAGGATGGTCTGCCAGACTTTTGCTCTTTAATCAAAATATCAAAGACTAGCTGTCCCGGCAAACGTTGTTTTGCCATTTAAAGTATATTTTCTACATCATCAGTTGATACATGTTTTACCCCCTCTTTTGTCCCCTAAGAGGGTGTGGGGGGGGAAGGTCATAAACCAGATGTTAAGTTGAAAAACACAGTTAATACCTAATATGAAGTAAGTCCACTAAAGAAAAAAGTTGTATACAAAATCTGACCCCTCTTTGGTCCCAAGAGAGGGTTGAGAGTCCTCCCGGGGGGGGAGGATTTTTATACACCAGATGTTGAGTTGGAAGAAGACAAATATAATATATCTGTGAAAACCGTATGCAAATCGGGTCAGTAGTTTTCGTGTTAAAGAAAAAAGTTTGATACAAAATCTGACCCCCTCTTTTGTCCCCTTAGAGGGGTGGGGGGAAAAAATTTTATACACCAGATGTTAAGTTGGAAGAAGATAATAGAATATCTGCGAAAACCACATTCAAATCGGATCAGTATTTTTCGTGTGATGCTGGAACAAACATACAGACAGACAGAAAAAGTGACAGACAGACAGACAAAAAACTAACCACATTTTTGGCTTCTATAGCGATGTAGTGACAAAGGTGTAATTTCGGGTGTCATTTCATATCTTTTATGTACAGAATTTTCATTTCTACAACAGAATATTGTCTTCCTCCCGCACGCGCTTTGGTGACGCCCACTATCGTAATATTTTAATTTCGCCATAACTTCAAAACCAAACTTCCAATTTTAATCATTCAAAGACCAAATATTATCTACATAAACTGTACTTAGTGATAAAATAATTTATTTTGATAAGGATTAATAGCGTGAGTAAAATATATCCGTTTAAATTTAGTCCAAAAAAAATTCAGGATTTTTAAATAAATAAATGGTTATTGTGCCTCACTCGACATAGATAGGTATAGTGTGTCGCGGACTTTTTTGTAGACATTTATAAGATCTACAATTACTTAGAACATTTTATGGTTCTATCTTTTATAGTTTAGCCAGCGTACGCAAAATAAGTAACTTTTCTCGCTGATTTTTTACACCTTGCATCCGAAAAACTCAAATATCTTACGGAACCCTACTTTTTTCCAAAATAAAATGTAGCCTATGTTCAGCAGAAATAATGTAAGATTCCAATAGCAAAAGAATTTTTCAAATCGGTCCAGTAGTTTCGGAGCCTATTCGACTCAAACAAACAAACAAACAAACAAACAAACAAAAAATCAAATCTTTCCTCTTTATAATAGTAGTGTAGAAAACAATTATTAGATTTTAACGCAATTTTATACTTTCACAATTTATCCATTTATTATAACATTTTTATCGTAATTTTAAAACAAGAGACGAAGCAAACGAACGCGACCACGAATTTTATATTGTTCAATATTTTGCTCTGAACATCCTGTAGAAAAATCACTTTAAAAATATAAAGATAACATGTCAACAAAACGTGCCTTTAACGTAAACATGCCAATAAAAGGAGTGATCAGTTGATCACAGAGAAACTCTTAGGTTAAGCATCATTTACAACCTTACTTTCTGCAGGATATACGGTGATGCACATTATACTGATGATAATAATTAATAATATTATGTATTTATACACAAAAAATCTAAGGTTTCATCTTAAGTGCTTCACAACAATATCAATAATTCTACTAATCACATACATTAGTGATTAGGTTTTTATGCTTTCCACATTCACTATTCAGAGTTTTCCTTTTTGCGAAATGTCATGTTTGAAAAAACAGTGTCTACCTGCTGATAAACCCTAACTTGCTGATAAACGTTAAATTATAACTTGAATACTATTTAATCAAGTTTCTAAATAAGTAACCTAGTGCTTACCCTACAAAGTATAATTTATGATGTTGATCGGAATCAACTGGTATTAATTCTGTGTGTTTTCTCATAATCAGCGGTCTAGCTAATTTCGTACGCTACCTATTTTTATATTAATTCATGTAGAATCTTGACTAGGTTTGACATTGAGATTAAAAACCTGAAAATAAGCCGTCTTTTTTATAATTCCGCAATACGGCCTCTAAATGAAACCTAAATTAGTAATAATACAGCTCGATTAAAATACATAATATGCAAAATTCTCGTGTCACAGTGTTTGTGCGTGAACTCCTCCAAGACGGCTCAACCGATTATAATGAAATTTTTTATGTACATTCGTTATTCTTTCTTTCGACCTGGATTTGGAAACTTCAGTTAGATAACGGCGGTCAAAATTTATCAATAACCGTGCGTTTTGTTGAGTCGAATTGTAATTGTAAAAACTCCATTCGATAAAATTTGTTGCCAAGTAAACTATAAACTATTAAGGGCCTGTTTCACCACTTCCTGATTAGTGCCGGATAGGCTATCCACAACTTTTTGACAGATTCTCCATAGTCTGTTGTGGTAGATAGCCTATCCGGCACTTATCAGGAAATGGTAAAACAGGCCCTAAGTATTCTTAAAAAATAACAGCCATTTAATTTGTTACAGGCATGACCGACGTGCACTACAACGAGCAAGCGCTGCTGGACCAGCTGATTCTGTGCACAGAGTATGTAGACAAGGCCGAGAGGTACGAGCTGCTCGGCCCGCTCTACCGCCTCATCGTACCCATGTACGAGAGGAGGAGGGACTACCACGCCCTTCTCGCCTGCTACCAGCACCTGACGAAGGCGTACGCCAAGGTCATCGAAGTCACCAACTCCGGGAAGAGACTCCTCGGCAGATTCTACCGGGTGGCGTTCTTCGGCAAAGCCCACTTCGGCGAGGACGAGGAGGGAGTCGAGTTCATCTATAAGGAGCCGAAGCTGACGTCGCTGAGCGAGATCTCTGAGAAGCTGCACAACTTCTACGAGCAGAAGTTCGGGGCCGGCAACGTCAAGATGATCATGGACTCGGCGCCGGTATACATTCGTTTTGTTTTTAAGGGCCAACCCACATGTACCACAACCACACCATGTGGTCGGGCATATATTTCGTATTGTAAATGAACTGGACTGTTCACACGTACCACATTTTGCAGTCGTTGTCGACCACTTGTGTGATACCGACCACATCGCAACCACAAGCGAACTAGTGGCCGACTACATCGCAACCACAACGTTGCGTCGATGCAACGACAGTGCGCGCACACTGCCCGCGCTTGTGTGTACCTAGTATAATTAAAAATGGCATTTGATTAAGTTGTTGTATTTCATTAGAGATCCTGTTTAATAAGTTTAACTTAGCATCTACGATTTCTGTTTTTACACGGTCTGCACAGAGCTTGAGAGCTCTCTAAAGCTATGTGCGAGCTTTAGACCATAATAACTAGCCAGAGAGCGTGGCCGAGTATATTGACAACAAATTGTATGTAAAATCACGATCACACACAATCTTCATCCTATAACGTTACAGTATTGGTTACCTATGCCCTAATCCACGTTTACCTTCAGGTGAATCGCGATGAGTTGGACAGCAAGCTGGCGTACATCCAGGTGACGTGGGTGCGCGCGGCGCCCGAGGGCGCGGGGGCGGCGCCGCCGGGCTGCGAGGGCTCCTTCGAGCGCGTGCACAACGTGCGCCGCTTCGTGTTCGAGACGCCCTTCACGCGGGACGGCGCCGCTCGCGGGCCCGTGCACCACCAATGGCTGCGGCTCACTCATCTTACCGGTACACTAAAACATTCATATTACAAATGCGTTGACCTGCAATTCCGCCTGGGTATTAATTGTATCTTAGTGTAACATGGTACTATTTCGGAATAAGCATTAGTCCAAATCACAAAACTAAAACCATACTATACCATATATTTTCAATCAAAATCCGTCCAATACTTTTTACGTCCAAGGCGTTCTTTTCTCGCGACGTTTCACATTTATCATAGCACTAGCTGTTGCCCGCGACTGCGTCCGCGTTAGCATAGTAATTAGATCATATAGATTTGGGGCGCCAAATATTATTTTTCAAAAATATTCAATGTACAGAATTGACTTTCCTACGATTTTATTCAGTAACCCAAATCCTATTGAAGCGAACGCCTTTCATCGTAGAAGCTCAAATCTTTAATAATTTAAGTTCAGTCAGACGAAAGTCTAAGAAAATTTCTAAAAACTTTCATCCCCTATTTCATCCCCTTAGGGGTGGAATTTATTAAATTCCTTTGTGAGGGGATGCCTACGTCATAGTATCTTTATGCATACACAGTCTCAGCCCGATCGGTTTAAAATTGAGAAAGTTTCATACAAACTGTCAACCCCAATTTCACCCCCTTGGGGGTAGAATTTCCAAAAACGCCTAAATACGTATTAATTTATTTTTATTCAGTAACCCAAAAATAAAGTTTCATGTTTCTAACTTCAAAAATGACGGACTTTCATTCAAACTTTCAACCCCAATTTCACCCCCTTAGGGGTAGAATTTCCAAAAAAGCTTAAATAAGTATTCATTCATTTTTATTCAGTAACCCAAAAATAAAGTTTTATGTTTCTAACTTCAGAAATGACGGACTTTCATTCAAAATTTCAACCCCAATTTCACCCCCTTAGGGGTAGAATTTCCAAAAACGCTTAAATACGTATTTATTTATTTTTATTCAGTAACCCAAAAATAAAGTTTCATGTTTCTAACTTCAGAAATGACGGACTTTCATACAAACTTTCAACCCCTATTTCACCCCCTTCGGGTTAAAATTTCCAAAATTCCTTCCTTAGTGGGTGTCTACTAATTAAAACAACCCTGCTCACCAAATTTCGTGGCTGTAACTTTAACAGTTTTTGCTCTGCGATGATGAATCAGTCAGTCAATCAGTCAGGACTTGTAATTTTATATGTATAGATAGATAATAATTATTGCTGCCTAACTGCGTAGGTACATAATAATATAATATGAGATAGCCGATACAGCAAGTTACAAGTGTATATACTATATGTGGATGATTAACTTAAGTACTCTTTTACGTAAAAACAACTTTTTAAACGGTTGATGAACTATTATAGTACTACAATAGAATCATGTTTAGGGTGGATTATCTATTAGGCTACCTTTTATCCCAAATATATTATCTTGAGCTGAGGGCCCAAAATAATATTGTGATGTGCAGCCCCACGGCTTGCTTCGCCACTGTCTATCTCTCACCAAACGTGACTTCCAGCGGAGAGCTGGTTCCCGTATGTGAAGCGGCGCGTGGCGGTGGTGGACACGCAGGTCCAGGAGCGGAGCCCCATCGAGGTGGCGCTCGCCGAGATGGAGGCCCAGGTCGCCGAACTCACGGAGATTGTCAACGCCAAGACGCCGGACATCAAGAAACTGCAACTGAGGTAACATAGATTTGGAAGAGGAATACATTACGAGAGTTTGGTTGTAAAAATGCTCTTCTATGAGAAAGTGAAAGCTACAGCAAGACAAATAACATAATATTATACTATGCTTTTGCACATTAAATTATTCCGCAACTGTCGCGTGCCTCTTGCGATATTGAAAGAGACAAGCTTGAATTTCTGAGAACTTCCCAACCGAACGTAAGCTCTACGTAAACTTGAGTAATAGATGTCACTTAGCTTGGCTAACTTCGTGTTTTAAAAAATCTTTTACTTTTAAAGTACAAAAAATATAGCCAGTTACGACAAAAATATTTCTTATCTAGATGACGCCCGCAACTCCGCGTTGCACCATAATTCGTTTATCGCGCGGGAACCGTACATTTTGAGACAAAAAGTATCCTATGTCCTTTCGCGGGACTCAAAGTATCTCCTTTCCAAATTTCAGCAAAATCGGTTCATAAGTTGAACGTTAAGAGGTAACAGACAGACATACAGACACACTTTCGCATTTATTATATTAGTATGGAATTAATAATAATAATAATAATAAATCATTTATTCGGTATACATACATTATGGATAATACAAAACAATCTCTTGGTATAATAAATAATGTTTGTGTTTGCTCAGGCTCCAAGGCAGCGTGTGCGCGCAAGTAAACGCGGGCCCGCTGGCGTACGCGAACGCGTTCCTCGACCCCGCCCTCTCGCAGATGTACCCCGACGACATGGTCGACAAACTCAAGAGCGTATTCAAGTAAGTTTTTGGAAGATAGCTGCAGACTAATCGCGTTAAAATCTGTCGAAATAAGAACGTAATTTACATTAAGTACGCGATATCGCACCGATAAATTAATATATAAAAATAAATAACAAAGAGATTTTATTTGGTATGCAAACTCCGGACTACTTGTGAAGCAAGCCGTAAACCAAAGTTCTGACATTACGTGGTGCGTATATCGGATAGATCAATGTGAGAAAGACGTAAAATACATTGTAATTTTTAAACAATTTTAAACTTAACTTTACATCATCACCTTTTTTTAAAACTAGGTGAGTGTTGCCTCTTCTTACCACATAACCTGTATGTTTACAGAGAGTTCCTCACGATATGCCACAGCGCGCTGCAGCTGAACGCGCGGCTGATCAGCGCGGACCAGCTGACGTATCACGCCTCCATACTCGAACAGAACTACTACCGTCTCAGCGACGCGCTCACCGGCGTGCTTGGACCGCTGTCAGATATACTAGTCAATGGACACCTCAGCGCTACCGTCAGCGGCGTGCAAACGGATTCGAGCACCGCCTAAAGGTGCCAGTTGGCAGCGGACGACAGGAACCAACCGCGGACGACGTGTCGTCGCGACTCTACTGTTTATATTTATTTCTATGAAAGTGTCGCTAGCTGCGGAGGGTGTTTCATAGAAATACATAGAAACCAATACTGGCGGGACGACACGTCGTCTGCAGTTGCGACGTGTCGCTCCTATCCAACTTGTACCTTAAATGTGGTAACTAATGTCTCAGCGACATAATATGCCGGGAGACTAGAGTAAATTAACCCTAGTAACTAGACTCAGCGACATCTAGCGGATGTTACCGGGGACTAGGGTGATATATGTTCATAATGCCTCTCGTCAAGCGACCATCTAGCGAACATAATAGTAGATTAAAGTGAGTTAACTTAATCTTGGCGCCGAATAATGCCGCTGCCAGACTTGTCATAGTAATTCATACCAATTACTATAATATAGTATAATAGGCGTACGTAACTTTGTATCGGCCTTATACAATATACATACGAAGCCGGTATCTTTGCGGGCCCCGAAGGGTTGTAAGAAATCGATCTAAACTCTGGCCGGGGGCTCCAAAATGTTTTAGACAAGACTAGTTGAACACATTTTCGTATACAGCATCGCTTGAAATGTTAAAAAGAGTAGTAAATTTTAGAAAACTCGTTATGAACTTATAATCAATAATTTAGGAGATAAAATATCACAAAAATTCTGATGCCATTTGTAAAGTGAGTTCCTTAGCAGCAATAAATATGCATATTATAATATGTATTCGAAATTTTCGATGTTGGCAACAAAATCTAGTCGCAACGTGTTGCCAAGTTCCATTTTGAGCACTTGTTAATGTATTCGGCTCAATGTAAGTGAGCTTTAGTTTGTTGTTGATGTAATAATATCTAATAATATAATAATATGTACGATTGCACTGCCCAATAGGTGCCTATCCTTTACTGCCATTTTACATACAAACAACAAATACGAAGCGCTTTAACACGACACGTATGCCTTAAATAACAAGTTACAGTATAATTCACAGGACAAATGGAGGTCGACCGACTAGTCGTAGTTTTTGCTCGTAATAACACTAATTATATCTCATCGCTATTGGCGATCTCGTCTACGATTATTAATCTACTATATTATAAAACAACGATGATGGATCTACTATAATACAGTCTCGAACTTCCTCCTCTTTGAAGGCAATTAAAGAGTATTGGACCTCATTACAATAACTAATTAAAATATTTTATTCGATTGGTTTTTGAAACTGTAATTTTTTATACCAGTGAAACTTAACCGTCTATGTAAATATATTCAGTTGTACCATAGCCTAAATGTTTGGTATGTACTTGTAATTTTTCATTTAGGATTTTATAATTAACTTATTTTGTCAGAAATTTAGATAATTTTTGTTTATAATTTCCTGTCACGCTTAAGTTCTAGAGAATCTTTAAGTAACAATCTCTATTGTATTTTGTAACTAACACTATTTATAAACTATAGCAGATAGTAACAATTAATAATACTCACCCAACAACTATAATAATTTTACGCGATTGTTAGTTTCAATCTGTTAATGATTTTGATACCAAAAACGGGAGTTAATATTATATACTTTAAAAGTATAAAATATAGTGCCGTCAATTAAAAATATATCCATCCACAATAAATACAATTTTATATAATAACAACCTACAAGTTGTAAAACTATAAAAGTCCAGAGCACCACTCTTTCTTACTCTATAATATTATGTCACACAAATAGGCCAAACCTAAAATGTCGCGCTGTCTCTTCTTTAAATACGAAAGAAATAAGACGCAACATGAATGACTTTAATCTACAATTAACTTTAAACCAGACTATATAGCGCTAGCGCTAGCGCTATATCAGTCTCAAATCATGCAGTTTTAATGTGGCATCTAATGCCTCCTGAATAACACATAGCGGCACTTTGCTAGCATAATATTGTCGAAATATTTTAATAATAGGTACTTCAATGAAATAAACCAGTCGTCGAATAGGAAAATATTGCTGCGTATAATCTGGGAGTCCTAGAACAATTTTTTTTGTGATTACTAACAAGCTAATTTTTCATCAAATTAACAAAACTTGGTTGATTACTGTACCCTAAAACGGAACCCTAACCAGCAGATTTTTTGTTTATTGGTATTTGGTAGGTTAATCTTATATATAATAAAATTCTCGTGTCACAATGTTAGAACTTAGACCGCGTACTCCTCCGAAACGGCTACTGATTTTAAACCAAATTTTATATGCATATTCAGTGGGTCTGAGAATCGGCTACTGGGTACTTAATATATTCATAAGTGCATTTGTTGAATAAATAATAATAAATTATTACAATTTACAACTCGAGACTGCGACGGCGACCATTGTTTACATGCTTCGGAATAGCGATGGACGTTGCCATGGTGACATACTTATTTAGTCACTTTGATACTTCCATAAAATAATATGGGCGAAATACTTTATATGGCAAAACAACGTTGCCGGGACAGCTAGTAGTTATATAATTTAAGAAAAACCTTGTCCTACAAATAAAACAATCAATATTTTAGGACCATCAAGTCAAAGTATGAAATCCTTTCTATCTCTGTTAGCTACCACTTTCGAGATTTTTCGAAAATAAAAATGTTGTTCGTCTTATCAAAATGTAGCTACTCACAAAAAATTAGCTTGTTAGTAATCAGTAATCACAAAAAAAATGTTCTAGGGCTCCCGTACTATAATTATTAGTGATGCGCCGAATAGTGATTTGGCCGAATAACCGAATACCGAATATTCGGCCTTTACCGAGCCGAATATTCGGCCGAATTATTCGGTTTACCATTATTTTATTTTGCCGCGTAAACAGGTTCTATCGTGTACTCTACGTGCCGCTGCTGGCTAGCTCGGAGCGAGCCTTCTCTCGCGAGCGCAATGCAATCGCAATTATTGCGCAATAATTGCTCCAAAATCGCAGTTTCGTATCACATACCAGCCAAAAAAATACGATAGCAACGAGCGACAGTACTCCCTCTGCTGAATAATCAAGGAACTATAATTACATTTAAATCGCTAAATCTCCATACTTAGACCGATAGCTCTAGGTTTTTTGGTTTCAAAATTCTAAAGTTTCTGATTTTTTGCGTATAGGTTTGGGACCACTAGGTAAACCTAAAAAATGATTTTGTGTCATTTTGGTCGACAGCTTCCAGAGATATTTAGGTATTTTGTTTTTTGGTCGCTATAGGCCGAAAAAAATATTAAAGTTTAAAATTTAGCTTTTGTGATATTAGCAATATCACAAAAGCTAAATTTTAAACTCTCGGGCAGTAACAAAATATATGCAGACACGTTTTGTGTCAGATTCATCCACGAGTTTCCCAGTAATTTAGCAAATATTAGAAACGTCGCCTAATTGCGTCGAAAAAATATTAGAGTTTGTAAAAATGGTGTAAATAATGTAATATGGTTTATTTTATTGATGTCTGTTACTGTTAAAGTTTTGTGTCATATTCATCCACGGGTTTTGAAGAAATTTATATTTTTGCTATCACTATTTGCTATACTGTTGCATTTATTTCGTATCACCTAAGCTTTTGACAGCAATGCGATGGCAATCGGCGAGCAATTTGAACTGTTAAATTATAGCGATCAGTGATCACAACAAAAGTGATTTTTTCCGATTGCTTGTTTGTCGCTGAGTGGTTAGTGGTGTTTTACGTAAAATTTTAAACTATAAAACGTATTTTTATAACATTGGTGCACACAGTGCTCGTATTAGAAGCCATTCCTGAAGAAGAAAGCCAGAAATACAGTTAAATAAGACCTCGCAATCGCAACCGAGCCCAGGCACTGGAACTGTCTGACTGTCTGTGAGGAGTTTAACACATTGACAAGAAAAACAATGATTAACATCTGTGCAGTGTTGCGAAACATTTGCAACAACCATCGCCTGCCAGTAACGACGATTTCCAAGTGCTTCAACAAGTTTAGAACCACACTTTAGCCATTTCAGGATGTGTGTGTGTCTCAGAAAAAGTGAGAACCAGGTTTTAGTGAGTGGCAGACCGCAAAGAACTTGCAGAGGTTGTGATCTTTATTGTAGTTTTAAATAAAACTAAGTTTTGTAAATATAACAGAGCGCAGTTCATTTCGAGAGATTTTTACAAATGGAAGTCTCAAGACAATATGGAGTCCGGATATGGAAATTGACTTGTCTGTGGTCATAGACTAAAAATGTTTCTTTTTTATGTGAAAAAGCAATAAGCTAAGGTTCAAATTTCTATTACAACATTAATGAAGTGAAAAATAAAGCAGTAAAACAGTGTTATTTGTTTCATTTGCATGTAGATTACTATTAACTATTAAGTTATTGTTATTTGTCTTCATGTAAGTAGAATTAAATGGAATACATACCTTTAATACTAAAATACATAAGAAGCAAGGTTTATTTTAAGTAGTAAAACATTTTCTTTAAATGACTAATGATTTTATGCATAATCTCCAATATAATGAACTGTGCAACAATAAATAAAAGATTTCATGTATTATTTAATAATAACAGAAATATATTAAAACCAATGTTAAAAAGATTTATTAAAGTCAGAATACTGCTTAAAACCCATCAATCCTCCAGCGGCAGGCGGCTGCCGCATAACAATTGAAAATCTATTGTGTGTGGCGTTTGCGACACCCACAATGGAGAGCTCAAACCTCTTATGCATAATATTAATTTCTTTATTAGTTTTTCATCGCGATGTTTTATAATAATAATAATAATCATTTATTGCAAGTATCCAAGACTCATAATATAAATAGGTACAGATCAAATTACATTAATAAAAGTCTGAGTGGATTCCTTTTCGACGGTTTGACCATTGCACTACCTACCAATTTATCTCTAAATGCTTTGTTTATTTAAAACATTATTGTCTTTTTTCTGTTTTTTATTTTGTTTTATGAATTTGTTGTTTAAAGAAAAACACACATTACTTACATAATATAACAGTTATTATTTTAGCCTGTATTCTGCATGCATATGACAGCAGTGACTGATATACAGGTTATCAGGGCGTTCACAGAGCGCGGCCAGCATGCCGTTGGAGCTCCCCCGCATGCGCTGCACCAGCGACGATGTTCGCCTGCGCATTGTGGCAAAGAAACAGTCCACTCGTGCGCACGCGAACATCGCCGAAGCGCTGCACCAGCGGGGGAGCCCCACCAGCATCCTGAACGCGTTATTATATTGGACGCGAAGGGCACTGTAGGCCCTTTGCGTATATGCTGCCCAGAGGCTGCAAGTGTAGAAGGATGTACAAAAAGCTCTAAACAACGTCATTTTTACCTCTAACGAGCATCTCGCAAACCTCCTAACAACCATATTCGCCCTAACCGACAGTGCCCTTCGCTCCCTTTCGATATCAGTATCGTCTTTCAAAGTGGACGTCACAATGTGTCCTAGGTATTTGAACTCCTCGACTCTAGCTAAAGGAACACCATTGAGTAAAAGAGTCGGCACTGTATCCACCTTTCTGGTACCACCGTGAAAGACCATGTACTGACTCTTTTTACTATTGTATATCAGCCCATGCTCCGCTGCGTAACGCTCACAAATGTCAAGTAGCTTTTTGAGACCACAGACCGAGGCACTCAGCAAGACCATGTCATCCGCATCGCATAGTTTATGTTATTGAAACATACTCCATCTATATAACAACCGATATGCTTCATGCTGAGCTCCTCAATCAGTCCATTTATATAAAGGTTAAATAGGACAGGTGAGCTTAACCCCCCCTGTCTCATGCCACATTCCAGCTTGTAGGGATCTGACACCGCACCAGCCCATCTAACAATATTTATTTGATTATCATACCAATATTTAAAAGTATTAACCAATTCATGAGGTATATTCGACTTCCTCATCTTCTTCCAAAGAATGTCATATGACACGAGGTCAAAAGCCTTCGAAAGGTCGAGGAAGCAGGCGTAGACGGGCGTTTTTCTTGTATTATAATACTTGACAGCACTCTTAAGACACAATATTGCGGACTCGGTGGGAAGGCCAGAACAAAAGCCGAACTGCGCATCATGACATCTAATATATCTGTTTAAATGTGTATTAAGAATGCTGTCAAATACTTACTTTTGCAATGATAGTTGCTAGCGAGATGGGCCTGTAATTAGAAATATCTGATAGGCTTTTCGTTTTATTTTTCGTTACTGGGACCACAACAGTTTTCATCATATCGTGAGGCAAGTAAGAATGCGATATACAGAGATTATACAGCAAGGCCAAAACTCGCGATATATGAGGGCCAGCATATTGTAGGTGTTCAATGCTTAATCCATCGTGTCCGGGGGATTTTCCCTTGGATATTGATTTGATTGCCCTCACTACATCAGAAGCCCTAACGTTTACCTGTCAGCTATCTCTTTCTGGTCACTCGTACCATCCACAGACACCGGAAGACCAGGGCGGCTTCTCAGCCGCCTTAAATAGCAATATTGTAAATATTAAAATGTAATGTGTAATATTCATCAATATTATTGGACTTTAATTTTGCTGCCTAGTGCCTAATGTTGTGTTACATGATACTTAGGAGCTGAGCCCTGAGTGACATAGGCTATGTATGTCCCACGAGCGAAGCCGGGGCGGGTCTAGTTTTTAATATTTTGAAAAAAATAAAACCGAATATATTCGGTAACTGAGCCGAATAATTCGGCCGAATACGAATAGTGAAAAACATGCCGAATACGCCGAATACCGAATACGAAACGAATATTCGGCGCATCTCTAATAATTATTATAAGTATAATTATATACTTATAATAATTATATACACATAATTTGCTTGAGATATCACTGAGATGCAGAATAAAACTTTTTTTAATTGTTAATGAATTCAGATTAAATTGTATATGTTATAAAAAACCTCATCAGTTTTTACTTGTAATTTTTGCATCATTTCATTAAACATTTTCGGTTGTTTTAAGTCTGTGATGATATTTCAAGACTACAACTAGGACAACGTAATATTTTTTTGTCTTAAAAATATATACTCATGGCGATCGACTGCTTGGGACCTGAGTTTTAATTCCATTGTTATTTACTTTTAAATCACAATGTTTTATTTCTTTGCAGTAAATCAAGAATTCTACTTGGACTTGATGTTGTATTGTTTAGAGTTTTACGTTTGTTTTGTATTTATTTTGTTAAATTAATCCAGTAAAAGAATACAACTCGTTTAAAATGTCTTGAGTTTCGGCTGAAATCCATTCTAGTATTATAAATGCGTTGTCGGGAAAGGATATAGGATACTTTTTGTCCAGGATAAATGTACGGTTCCCGCGCAATAAACGAGTTTTAGCGCAACAGAGTTGCGAGCGTCATATTATCTAGTGTATACCGTATACTATATAATAAGGGCTAAGGCCGCATCGTATGGTGTTAACTGTTATCAAAATATCTAGCATCCAGATATTTTGAATGGATTGTACGTACAAAATAAATAGTAACGTCGGTACTTCTGACGTCTAATGCACAAGTAATACATAGCCTCATTCCATTTTAGATCGATACTTATTGCTACAAGTCTAGATTTTAAGTAGTTTTATAATATTCTACTCAAATGTGCGCGCAGCGCCAAATATTTAGTGACGAAATTGCACTCATTTTCATTACGCATAACATACACAAATTTCACAAAAAACAATAGTCGATGAAGGCCGCGCACAACGTTGAGATCGCTAGAAGAAAATCAGCGCATTTGCTTTCACCCTACCAAAGACTATTTATATGTAGCCATATGTAGCCCATTATGAGTGAACCATGGTGTGGATTATGTTTCTTGTATAACTTTCAAAAAAATCGCCTTGTTTTTTACCCTGATAGATCGAGCTTAAAGTTATGTACGGCCTCATATCTAGATTCTAGTCTAGATCTTAGAACATAGAGTAAAATACACAGGCAAGAAAATCGTATCACAAAATAGACTGAATATTCCTGCACTGCTTAGATTTGATAATATTAATCGCATATAAAGCAATAATTTTAAAGTAGACAAAATAATTATTAAGTATACAATTATACACGAATATGATAGGAAATACAATACAATAGATTTAATGGCGAAGGCTGACTTTAATTCAGACAGAAATATGAAATCCTATTGGAATACTGTAATTTATGTTTTATAGACGATTAACAAATTTTGAAATGCTTACAAATTACAATATACATAATATAATTTTATTACGGAGCGTCCATTAATTACGTGAGGTGTTCTGGGGGGAGGGGGTCAAGCTTAATCTTTCCAAATCTCACTTAGGGGGAGGGAGAGGGTCGTAGCAAATGTCGCGTATTTTTTTTCCAGCAAAAAAACTGTAAAATTCGTTAGTTGACTCTTTTTTCTTATATTATATTGGTAATTAAAGGAATTCTCAAATAATCGGCCAAGTGCGAGTTGGACTCGCGCACGAAGGGTTCCGTACCATTATAGAGCAAAATTAGACCAAAAATTGTGTTTTTTGTATGGGAGCCCCCCTTAATTTTTTATATTGCCATTATTGATATAGAGCAAAAAAGCTAAAAAAATCACGTTTGTTGTATGGGAGCCCCCCTTAAATATTTATTTTATTTTGTTTTTAGTATTTGTTGTTATAGCGGCAACAGATATACACAATCTGTGAAAATTTCAACTCTAGCTATTACCGTTCTTGAGTTACAGCCTGGAGACAGACAGACGGACAGACATCGAAGTCAGTAATAGGGTCCCGTTTTTACCCTTTGGGTACGGAACCCTAAAAAAGAAACATCGGTGAAAGAATAACTCTGATATCTTGACTCAACGCGACCAAATTACTTAGGTCCGCCGCCTGCCTAGGAATTATTAATTTTTAAAAAAATAATTTGAGTAAATACTAAAAATGTCCTAATCTTTGACCTTGGCAACATCCCTATTGTGTGAAAATTTATCGAACAAATAGAAGTTTTTTTTCATTAATCAACACGTGTACAGTTAAAACATAGATTTTGAAAATCTCACGTGAGATGGGAGGGGAGAGGCAGGATCTTACGAAATCTCACCAAGAATTTACACCTACCCACCGGCTACCCAACCGGTAGAGGGTGTAAAAAATCCTCACCTCACGCAATTAATGGACGGGGTGTCCTTAAGCGTAGGAAGAATGGTGAGGAATGAAATAATAAGAAACGAATTTTAATATCCTGAAAGTTGGTCAAAAAATCGTGGAGGCGTTAGAAAGCGAAATATAGAGAAAATATAGTATATTATACGTTAATTAATTATGAACGCATAAAATAAAGTACCTAATATAATTATTATTATTATCTTCCTAGCCTGGTAGCCACCCAGTTTGGTACCAAAATGTACTGCTTATTTTACTTTGTTGTTTAATCGTCGGGATATTCTTTCTACCTATCACCATGACAATGGAATCTCTGTTTTATATTTTTTCTGTGTTAACAATAATCTTTTAAAACTTATAATAATTCTACGACTACTGGATTTCAATCTAGGAGTAAAAAAATGTACTGGTCATAAACATGTAGATAATATTATTATAATAATATACTTATAGTCATTTCTCTCTTATTTATATTATATGTTTGTGCACAAATTATCATTCAACTTTATATCTAAATTGTAATCTAAACTTGCTGTTTTAATACATTTGTAAAAATATATTTGTCTTTTATTCATTGCATCGTGCATCGGTATTCCTATATTATGTGCGTCAAGAAAGTGAAGAAATTAAAAAGTGGCAACATCGTAGTGTCATCCCTTTTTAGGGTTCCATGGTCAACAAGGAACCCTTATAGTCTCGGTCTGTCCGTCCGTCTGTCTGTCTGTCCGCGGTTTTGCTCAGAGACTATAGGACCTACAAAGCTGTAATTTGGCATGAATACACATAATATTAATAATGCCGATAAAATGGTACATAAAATATTTAAAAAATATTTTTTATGGTACCTCCCCAGCTCCCCTACACATCAAGCGGGGTTGAATTTTTTTTCGCGCTCACCCCATCGTGTGGGGTGTCGTTGGATAGGTTTTTAAAAATATAATGAGTATTCATAGATCATTTTCCGATTTAGGGATTCATTTGTGAAATATTACGTTTTAAAGATTGAGATTGAGTTTTAAAGTGGAAAAAATCGTTAAGAGTCCAGTGTCCCCCCCCTTCTACCAGCTAAACGGTTGCTTCTGGAAATGTGAAAAAATTAACGGGAGTAGGAAATATGCTGAATTTAAAAGGAAAACTATCACGGCTAAGAAGACTTCTTAAGTTATTGAGTAATAGTCGATCAACTAAAAAAAATGTATTCGGCGAAGTATAAAGGAACTTTTCGTTCAAATTCCTTTGAAAGTAACTGAGATAATGTTGTTAGTAGTGTAAAACATGTTATAAATGTACATTCAGTGACCATACAAAAATTTTCAAAAACTAACGGTACTACGGAACCCTATATTGCGCGTGGCCCGACACGCCGGCCGGTTTTTTCTTACATTGATTTGAAACACAAATATTATATGAGAATCCCCCAAAAACCATAATGAAAAATAGTAAAAAAATCTAAGCAGGCAGTTAAAATAAATATATTAGGTATTTGTATTTCCTTAATAACATTTTAAATACTATTCAAAGAAAGTAAACATGAGTCATGATGATGAATGATGATGATGAGCTACGGTATTTTTATGGTTTTGGATTATGGCAATACTTAATTAGAAAAATTAAAAAAAAAAACAAAGACTGACCGAACTGTCAAAGTCAGCTGACAGCTGTCATATTTAATAGAATGAACTTTTTGCTAAAACAGAGCGCAGGTTGCTTTATTATTTTGTAATATTTTGCGTACGTAATTTATTTGCAGTAGTTAAATTCACCCAAGGACATGGAAGACGAATTAGAGGACAGAGTTTTGTACCAAACTTATCTATCGTTTGTGAAAATCGTTTCAAGATTTACTAGTGCATTTGACACTCCAGTGGGCTATTTATGGAAAATGGTACGCCTTTATTTACTGCGTTCGGAAGTGTTAGTGTTCACTCTCGCGATAATTATATTTTTCATGTATCTGCAAACAATCGGACTATGGAGTCGAACCCTACTCAGCAGACTATCGCAGGCCATGAGTCCTCTGAGTGCAGTGCAGCGAATGAAACTCATGGAAAGCTCCGAAGCTGACAAACAAAGCTGGGAACTCAAAGGGTCTTTGAGTGCAGCTTATGCAATCAAAGGTAGGAGAATGCACATGGAAGACAAGTTTATAATAAACGAGAATATCAACAACACGGGTATATCTCTGTTCGCTATTTTCGACGGTCACGGGGGTGAGTTCGCCGCCAATTACGCCAAAGATCATTTAATACAGAACTTATTCAATAAGGTGGTAGAGTTGAGTGATTTTAAAGATGGCAAAGTTACACCACAAAAAGAAACTCCAGAGGAACCAAAAAAGGAGGAAAGTAGTGTCAGTGTCGAAAGAAAAATCAGTTTCAAAAAGTCCTCGAGCACAGCGGATGATACATTAAGAAAGGAGATCACAGATCCAGAATTACTCGCCCAGCTCAACAAGGCCAGGCCCATCATAACGAGAGAAGTCAAACCAACAAAGCCTGTGAAAAATGTAGCTGTGCCTTTATTAAATTATATTGATAAAGGAAAAATCAATTTTGGTAAACTTTTAACAGACGAAGTACTCGCAGCTGACAGGTTGCTGGTGGAAGCCGCCAAGAGATCCATGAATGTGGCGGGGACTACTGCCTTGCTAGCTATTTTAGAAGGCAACAACCTCATAGTGGCAAATGTTGGAGATTCTCGAGGAGTGATGTGTGACAGTAAAGGCAATGCTATACCACTTTCCTTTGATCACAAACCCCAACAGGTGCGAAGTTTAACCTTTATATCATAAATTATTTAACATTAATGCATTGAGGCATAATGAAAATGTAGTTAGACAATTCCCAAGGCATTGTATGCTAATTTGCTGTCTAAAATTAATATTTATATTTTTACATAACAGTAAATTGCATGAAACAACTTATAACTTGGTATTTATGAGATATGTTATGATTATAATTTGTATGTAACGAACATATTATTTTATAGGTAAGAGAACAAAGAAGAATAGAAGCAGCAGGTGGATATATCGCTTTCAATGGAGTCTGGAGGGTAGCCGGTATACTGGCAACATCCAGGGCTATGGGAGACTACCCTCTTAAAGATAAGAATTTTGTTATTGCCGATCCGGATATATTGACATTTGATCTTGAAGATCATAAACCTATGTTCCTGGTCCTAGCATCTGATGGCCTATGGGATACTTTTTCAAATGAAGAGGCTGTCAGGTTTATTAAAGAAAGATTAGATGAACCAGATTATGGAGCAAAAAGTCTTACGCTTCAAGCATACTACAGGGGATCCGTTGACAACATTACGGTTTTAGTGATTAACTTTGTCAATAATGTGATGTGGTCGACGTCAACGGCAATCTAAATATTCGTAAAATGAACATAATTTCGAGATCAACATTTAAATCAGTATTTTTCTATTGATGTTTTGGTATTGTGCGGTTAACTGACAGAGTATGGGTCATCTCATGGTACATCATCAGAGATCTAACTATTTTTGTAATGAAAATATCTTAAGTTAATTTACATACAGAAATAATTTTGTAAATGATAATAAATACTTGTCTATTTCGTTTACAAAATTAAATTAAATACAATAGTTTTATATGATCTTTAGTAGTATAAAAATTTTATCAAAATGTTTAGTAGGTGTTTTTAATATTATTATATTTACTATTGTAAATAGTAATAAATCTTCAAAATTTATGTGGATGTTGGATGGTTGTGACTACTAAGTTTATAACAAATGTTCAATTTTATTCTCAAAATTTTTTTAATATCTATTTGATAAATATACTTTTTTGCAAATTTCACAAAGTGTAAATTTTAGATGGCCTAATTTGTTTTTACATCTAGACCAAACAAATGAGTAGATGTTTCAAGATAATGAATAATATGCCCACAGGCCATACTTCATGTTGATATAATATTTATAAAGTTCCTTGTTGTGCTATAATATGCTTTAGAGTCCATATAAATGCTTTTATAATGTGTTAGCGGAACACTTATTTTGTGTGGACCATCGTCCATTTTTATCAATTCCTTTTCCTTGCATTTTCGCCTAATTTACATGTTCGTTAGTGCAATTTTATATTTAAAATAATATAAGAGTAACATAGTTGTGTAGTAAGTGTCAAAGATTTTAATGTTAACATCTACAATAAGTAGAATAGACATATTTGCCAATTTTAATTATACCATTCTTTATTGAATAATATAAAATAAGATTTTGTCCAACATTGTATGAGTGAGTGTATTTTATGTAACTCTAGCTAATGGAATGTTTCTTTACCTCGGTGCTAGTCATGTCCTAACCACTACTTATTAGTGTATTTAATACAAAGTCATTAAATTTCTACTTAGCTAATTGGTACTAGTTAAAGCATCTTCTTGCTTTATATTTGCAGATATCTTTAGAGTGCAGATATAATTTAATTCTAATGATAATTCCTAGCAAAAGTTACCATAACCATCCATAACTAACAGAATATTTAAGTACAAAGTTTTAGCCTATTATTTGTTTGGTAAATTTTATTATTTGATTGATCTGGGTCCAATAATTTTGTACATAGCTGCGATATACCTACGCAAGTAACATAATAAGCAAATAAATCAAATAACTCAGTGGAACATCGAACCTTCCACTTTTTGGAAGTCTATTAAAATAAACATCTTATTCTTATTCAGATGCATAGCTGTAAAAAAGGTATAAAAAATAGACGAGCCAAGTTGTAGTAATTTATGTTTTTACTGAATTAAAAAAACAAAAGCGTAATAGGCATGATGACTGATTTTGAAAAAGCACTCCAAAGTGTTCTTACATATCGACTTAACACAAAATAACTCATATTTCTTTTATAATACCTAATATTGAAGGAAAAATTAAGTTTTGAAAAATACAATTTTAATTTCCTGCCAAAACGCTAGATTAGCAATGGCGTCCTCTGTGACGTCAGTCTTTCGTAAACACTTGACATTAGCGTTAACTACAAGCGGTAGAAGTTACATGTTTCTTTGTTATTACTATTTACAGTTCTATTTTGTGCGATAATAATGAATCCTAATGTGTATCGCAAGGTGTATCGATGGTGTGCGGTTCCTCAATGTTGTAGTACAACGATAAAAACGCCGAACAAGCTGTTTATTAACGTTCCAATGCAGAAAAAGGTTAGAAATACGTGGCTAAAACTCGCAAGGCGAGACCCGGCAGCTGTATCTATTTAATTCAGTTATTTATTTCTGCGAAGACCATTTTGATGTAAGTATTTACCTACTTATAATTACTTTATTAAGATTAAGTCGCTCACAAAAAAAATATTTTTGATGATTCAATGTGAAATGATTCAATAACTAAGGACATAGAAATATCAATATTATCAATACAATGATCATTGATGTTAGGATTTAATTCTAGGAGATACCACTATCTCTCTGTATCATTGATATAATATTTGTAGTACATAACCAAAAACCGTTTTATTTTTCCAGCTACCAAATGATAGGGAAAACTATATTCAGTATCATATGATGGGATCAGTTCCAAAAGTTAACATGAAGTCAGGGTGCATTACTACCTACCAAATTTGAATGCCAACCAGACAGAAGAAAATGAGCTTCAGCCACCATAGAACGTTCATATGCCATCAAAAAACAAAAAAATATGTTAATAGAAGAAATTGAGAAAAAAGACAACAGTCCCAAGTACTTTATCAGAAAATTCAGGTACCTGCTTATACCTTTTTAACTATAATATCAACAAATGTGTATCTACGCTTAGTGTTTTGCAATGGCATGTATCAACATCCTGGTATGTTCTGATTTTCAATTCTGATACACAATATTATACCTACATACCATATAGTTCTATGGCCCTATACCTAAATGGGGTGACACTCATAACATATATCTTACTGCTAAATACCTATTCTACGTTGGGTTTTAGATTCCCATTTGATACAAAATCTTAAAGTGGATATATTTTGTATGTTGGCCAATCTGACTGTTCACCGGAAGCAACCTTACTTAATTACCTCCATATTTATAATAGTCTATTGCAAATGTACAAGCTCAATTCATAGTCTCTGCAAAAAAAAATGTGTGTTTACAGTAATAAGACGTATTTTCTTTTTCAGTTCTCCATACCATCCAAGACGAACAAGTACCTACCATCAAACTAAAATCAGCTGATAAATCTGTACAAGTATATCTATATTACAAATTCAGAAGTAAATCTGTCCAGACTGAAATTAAAACAATGCACCAATTTACATCACCCATGAAACCGGTTCATTGTTCAGTTTCTACGTCTTCTCCTTTAAAAATACTAGATGTTAACAGTTAAATGTTTACAGCATGTGTGTGATGGCAGATCGAGGTTTTAAACATGTAGAACTATATTTACATAAGGAAAATGTGCAACTTGTGCGTCCTCCCAGTGTTGTGACAGGAGCTAAATTATCAAAAAGTCAAGTCAAGGAAACAAAGCAAATTGCTAGCTTGAGGATCCATGTTGAGTGAGTCATTAGACGATTGAGAGAGTTCAACATGTTAAAGCCTCATGCCTGTCTTAACACAAATTTTATTAAAGTACTTGATGACATTATTGTGATTGCATGTGCTTTTGTAAATTTACAAGGTTCTCTAAATAAATAAAACCATAAAATTATAATTTCAGCATTTTATTTACTTTCTCACTTATCTGGAAAAACAATGTATACCTATATATATCCAGTAGACAGTAGTATAAAAAGTTCTTTGAGAAGCTACACAGTCGTTACATTCTATAGAAACAACAGCTTCTTCCTCTTCATCCACTATTAAATGTGACACCATACAATTTGGCATGAACTTTATGTTCAGGACAAATTTTACACTTCACTACACACAGTTTCCCTTCACGTTTTAGCTGCACGTAACTCACAGCGTCATCGCCGTATGACGGTCTTGAGGATCTAAAACAATAATATAAACTAGGTTATTGAACTTATTGATATGACATAACCTTAAAATAAAAACAAACAGTAAAAGTTGTGTAAGTACCTAATTTGATGGTAAATTTTACATAATATTTTGTAAGTATAATACAGTAATACCCCGCTTTACGCGAATTACGAAATTCTAAACTATCCATCGAAAAGGGATACATTGGCGTTATAGCATCGTTATAGTGAAACCGCGTAAAACGGGGTCGCGTAAAGCAGGGTATTTAATGTACCTACATATAATAAGATATAATATAATTATTGATATTGTGATTTATTAAACGGTACTTACATAGAGGTTTTCGCATTGCGAAATTCGGCCGAGCAAAACTCATTATTTGTTGAAAAACATTCTGCTAGCATCAACAAATAAATTTTAGGCAAGTTTGAACTATTTGCCTTGATGAATCCTTGTTCCATGACTATTGCACTTCTTATTGTTATTGTTTTATCAAGTTTTACCAGGAATATTATGATGAATTACAGAGAGAGCGCGAAATGGAATACAAATTACTCTCCGGCGCGAAATAACTTAGCAACTGTACGACAAAATGAATGAGAGATCCATAAAGACTACATTGTTTACGAAAGACTGACGTCACGCACTTCTGATTGGTGTTCGATCTAACATGGTGGATTGACATATTTTTCATTTTTATTTTCACATAAATAAATATAATCTCGCTAGTAATTTAAAAACCAGTGTTCAAATAGGAATCAGTCAAACATATAAAATTATTATAAATCGTAATTTCAGTTAATCTTAGTTAGTGTCATCATCCCTATTCAACTAAGTACATAATATCATTAAGTAGTATCAAGAAGATGGTATAAGATCAGTGTTTATAATCTTGCGACAGCATTGCAACATGCGTGTGACAGCAGATATTGTACAATTTTAGCCTGTTGCGTCGCTGTCGCTACACATAATTTATTAATTAATCGCCCGCTGTCAATTGTATGAGAACAGTTTCATTTCTTGTAGCGAGGAGACGCTGACGGTATAATAGTTCTTGTTCTACCTTATAGTTTGGATTCCTTTCATGAAATATATCGACGTAAAATTGTTGTTTGCCATTGTATGCCAGTGATTCGCGATACTTATCGTCATTTTAAATGTTATTATGCTAAGAGATTTACAAAACATTTTGTTGTATGTGTATTTAATCTTAAATAAACATTGAAAATAATGGTATGTTTTATTTATACTTACTTCAAATATTTCAAATGGAAGTCTTATAAAATTATTGTAGTTTATGTTATGGGTAACAAGTATATCAGTATATTATAAGTCTATGATATCGACGATGCTTTATTATTTTGGACGCCATCTAGCGGTCATATACGTTATTAACAATCACAGAAGCAAGAACTACGATTTACACGTCTTACCCCGTTACTTATTTTATATTAAACAAGGGATAGCTATAAAAATGTTGTCCTTGTCTTATATAATATAATATAAGAGAATTCGCTCGAAAGATAAAGGGAGCGAATTCACGGCGCGGCTTTTTCCCGCGCTCGCCGCGGTAACGGGCCCGCAGCCTTCGTATCACAGTATAGCAATATAATATCCCTACAGTAGTGAAACGAATGTACTTGCGCAGAGCAACGGAGGGGTACCCGCGGGGAAACGGGCGGCGCGGGCTCAGTCCGCCAAACTCCGCGAGTTTGAACGACTTCGCGCGCAGGTGTGACGTTGGCGCGTTTTGTGTTTTGTGTTGTAAAACGATAGCCTGTAACATCTTATTTTATAAACAATGGGATATAACAAGTGTTCAGTGTACAGAATAATATGTAAATCTGATTCAAAAAACAAAAAGGATTTAATTGTCATAAAATATAATATCGACTCACAGTTCACACTAAATTGTGTTGGCCTTGGTGGCATTTATTTGCAATTTGCATCTCTGTTTTATTGTTTACGTTGTAAGAAGTGTAACAAGGAGAGAAACAATTTATAGAATAAAAATAAAAAAAACTGTCAAATACCCTGTTACATACTAATTAGTACCTACCTAGCTAGGTACACAGGGCCACACATCAAGTGTAACATTTTGACCTTTGGACCGCCCTTACCGCGCACGTAATAAGAGCGAGTTTTGAAGTGCTTCTGTTACACCTGATATGATAATTAATTATTGTTGGATATTTTATATGTCCGAATGCGTCTTCATTATTTTAATAAAATTTTTAAATCCATACTAATTAGTAGTTACTAATATTATAAATGCGAAAGTGTGTCTGTCTGTCGGTCTGTCTGTTACCTCTTCACGCCCAAACCGCTGGACAGATTTTGCTGAAATTTGGCATGGAGATACTTTGAGTCCCGGGAAAAGACAAAGGATACTTTTTGTCCTGGAAAAATGTACGGTTCCCGTGCGATTAACGAGTTTTGGCACAACGGAGTTGCGCGCATCATCTAGTAAAGAACTCAAATCATCTAAAAATAAAGTTTCACGTAAATATCTGGCAGTACGACATAATATGTAAATATAACACGCTGATTAATTACAAGCACAATATTTTATTTTTATTTTATTTCCCGTTTCGTGGCAAGTGGCAACCCTGGCATATCTGCTTGGTACTTACACCGGTGGCGGCATCGTGCGACATCAAAGGCGTTTCGTTACTGTAGGGATATTATATTGCTATACTGTGCTTCGTATCCAGTTTTGTATGTAAATAATCGGCCAAGTGCGAGTCGGACTTGCGCACGAAGGGTTCCGTACCATTATAGAGCAAAATTAGACCAAAAATTGTGTTTTTTGTATGGGAGCCCCTCTTATTTTTTTTTAATATTATTATTAAATATTAAAGTACAAGTATAACTAACGATTTTGTGGAAAATTCAAGGGCCTACCTGTTGCTATTATTGATATAGAGCAAAAAAGGCCAAAAAAATCACGTTTGTTGTATGGGAGCCCCCCTTAAATATTAATTTTATTTTGCTTTTAGTATTTGTTATAGCGGCAACGGATATACATAATCTGTGAAAATTTCAACTCTCTAGCTATTACCGTTCTTGAGTTACAGCCTGGAGACAGACAGACGGACAGACATCGAAGTCTCATGAATAGGGTCCTGTTTTCACCCTTTGGGTACGGAACCCTAAAAACGAAAGCACAACTCACGGCGCGTTTTTGGCCCGCGGCATTAGCGGTTGTTACGTCTTGCTATCGTCGCCCGCAGTTTGCGGGCGACGATCGCGACCGCGGCGGCTGTGGGCCCGCGCCCCGCACAAATCAGCGGTCTCGTGAGTTCAGACATAAAACCGCTCATTTGTGAGGGCCCGCGGCGCGGCGGGCGCGGGAAAAAACCGCGCCGTGAGTTCGCTCCCAAAGACAACACAATAATATTATGATAATATAGCTTATTCATCGTGTAACTTTTTTAGGGTGATCGAGTTTAGTCCTGAGTATTAGGTACAAAGTTTGGTAATGTATCCAAAAATAAAACATTTTATACCAATTTAAAAATATATTTTAATTTTACATAGAATTTGTAGCCTTGACTGGAACAGTTAAAAATAAAAGCGCGATCGTAGTGGAAAAATTAAAATATTATATGACTAGTGAAGGGCAAAATGAAAAAAATATCTAAACCTCGGCTCGGTAAGAAGTTTCTACATATTTTTAATAAAATAAATTGAGTAAATTATAATCACGAGAGAAAATTCAAAGGCACTCAAAGCTTAAAATATGCACCTAATTCATGTATCCAAGGTAAAATTAAACAGGTATTGATTAATATTATTCTACCCCAATAACAATCATCATTTATTGGATACAAAAATTGAGTCTTTGGTGAGAAAACTTAATAATCATTCCTCTTAAATGAATTTAAATAGCTAACGATAAACAATATATTTATTCTTCATTTTATTACCTTTACATATAATACCTATACTTAGGATTATAATAATATTATTACGGTACAATCTTAAGTACAGTCTCTAACAATCAAGCGCATTATAATATATTTTGTGATGTTTTTACAGGCAACATTAATGCTCAATTTAATAAAAAAAAATAAAAATCTCACAAGATTTCGAACTCTTCGTCAGAATCATCAAACTGCCGATCAACATCTTCAAATTCTGAAAAAGAGAGATTAAGTATTACTGAACTGCACATTGAAATGCGAGAGTGTTAACTTTTTAAGCTCAAAACCCTAAATCGATTTTGATGAAATTTCCTAAGAAAATATCTTGATATCTTAGATTTGGCTTCTGAGAAAGAAAAAGTATATTTTTTATCACGGAAAAATGTGTGATTTCGGCGTGATAAACAACTTTTTCAAAAAAAAAAATCAGGCAATATCACTTGTACATAAATTCAACCATAATAAATTATTTGAGATGTTAAGATAACTATCAATTATAGTATACCTCTATATTATAGTACGTAATATAGTGACATGAAGACAAGAAAAATATCAACATTACCTGTAAATAATGAGGTGTTTTGCAAATCTATGTCGGATGTGGCAGGCCCCCAGTGCGAGGGTCTCTTCTCACAGATCTCAAATAAAGGCTGGGCTTCTTTCATCAAATTCTCCTCGATATTTGTGCAAAGTTCAACAAAGTCTTTCTTCGTCAGGCACAGAAAACACTGTAGACAAAAAAATAAGTACTTAAGCTTTTTCATATGCAGTTTAATTTATTACGACCTAATATTTAACTGGCACTACCACGCTGACGCACAAACTCGTTACTTTCCTGATAAGTGTAGGTATACAGTGGGGTTTTGTATAAATAAAAACAAATTCCGTATAAAAACTGGACTGCTAACTAAGCTTTGATTAGTTGATACTGTGTCAACCGCGCATGGCACAGCTATAGGTTTGTTATAAGCATTTCTTATTTAAATTTTACCGGGTTGTCAGTAATAAATCACTATTCACTGATAATAAGTGAATGAATGTCCCGAAATAATATTGTGGTTCACGTTATTCCTGTATTATGGTCACATATGCATGGACATAAATTTATAGTAATCGATACGATTAAGGCTTCGGCAAAACCTACGCGTCAGTAACGGGAGCGTCTGCAAAGCGAAACTGGTGTGCACATCTGCGCGACTACGGTGCGAAACCGTAGATTATTCCTGCTCTGCCAACGCGAACGTCGCTTTGGTCGCGTAGGTTTGGAATTTGGCCGAAGCTTAAACCTCAAACGGCCTGTGTCCAGGTTTTCACCTTACGATAATAAACTTACCACAGCCACAGAAGGGTCCATCGCCAGTATCGGAATGCGCGATGCAAACTTGCAGTGGAAAGTGCAGTCCATTTCCTTTTGCTCATCTGTCATCTTATTCTAGGAAAGAAAGACAAATTATAACTATGTAAGTCTACTTTATGTGAGATGCCTATGGCCTACCTATTTGGTCAAGAATCAAGATGTCTAAAGGTACGCTTTTACGAGCAACTGAAATTGCTCAATTCTCGTCAACTATGACGTCACGACTACATCAAGCAATTTGTGGCAACAGGCAGCAACAAGCAGCAATATTGCGCAATACAATTGCCTGGAATTTCCAAGCCCATCGGATATACGTCAATTCGTATCTGCGACATTGAGCGATATGAAATATCTGGAGCAATTAGAAGAAATAATTGTTGCAATTTATTGAAATTGCTCCATATTGCTCCAGAATCCAGATCGGTCCATTCGTGTCGCCGAGCAATTATTGCCGCAATTATTGTTTGTGTAATGGTGCGCTTATACGGGCAACTAAAATTGCTTAACTCCAGTCAATTCTCTTCAACTCCGATGTTCCGACTACATCAAGCAATTTGCGGCAACAAGCAGCAATATTGCGCAATACATTATTGAGTGATGTGGCCAATGGCCATCGAATATTTAAGAGATAATATGACATTGAGCGATATGAAATAAATTGCTCTATATTGCTCCACTAATAGGCATGATGACAAATTTTGAGAAACTGTTCTATAATACTCGGAAATATATATTGATTACAACAAACATAATATTTCTGCTAAAAATTATGATTTAGTATACAAAAATTAGTTTTTAAATCATAAATTTAAAATTTGCACCAAAACACTTCAAGGTGTCATGGCGTCACTTGTGACGTCACTCTAGAGTACAGCTGACAAGTGACAGCTGTTTAGGAATCAATTGACAGTAATAATTGTCTGTGGTAATCCCTTTGCCTGTCCCGACCGGGACGATTTAAAAAAAAATGTCTGTGGTAAAAGCATTGAGGTAATAATACTATAGGAGTCCGCCTTATATTTTGACAGCTGATAATGTTACTCTTTCTAACTAACGATGTAGTAATTTGGGTGAAAGAGAAAGCTCATATCGGTGTGTAAACGTCAAAAGCCTGTAATGTTATGTCCCACTTAGTAGAACATAACAAACGAGTAGGTCTGCATATTTCATGTATAAAAAGTGGTAATAAAAGTGTTTAGTGAACGTTCAATGCAATATATTATTGCTTTTTGTGATTCCGCTATATAATAAACCATAAAAACGGCCAAGGAATGCCTCAAACACGTGGATTTAACATAACATACGTAAGTTTTCAACAACGTTGTTTGGGCTTATCAATCGGTATTTTTGTAAGCTAAAAAAGAAAATTTATAAGTATAATAATCCATTAATCATGCTATATAAGGC
Organism: Plebejus argus; assembly: GCA_905404155.3. Lineage (NCBI taxonomy): Eukaryota > Metazoa > Arthropoda > Insecta > Lepidoptera > Lycaenidae > Plebejus > Plebejus argus. Next base: position 20,022,076 of record FR989927.1, read on the forward strand.
ATTAGTGATAAAAATGTCACATCAAGTAATAATTTGGCTATAAATATTGCATAGTTTTTTACGTGTATTTTAGGGATGCGCCTTACTTGAACTATAGTTTATCGATAAAAATAATGTCATGGACTAAATGATTTTTTTTTCAGGTTGAAAATGCTTCAAAATAGACGACAAACAGATATATATTTTAGACGCAAGTTTCGTGCAAGTTTTTAATCCTTACTCCCTTATGAAGGCATCACAATATTGGAATTTGGAATTATCATTTCAAACGTAAGTTTGAAACAATGATTTTATTGAAATAAAGAAAGTTCTAACGGAGATTAAAATAATTGCATGATCAACAGCTCTCACACCTCCCCCCTGTAAGTACTCAATTCGTTACTTAAAGATACTTCTTGAAATTTTATCCTGGCATTAGGTACTCTTTTTTAATACCTAAGTAAAATGTAAAATTTTAATAAGGCTAAAGTCATAATCATTTAATAAAATAAATTTAATACTTCAATCGTCGAATTCCAGACACAATATATATTTAGTTGTTATGCGGCACCTGGGTTCCGCTTGGGGCTGGATGGGTTAAGCATGGAAAACTTACATAAAGCATATTGCCCCGTATACAATATTATGAATTATGTGTATAATATTTTATAGTATGTAGTAGTATAGTACATATTTTATTAACACTAAACCATTTATTTTTTTCAGGTTATTGGAATGCTCATAAAGAAGAGTTCAATATTATGGTGGTGACGGAGAGACCTATAATGAAGATAATAATTATTTTCAACTATTAATTTGATAATAAGATTGAAAGTGAAGAATAATATATGGTTTAGTGCTCTATGATTTTGATTGCACACACCGTGATATTGCACAATAAAATTGATCGTCTAGACTCTAGAGTCCTACTTAGGTTATTAATTATTATTATTATAATATCATTATTCAGGGGGCGTCGAAGTATCTATTTTAAGTCTTTTTCTGTATAAATATTATTACATAATTATTATATTTTAATAGGTAAAGAAATGCACCTAAGCGTTTTTGGAATTACTTTAAATAAGTAGGACCGAGATTCATTCTTATATTTCTTTGATAATAATAATTGTCATTCTACAAAATAGTTGCTTAATAGTAAATAGTAATTAAGTTTAATAAAGTATAATATATTTTGTTCTTCTGTTATGTTTTATAAAAACTGTTGATTTTATTGATATTAGCTATTACACTCCGGACAAGCTTTCGTGGCTTATGGAGTATACATATTATGTATATTTTTAACTATTTGTGTAATTATATACTTAAATATTTTGTTTATACAGGGTGCAATTAAACCATCCTGCCAAATTTTTTCCAGGGCTTAGGTATCATTAGGAGAGGTCATTTAGCAAAAAAAATTGGGTGTTATTTTTTTAATGACATATTTTATCTCATTTAAAATCGATGCAGAACCGTTACTCGTGGCGGTGGGAATGAGCGGGGGTGACGTGGGGGGGAGGCGCGCGCGCGCTCACCCGCCGGCGACGCGTAGTGTCCATTTTAATTGTAGTGTTTTTTAGGATAACTTTCGGAAGCTATTTCTCAACATTTTAGTACTGACTATATTAAAAGAAAAATACGTGTATTTTTATTTTGAACAAGGATCAATATATCAAAATTTGGCAGGAAGGTTTAATTGCACCCTGTATTTAAGTATTTTCATACACTTAATAAATAGATAAAAAATACCTTTTCACCAAATTGAAAGCGACTTCTAATTTATTGAGCATAATATATCCTAAATTGAACATGCAGGTCGAATTGATAACCTCCTTTTTTGATGTTGTTTAATAAAAATCTGTAACATAAAATTATGGTCGCCTTGGTCGATAGCTGTAGTCTAATTTTATATTTTTATCGATATACGCCATCCCTACACGCACACTACAGCAATTGCACACAAGCATAAAATGGCCACGCGCTGGCGAGCTAAGAATCCATCTATGTATACTTAATCTGTGGGTAAAAGAGAAATAACTCAAACGTCAATGTCAAAGTGCTCTAACGTGACGTCACGCGCTCTGATTGGCGTTCAACATTTCATGGCGGATTGTCATATTTAGTGATTTTATTTTATCAATAAAATATTAATCTTGATGTAAAATAGAAAAAGAACCAGTGTTTTATAATCAAGCATTTAGATACTTTAGACACACAAATTATTTCAATAAAATTTACTTACTGTCATCATGCCTATTGCTCCAGATCGCTGCATTCGTGTCGCCCAGCAATTATTGCCGTAATTTTTGCCCGTGTAAGCGCTTCTTAAGCGCGTCTTAACTTTTAAGGTGAGAGCGCACTAGGCGTACCAACACTGCAGCGAAGCAACCTGCACCGCGACATGCCAGGGTCTAATATTATTTTTTGAAACGTATGAGCTCAACCACACTTCGAGCCAGCGAAGCTAAAGGTGGCTTTCGGATCTTTGCCGCAGCCCGCGAGCGACCGCGACCGACAAAAATTCAAACAAAATGCCACTTTAAGACTTTAAGACATAGGCTATTAGTTTCATTTTACTCTACGCTACTAGCTTTTACGCCGCCGCCGGCGGCAGCATGGGTCGCCAAATGTCAGTAGAAAATGATACTTATAATCTATGTCATAAAGTAGCATTTCATTTGAATTTTTATTGGTCGTGGTCGCTCGCGGCAAAGATCCGAAAGCCACCTTAAGAGGAGTCCACACCGCCCTTTTTTCCATACAAACGTAGTCCCGTGTTTCCTCCCTGGATAATGCCGGTAGGGTTACAATTTTTTTCCTGAATATATATGGCCACTAATACAATGTCCCTATGTTTTCTTTTTTCATAATAATTTAGTTAAAAAAGATATGAACGTTCAAAAACCCAAAAAAATGACCAGATTTTCCGCTGTATTCAAACATCCAGAAAACATATTTGGCTAGATTATACAAAAAAAAAGAAAACATAGGAACACAGCTCAAGCCTTTCTTTAATCTTCAATGAAAAAAGTACTTAAATCGGTTAAGTTTTGGAGAAGGAATCAGCCCAATCAGGATTCAGGGGACAACGAATCGTTGATTTTCTGCAGTTGTCTCTATCGTTCTGCGGTATAGGCTTGAGGTAAGGGAGACAGCTGCAATTATAGATATTGCGAGTAAGTACTTTTTTCATTTCTCTTGACCTTGGAGTATCCTCTTAAGTCATACGAAACGTCAGTACTTCTATAGTATGCGAGTTTAAAGTGTCGCGTCTCTCCGCTGCAACGTAGTGTCGCCTAGTGTGGTCCCGTCTTTAATAAAGTTTACCAATAAACCATCCACCAGAAAACTGTTTATAATTTATACAAAATATAATACCTCTACTAATCCTGATCGTTGTGTTGTGTGTGGATCTAAATATATAACTTCATCGCCCACGCAGCCAACAAGATAGAGTGCTTGGTTCGGTTTGCCGCCGATCACGCCTATCGATTGCGGAGACTCGAAACACATCTGTAACAAAATATGTGGTTTTGCAAATCTGATACCTCTGCAGCTAGTAATTAACTTACTTATCATAATATATTTACAAAATACTAGCTGCTATTGCCCGCAACTCCGTCCGCATGGACTTCAGTTTAACTATAGCGCGCGGTGGGATTGGGAACGCCGGGATGAATATGAAGTCTGCAAAGTACTTCCGCGGAAGTACTCTGTCGTGGAAACTTTACGTAGAAACGTACCGCGGTACGCATATTTCATTGTTTTAAAGTCGTTTACGCAATTGAACCACCAAAGCGCGCGGTTACGCGTTTAAGCCGCCAAAAAGCGTGTTTGCGCGTTTGAACCTCCAAAGCGCGCGGTTACGCGTTTGAAGCGCGCGGTTGGGTGTTTAAACCCTCGATCACAGATTCTCGGAAATCTTTTGCTCTTCCTTTGTTATCGCGGTCGCATGCGACCGCTTGGGGCTTGAAAGAACCGCCAAGGCGCGCGATTACGCGTTTGAACCGCCACAGCGCGCTGTTACGCGTTTGAACTGCCAAAGCGCGCGGTTACGCGATTGTACCGCCAAACGCGGTTACGCGTTTGAACCGCCAAAGCGCGTGGTTACGCGTTTGAACCGCCACAGCGCGCGTTTTGCATAATTTTAACCGACTTCAAAAATGGAGGAGGTGATAAGTTGCTAATACATAAATTCATACAATACAATAATTTAATGAATTGAATGATGTTCGTCTTTTTATGCTCAACGATTACGCGCCATTCCATGAATGTGCTTGTCATTAAATCGGATCGCAGATTGAACCAAATGACTGCGACAGATACATCATCTTCTTAAAAATTTACCTGGTATATGGCTGGTGAAGCTATTTTATTTTATGTTTGTTTTTGAGTGTTGAAAACAGTCGATATGAAAGGTAAGTTTACCTTGAGCCCATCTATGTAGACTGGGTTAATTTCACTGAGGCCCAGCCTCAGAGGAACTATCAGCAGCAGGGGCATCCAGTCTGACGTCATGTTGCTCGGAGTGCTTGAGCTGTCCCCTCTGTCATTTTTCATCATACACTGCTGTACTGAAAATTAATTAAAGCTTGTACAATACAAATGTGTTTACTGTACACTGTTACTTATATGATATAAGGGGGGCAATTAGCTCACTTACTCCCACACTCAGAGTGTTAAAATAAATATGTAATTACTTTAGGTAATTCAAAATTTTGACATAAGCCCCATACATTAAATTATCTGTCAAACTCTTCATTAAATTGAAGGTTAATCATAATTAAATGTCTCTGAGTACGCTGGCTAATCATATGATATTTAAATAAAGAGAAAAAAGTAAAAGTCCATTTCTACAGTATAATTTATACTTGATGATGAAAATTTGATGATTAATGATTATATTACTTATATATTTAAATGAGCATTTTTTGTATATACATATAATCGGAATCTCGGAAGCAGCTCCAACGATTTTCATGAAATTTAGTATACATATAGGGGGTTTCGGAGGCGATAAATTGATCTAGTTAGGATTAATTTTTAGAAAATGTCATTTTATTCGTGTTTTATTGAATACCGAGCAAAGCTCGGTCAAATAGCTAGTTATATATATATGGGGTCAGTGATCAGTAAGTACTAAGTAATATGTAATGATAATGGTTTATACTTACATATATCCTCTTTAACAACTGTATTATCTAATGCCACATGAATAACAAGTGAACTCCACTTGTCATAAGCTATCAACTTCCTGCAAAAAAAATCCTAAAAATAAATTTTATTGTCTCACACAGCACACTATTCTTAGCATGCTATTAGTCATTTATCCTAGGTGATTCATAGCAGAGAACTTTAAGAGTGTGTAGTATGAGAGAAATAAACACCTTATGACACATCTAGTTTAGACATGACTGAGGCATTTCAGAAGTTTGAATACTGTAAATGTGTGATATCCCAGCATATAATTTTCCAGTTCAGGGATCAATTTTGAGACTGCATGTCAGTCCAATCACTTTATTTGGACATACTTAATATTAATTTAACTAACTGGCTGGACTAAATATCATTTATTATCAATGTAGGAAGTTTTCTATATTATTAAGAAACACTAAAAATGTTTAGGATCTTACTTGAGAACTTGTGCAACTGTGTTTGGTCCAAACCATTGCCCCACAGCCTTTCCCTCGCTTGCTCCCATCAAAGCTACTTGATGTATTGAATAAGGAGCCTGCTTCCTTTCTTCAAATCTTTGAACTATTTTTAAATATGTTGGGTCTCTGAAACAACATGCAATATGTAATATTTTTCGCAACTTTCTTGTCTTATTACACTTTTTATGATGAAACATAAAAATTTGCATAAGATGTGGTTATAATTTAAGTACTTGTTTGGTACCTTGTATCAGGAGTCCATACCCAATCAGCGGAAAGGTGAATCCGAACGAGTGCAACCCCGAGTACCATCTGCCCGCACCTCAACATACACCCCCATCCCTTATCTGAGGTCAAACCTTCGTTCCCGATAGGGACAAACCCTTTTCTGTAGGTGCACCATATTATTGACGTGATATCTCGCCTGATTCTGTCTAAATCTGAAAAATTTAAACTCAATAGATAACATCTATTTTTATCGTTAGAACAATAGCTAAACATAATGTTTAATGATGTTTTACCTTGCACTGCGCTATACTTTTTCCCCAAAATCCAAACACTATCCTTTGTTTTGGGTATATCATCAGGTTCAATATTACTGCCGTCTGGTGAAAGGTAACAAATATCAAATACCGCATCCATATTTAATCATAATTTATAAAATACCGAAATAATAAAAGTTTTGAAACAGTTAAAAAGGTTTTACAAAAATTAAAAGTAAATTTGCTGATTACTTCCAATATTTTGTAAACATGTCACTTTTTGTTTTTTTTTTTCATCAGTCATCACAGTCATCAGATAAAGCCGTGTTCGTTTCATTTTTCAACTACGGTCTCGGGTAGTCGGGTCTACGCATGCGCGGCTTTTTTCGCAGTTTGGCAGCTGAAGTGCCACAGCTGACTGTCAACTTCATAAGGTTGTAGGCTTCTTGCGTGTCATTTTCTAAAATCTGACAGACATGGACATGACACTCTTAAAAGTTGTGGTTCAGACTTCAGTGATTGGTTCAGTGTGAGTGTCATCCAATGTGTCATCACCATGTCATCACCAAACTGCAAAAAAAGCCGCGCATGCGCAGTAGAAAAACCAAACGATAACGACTTTTGTAACAAGAAAGTGACAGAAAGTTGTAAAAATTCGAAAGTAGAAAAAATAGACTGTCATTATAATACTATCTGTGACTGTTATGTCATTTGTCATGTGAACTCATGTGTCAGATTTTATTTTGTTTTTGACAGGAGTGGACACTGGACAGGAGCAAAACAAAAAATAATTTCGATTTTCTATCAATTTTCTATTTTTTAGAAGTACGATAAATATTATTTTATAAAATCCAATAAGCATGGAGTCCAGTTTCTTAGACTACGTAGCTCAAGCTTGCATGGATTTAACTGAAGCTTTGGGGTCTGGCAGTGATGCTGATCGTGAATCTCTATTATCAAATCACATAAAGAAAGTTTGGTCTGTAGTACCGACTATAGAAGACTTTAAAAAAAGTAACTAAGTTTATAAATATAATATCATAATTTATGCATTCGATACAACCAAAACCTATACCTTTATTATTTTTTTCGTTGGGGGAATGCATTTACGCATCCCCGGGGCCTGGGGGGGACCGAGGTATGTGGGACTCCCCGGGGCGGACGTAATATCCGCACCCGGGACTACCCACTAAAACCCCAATGTTCCTGCTCCTGAAGGTGGGACTACGGGAAACGCGTGATACACGACCACAGCCCCACCACCTCTGCCTCTTTGGGCTCCACTGATCCACTCGTGGTAACACCACATTCCACACCACTCCGCGACGATGTGCTGGAACACCTAGCGCATCGTGGACCAAAACCTATACCTAACCAGTAAATTTCTTATTGTAGATTTGGAATGGATAAACGCGAGCGAACCTATATCTCTGGCTCAACACTGCAATGAAAAGATTGTAATATTAGACTTCTGGACTTACTGCTGCATCAACTGCTACCATGTCCTCCCAGATTTGGCGCACATAGAGAAACTATATGGAGTTGAAAGTGGTCTTGTTGTGGTAATAAATAGTACCTAATCATAACAAAACCTTATTTAGATTATGCATAACCTTATTAAACTGTCCATCATAATCATTATTTATATCTTCTAGATTGGAGTACATTGTGCAAAATTCAGTAACGAAAAGGTATCCGATAATGTCCTGGCAGCTGTTCAACGGTATCAAATCCATCACCCGGTGGTCAATGACGCTGAGAGTGTCATGTGGGAATACCTTGGGATCAAATGTTGGCCTACTCTTGTCATATTAGGTAATTCTCATTTTATCTCGTATTAACTATTAAAACTCATTTTATTATGAATTTTAATTCTGAAACCTAATTTTATTGATCTGGTACTCATAGATTGATGGATTCCATAAGGCTATTTATTTTTAATGAAGAAAAAAAGTAATTTTCTTAGGCTGTGGTAAATGTCATGTGAAAAAACATTGCAATAAAGTACTTAATCTTTTCTTCATCATAGGTCCAGGGAACAAACCAATATTTGTATTAACTGGTGAGAGTCACAGACAAGAGCTAGAATGGTATGTTGGTGCTGCAATACGCCATTTTTCTTCTCGCATCTCCAACTCTCCATTGCCAGTTTCTATAAACAAGCACATTAAATCCAAAAAGACTGATCTTTTATATTTTCCAAGTAAGGTTTGTATGAATTAATTGTTATATTATTGTTACAATGTCAAAAATCAAATTCAGTAACGAAATATTGAATGAATATTAATTTTAATTCTATATCTATTATATATTAACAAACTATCTTCTTAATAGGTTTAAATTATAATAAAATAACACTGTTTTTAGCTTGCACTGAATCCATTTTATCGAGGAAGAGCAGAGGAGCCATTTATGGCTATATCTGAGACGGGCCACCATCGGGTTCTGCTCACTGATTGTTCTGGAGTGGTGCTGCGAATTGTTGGAGGTCCAGATCCAGGATTCAAAGATGGAAGTACGTCCTATTTTATTAGTTTTCCAGTTAAAACTGAAATGATATGAGATTTTAAATCATGTATATGATGCAAAGCGTACAATGTTAATTTATTGCATCAACTTACTAAATATAGATATATGTATATGTAAATAACTGCATCTAAGTTCAATTGGGTGTTATAATATTTACTATCTGTAAAATATATTATACACTTTTTTTTTTGAGACCACGGTATACCCACTAAACCCCCCCCCCCCATCTTCCATCTTCCGCCACGCCACCTTTTGACGGGGCCACGGGAACGATACACACATCCGCGACCCCGCCAGCGGTCCGAAGACTCCACGATGGGCGCACAACACGTGCGCCCTCCTCCTCGGCGCCCACCAGGGCTGTAGCAGACGCCCCCCGAGTCTGCTACTTGGAGGCCACCGACCACACCTCGGCCGCAGAGGATAGGGCAAGCGGCGCACCGTAATACCTACTTGCCTCTTCCTCTGCGGCCCCACCTCGATGCGCATCCGCAGCGGACTCCTCCAGTCCGCTGGGAGCGCCCTCCTCGGGCCAGGCGGCGACACCGGCCGGCCCTGGTTGCCTCTTTGCTTCACCGCGGTTGTCCAAGCCGCGGTTACTAGAGCCCCACCGCCACGACAAGGCGAGCAACCATCGGGAGAAATATTATACACTGACGTAATAAACTCCATTAATCTGTTTTGTGTCTTGACTTCAGCTGTCTGAATATGAGTGAATGTAAATTAATGGTATGCGCATTGTGCCAATAGACCAAAATAGATATAATATGTAACAAATTTTACTTTCCTTTGTTTATTGTTATACTTGGGCAAGTTTTAAAAGTGGATACAAAAATATTGGTAATAAAAGTCATAGCCTAAAACATACAATGTGGTTGTCTATTTATTCATAATAATATAATAATATTATGTATCTGTAATAATGATTTGGAGTTTCATTATCTGTACATAATATATTATGGCATTGAGCGCACATAACATCGTGTAGTCTTGTTTTTAATAAAACTTTCCGATGTTTACACAAAAGAAAATCATTAAAAAATCTGTACAAATTGTAAATAATCGGCCAAGTGCGAGTCGGACTCGCGCACGAAGGGTTCCGTACCACAATAGACCAAAAATAGACTGAAAATTGTGTTTTTTGTATGGGAGCCCCCCTTAATTATTTTATTTATTTAAATTTTATTATAAATTATTAAAGTGCTATGTAATAAACTTGAGTATTTATTGAATATTTCAAGTGCCTATTGTTTGCCGTTTTTGATATCGAGAAAAAAATAGCAAAAAAAATCAAGTTTGTTGTATGAGAGCCCCCCCTTAAATATTTAATTTATTTTGTTTTTAGTATTTGTTGTTAAAGCGGCAACAGATATACACAATCTGTGAAAATTTCAAAAGTCTAGCTATAGCGGTTCTTGAGTTACAGCCTCAAGACATACAGACAGACAGACAGACGGACAGACATCGAAGTCTTAGTAATAGGGTCCCGTTTTACCCTTTGGGTACGGAACCCTAAAAACAATATTATAATAAAAAAGGGGTTGACAAATAAATTAGATGATTTAACTAATTAATGTCTGCAAACATTTATATTCCAGAACTGTCGGAGGCCCAGTTCAATTCCCCTCAGGGTGTGTGCTGGTTGTCGAGCAACGTGTTGGTGGTGTGCGACACAGTGAACCACGCGGTGCGCGCCGTGCACCTCGACGACGGGACGGTCGAGGTGCTGGCCGGCACGGGGCAGCAGGCTGAAGTGGGAGACCTAGGTATAGTTATTTCATTTGTTTGTCTCCTTTACTCATATATATCGCTACAGTTCTCCATAATATTATGTACCACATCACACATGCTGTGAAAACAAGAAGTTAATTCATTTGTCTTTTGTTCGTCTCTTTTCTCAAAAATATTGCTACAGTCTCCATATGTGCAACATACTGTGAAAACAAGAGGGCAATTTATTCGTGCGTGAGTAAAAGAGACAATGTATCGATAGTTAGATGGATGACTTTGAACCTCCTAAAACGTCTTTCAAGAGAATCAAGAAATAAAACATAAACACAACAAGGTTTAATATTTAAATTTTTAATACGATTATCGGGGTAGCCCTGTCACCGCCAATTAATTTGCATTGCATGCCTGACGCATGTGATGCACATAACTGTGATTATTATGAGTCAATAATAAGTCATACGCGGCGTATCGCATGTTTGTTGCAATCAGTCAGAGACAGTTTAGTATTTGAGATGTTTCAAATTATACATTATTGAAACTGGCTTACTTTAAATTTTAATATTATGTCGTGTGTTCAGGTGGCAAGTGTCTCGGTCTGCAGGCGCTGTCCTCGCCGTGGGACATCGCTCTGTACACCACGCCCGACATGGACATGTCCGTGCGGCCGGTGTTGCCCGTGCCGCACCCGCCCGGCGTCCCGCCCCCTCTGCCCGCTGATAAGGACGACGGAAAAGGTGAACTAGTCCTTACACGCTATGGAATAGAGTTGGTAGCGCATTGTACCGACACCAAAATGACCCTGTGCTCTAGATTATGGTAACATACTTGATACTTGATACTGTATGTAAAATGAATGGCAGAGATGGATGATGATAAATACATATTTTAATGAAGAAGTTGCTATTGCTTAATATACTACTATCTTCTGTAGTTTTCTATTTTTTTTTTTAATAAAATGAGTATATTGTTGATTTTAGAAAAAGACAAGAAAGATGAAAAGCGACGTGTTCTCCTGATCGCGTGCGCCGGCTCACATCAGATCTGGGCGCTGTTTTTGGACAACACGATATGGTGGAAATACAAATCTTTCGTCGAAGGTAAATATTGATAAGTCGAGTTAAAAACTAAGATATGAGTTAAAACCCTAGTATTCAATCACCAATTAACTTAGTAACATAATATATTATGTTGTTGAAATTGCCACTTCGTATCTAAATGTCTAAACACACTAGGCGGAAAAAACGTGGCTGAAGTTCGGCATGATTACGCCTGCAACGTATTTTAAATTGCTGATGACACGCCATGCCGAAATTACGTCGCGTTATATTGTATGCGTAGCGCATTGCAAGCGTAATCATATTATCATACTGAACTTCGGCCGCGTATTTTCGGCCTAGTGTGTTTAGACACTTAGGGCCTGTTTCACCACTTCCTGATAAGTGCCGAATAGGCTATTCACTACTTAACTTGGCAGATGAAGTATGGAGAATCTGTCAAAAAGTTGTGAATAGCCTATTCGGCACTTAGTGGTGAAACAGGCCCTTAGTATTCAATAAATCTGTGACGTTACATTTGTGTACGCAGGTACGTGCGTGTGCGTGGCGGGCTCGGGCGCGGAGGCGGCCCGCAATAGCGCGTACCCGCACACCGCCGCCTTCGCACAGCCCTCCGGACTCACGCTGAGGACCGGTCAGTGATATATTTTTTACTAAATTGTGCCCCGCATTTCTTCTTTGAAAGCAACAGTTATTTGCCTTCTGTCGTAAAAGCTTGTTCCAGCAATATTTTGTAAAATGGCCAAACTATTGTTATCGTGTTACGGAAACCATTTGAGTCGGATTTGGAAATTTCCAGCGTGTTTATTGGTCAACACTAGGGGCAGCAAACGTTACTGGTTGTCACAAATCGAAGACGTTGAATCCGAGTCGTATTGCGAAAGCCTCAGTAAAACCTATTACGTTATTTTCACCATTAAACTTACACAGCTGTGAATGCAAGATGGATTTTTGCTTAGTGGCTGTCGCTAGTTTTTCTTTGAGTATGTGTTTTAAGTTTAATAACAAGTTAAGTTTTAGGACGAAATGAGGTAGTTTACTTTTTGCATTTTACGCTTTGAATTTTAGTTGCTAAATTGTATCGTCTTTAAATTATTTCAGTCTTTAAATATTTTAGGAACCCACTCGGAGCTGTTTATAGCGGACTCCGAGAGCTCCTCGATAAGGAAACTGCAGCTCACTACCGGACAAGTGTCGACCCTGTGCGGCGGCGACCGCAATCCGCTGGTAAATATTCATCTACTGACTAAGTCTACATGCGTATTGCGTACAAAAACTCGAAGAGGAAACATTAAAGAGAGGATTACGGTTTGCAGTTGGTTCTTGGTAGCGCTATTGTGCAAAATTATGGAGCATACTTTCCGCGTTTCAGAATTTGTTCGCGTTCGGCGACGTGGACGACATCGGCGTGGAGGCGAAGCTGCAGCACCCCCTGGCCGTGGCGTACTCCGAGGTCGGCAAGACGCTGTTCATCGCCGACTCCTACAACCACAAGATCAAGCGGGTCGACCTCAGCACGCAGAAGGTCAGCACGCTCAACCCAACCATGATCGAGACCACCGACCCCGCCCGGTTCAGCGAGCCCTCCGGCCTGGCCGTCAGCCCCGACGGCCGGTACCTCTACATCGCCGACACCAACAACCACTCCGTCAAGATCCTCAACATAGCGAAGAACGTCTGCCAGGAGTTCAAGGTGCGCCTCCCCGACCCCAAGTTCACGGAGCCCGCCAACTTGATCCTGTACAAGAACGACCTGTTCGTGAACAAGAACTGCGGGAACCTCATCATCTACTTCAACGTGAGCCTCGTGACGCAGGACGGGGACGCCAAGCAGGTGAAGTTCACGGCGGGCGCGCCGCAGCACTGGCAGGTGTGCATCCGAGACGACAGCAACAGGGAGGTCACCACCGACGACTTCGAGTTCGTGGGCGGCCTCCACAGGGGCACCAAGCTGCCCGGCCGGGTCGAAATGAAACTCAAAGCGAGAACGGACAAGACTCATTATCGCCTGTACCTCAGCTTCCAGACGTCGCTGTGCGAGGCGTCGATATGCTTCGCGCACACGTTTACGATCAGGTCCACAATTCTGGTACGAGAATCCGTCAAGATGGTGGAGTCGTACAAGATCACGTGCAAAGTCAATCCCGTTAACCGCTTCGATAAAAATGATAAATGAGTTGAAAATGTGTAATTTAAATGTTACGTTTTAACTTTGAATCGTCAGATTTTATCCATGAAATGTCGTCTTATCACAAGCTTTAAACTATTTGACTTGCATTCTGATTGAAAAATAATCTGTCTGCTGTTAAGGAAGGTTAAGTGTTGTGTAAAGAATTTTAATGAAATGTACAATATTATATGATATTATATTATTGATTAACGCTAAAAATAAGCTGTGACCTGTAAAATAATATTAAAATATGTTAAGTTGACATTACCTGTTTAAGTTACTCACTCCATCTTATTTATTATTATTACTAGCACTTTCATATTTTTTTTCTAATAAAATGTAAGTATTTAAAATGTTTTTGCAGATTTATTTCTATACCTAATATTTACAAGGTTATGATATGAATTCAGCTAAACGTAAGGTTTAGGGCCATACCTCACCGAGATGCCATGGCGACGTGGCCAGCGGGCAGCGACGTCGCCAAATAGTTCTTATTGAGATATACTATGACGGTTAACTGACTTCGCGACTCTGCCGAGTAGCGAGCGCGAGCGTAGCCAGTAGGCCTACTACGAAACTGTTTTGAGACTCAAACAATCGGACGAGAATGCCGCGTCCAGCTCTAACAACGTCATTAATTCACGTTTGTTAGAGTAGGACGCAGCATTCTCGTCTGATTGTTTGAGTCTCAAAACAGTTTCATGATACAAAGCCAGAGTCGACCATTCCGCAGGCGACACTTCACACTGGCTACCTGGCGACGTTGACGTTGCCAGTTGTTTGCAAGTATTTACAGTATGCTCCGTCACTCACTCAGTCACTAACTAGTCACAAAATATGTCGTTTGAAACTGAGAGATTTATCAGATTTGTTAGTGGCATCCTCAGATATAATTGAACATTAATTTTTCAGGGTACTTTCTTAAATCTTCATAGAATTTGAGAAAAACACTGCTTTGGCTTCGGTTTGATACAAACGGATGTACCCATAACCACGCTGATAATAATTATAATATTATAACAATAGTGCTGTAATTTCCACATCCATTCCTGACTGTGTCGAGTCGGAACTGAATGCATTGGCGACGCGATTTGGCGACTCATTATGGCGATGCAGGGACGCCAGACGTAGCCATGGTAACGTCGCTGGCCACGCCGCCATCGCATCTCGGTGAGGTATTATAACCCTTAGCTTTCTCATGTTCAAAAATTCTTCTACAATATGGCGGGTTAGTAACAATTTGGCAACTGTCGTTTTTTTTGCATTTAAATGGAGGCTTTAGGACCGGGAATGGTATGGGAAAATTCATGATGCTTGGGCCCTTGCCTATAAATTTTTAGTCTTTCAGTGCTGTTACTTTCAAAATACATTAGGCTCACAAAAACCCTAAAGTAGGTATACTTTGTTTTTGTTTCTCCCTGTACAGTGTACACTAAAGTATACAGGGTGTAACAAAACTAAGTGATAATACGTTAGGATGTGTACCTATGTGTTCCTCTTACGGCCGTTCCCAATATTTGATCTATCTCTGGTTTTGCCCTACTAGAGATAGGAATATAATTATTGGAATAAGAGGCACAGCATTAAAACTAATCGAAAGCTATTTAAATGACAGATGGCAAGCTACTGCAATAGAAACATATGATTGCGCTACAAAAATGTTAGAGGTGATTATGTCCAGCTTCGAAAAGGTATTACTCGGTGTACCTCAAGGTAGTATAGTAGGGCCGCTCTTATTTTTACTCTACATTAATGAACTTCCTAACATTATACCTAAACACCTTAGCATCATGATTCATGTATGCCGATGACAAATAGAAATACAAACACAAATACTTTATTTACCGTAAATAAGTAATTTACAATTTTCAAGAGTGATGGTCCCCCAAACTAGGCAAGGTCTGTCCTATGGGGGAATTTAAAAAAGTACAGGATGTAAGAAATGCGGCTAACACAACAGAAACAAAAAAAGAATTATTTATAAGACACGACAATATTTATAAGAAATGAATATGCATCAGAGGAAGACTTCAGAAAGGAATTAAATGAAATCTTAACAACTATCACTAATGGCTCAAATCACTAAATCTAAAAGTCAACCACGTTAAAAAAACCAATGTTATGCAATTTAAAAGTTACCAAAGTAAACCTTCCACGCTCAACGTTGAAGTAAAAACGTTGCTATTGAGGAAGCAAACCAACTACGTTTTCTTGGCGTCACAATAGACCAGCATTTAAGCTGGAAAGCACATATAAACAATATAAATAAAAAAATTTCAAGTGCCTGCTACGGCCTCTCTGTCCTTGCCGAGACAACAAATACAGATGTCACAAGAAGTGCCTATTTTGGAAACGTGTACCCATTGCTGCTTTATGGAATTATGTGAACTCTCTAAGAGAAACAATACACACCCTAAAGTACACACCCTGTAATTATTATAATTTATAATCATCACCGACGAGTAAAACGTTTCCATGTAAACATGAGTGTAAACATCGCGAAGTTGATATCGAGTTCCGCATTACCTCGAGGTTGTGGGCACGTGACAAGCGACCTCACAGTCACACCGCGACCCGCGCTGTTACAAAATGAGCGCGAACAGCTTACTCGGTGACCGATAATACCTATTCATCTTTTTGCACGTAAACATTAAAGCAAAGTACTTGAGTATTATAAATATGGAGAACTCGATGACGTCCGTAAATTCGTTTATTCGTGGGAACCGTACATTTTTCGGGGATAAAAAGCATCCAATGTCCTTTACCGGGACTCGAAATATCTCCATATTAAATTTCAGCAAAATCGGTTTAACGTAATGAAGTAGTATTTAGTTAGTAGTACGTAATAAATAACGTAGTCAAAATCGCACACGAAGAAAAACCTCCTCCTTTTTGGAAGTCGGTTAAAAATCGGCATAATATTGTGTTGTTTGTATGGGGGCCGCCCCCCCCCCCCCCCTTAAAATACTTTTAGTATATTATGTTGTTAAATGAACACAATCTGTTTAAAATGTATTGTTACGTGCTAAGGTTCGATGATTCGGAGAAAAAGACCTGGTGACTCTCTTGAAGACTTTTATTTGCACTACACTTTAGGTTACACAACTCACTAGGTCCAAACACTATGCACTAACTCACACTAGATCACTATGTCTAAACACTAAGCACTAGGTCCAAACACTATGCACTAAGTTCAAACACTAAGCACTATCACTGGTTCACTCACTAAGTCACTTGTTTCTCACTTCCGAAGTCGCTTTGATTATCGCTCACTCGAAAACATTCGAAGACTGGCTGGCCGGCCCGTCTACCTGCGTATTTATACGGGTCGGGGCGAGCTCTAGACCGTACTAGAACATTCCACAATTTGCATCAATACGTAAACAACCGTGGGAAAATTCGAGCGTGTACGCGTAGGTAAACAAAAACATACAAGTAGCGGCATCTGGTATTGAATAGGGGATTTACGCTGTCTGTGATTTCACGATAGTAAATAGTTTTGCGTAGTTGCCGCTAGATGGCACTACGTGTCCGCATTCGTAACAGTATTATACTGTGAGAATGATCGAACTGTAAGTACAGTAAGCATTGGCTATGTATATCTGTTGCTCTATAGTCTACAGGGTGTAACAAAAATAAGTGATAATACTTTAGGGTGTGTACGTGTTCCTTGTAGAGAATTCACTGTGAAAGTAGCAGCGCTGAAAGACCAAATTTTTTTTTCACATTTGTATGGGAAAACTCGTGACGCTTGAGCCCTCGCCCATAAGTGAAAAAAAATCGTCTTTCAGCACAGTGAACTCTCTATAAGGAACACTTACACACCCTAAAGTATTATCACTTATTTTTGTTACACCCGGTATAGTCTATAGCAGGGGTTCCCAACAAAAAGATTTATAGTTAGGTTCAGCAAGTAAATAATAATCATTAAATATTAATTAATCTGCCTACTTTGTATAATTCATATTATGATGTACAAATTATAATTTATAAATAATTTTATAATATTTGTGGTTGCGGTTGATGGAGGATCGACTCACGGCGCCACTCTTGCCTTTCCACGGCGCTCCTGCAGGGTGCCGCGGCGCACAGTTTGGGAACCCCTGGTATATAGTATATCATAATCAATTCTGTAAAATTATTAATATAGAAGATCCTCTGTAATATGACTTCAGGAGCTAATAAAGCTGGTAATGGAGCACGTTTTTCATGTCATATAATGGTCTTACCCTGTGTTCATTAATAACGCGCCGCACTAATTCAAGACCATTTCGGTGAGCTTCAGTCACGATGTTTTGTGCGGTAATGGCTACTTATGCCTAGGCTAAACTAGGTGGTATACGCGTTTACATTCAAGTTCGATAAGAGACGAGCTCGCACAGTATTTTTTTCCAGTTATCCTAAAAGGTAAATTCTTAAATTGCACTAACACCCACGCTAATTAAAATAAAAGAGTTATAATGGCTTGTTAAGGAACCACAATAACAATGACTAACAATATGAACAGGACATAAAATCGACAATTAACTGTAACAGGCGTTGCGTTGGTAATATTAGCAAATAGCAACGTTTGGTCCGCTAAAAATAAAGGCACTCAACTAGTAAACGTAGGAAATGTTCAAAATGTGTGTTTCTCGATCGTTGATATACCTAAATAGGAAAAATTCTTTTCGTCACACTTTATGCAAGATTTGTTTCGAAATCATACAGTTTAATAATGTACCTAAATCTGAATTCCTGCATAGCTAATAGTAAAGTTCGTCATTTAACCAAAACGTCTAAACCTTGTTCAGCAAACATTGAACTGTTTTTAACGAAATATCTTATTATAATAATTATTTTTTAATAATATGTATTATAATTATTGAAAATAAGCAGTCTTGTGTTGTTCCCACTGCGTAGCAGAAAATTATTTATAGTGCGGTAACCGTACATTTTTGTAGAAAACTATATTGTCCTTTCCCGGAGCTCTAGGTACCACTATAGGTCTATCAAATTTCTTTAAAATTGGTTGAGCTGTTTGAGCGTACTAAATAGTAAATACTAATATATGTATTAAGATTGATAAATAATTTAAAATTATAGTAATTAGGTACATATTAAGAGAAAACGAAGGTTCTTCTAAGTCCGGTTTGGACCTGGCAACCCTAGGCCGCTGGCAAAGAGGCGAAGGCCAGCTCAATCATTACACCTTAAGATCCTAAAACAAAACAATTGCGAGCCGAACGCGTGCTGCGGCAATTAGACGGAATCGTGTGGAGTACGAGTATCTTAAAACTCGACGAGCATGTCGATAGATGTCGATTGTAAAAATATCGTCACTCTATGTTTTCGCGTTACAAAACATCACATTTATTGTTGGCTTGTTTAAAAGTACTTTTCTTCTTATACACTTCCTATACCTAAAAATGGAGTATACTATAATGAATTGGTTAATTCTAGCATAAGTCTTAACAGGGAATGGTGACGCCATAGAAAGAAAATAATCATATACCTACACGCGTATTTATTTACTGAGTTTCAGTGTTCTGCTAATTTGCAGTGAGCTCTATGTCAGGAATACATAGACCTAATAAATTATTATCTCTTAGTTTTGTTACGCTTTGTATATGAAGAAAATATTGGGGTTGTTCCCTACAGACTGTCTGCGTATCGTGGAGTTTTTCCTTACCGTGAAGGGTCTACGCGTTACACTGTAGGAACACATTGGAAACCTGGAGCCTGATTCAGAATATAATAATAGCCGCGTGGAATATTATTCCACGCGGCTCCGACAATTTCCCTGTGCGATAGCCAATAAACACTGACTTCGCCCAGCGTTGACCAATAACAATGGCTGTAAGTGTGGCTGTATGTTTCCAGATCCGATTTGAACGGGAATTGTGAATCACCCCGCTGATCATACTTTAATCTTGTGTTGCAACAGCACGTTGTGCCTGCTGACTACTGTCCATTTCAATATTGGCCGGGTCAGTGTTCTGTGAAGGTGACGCGTCATATGACTATGCTAATTCACTAGTGACTAGATGTAGTCCACTAATGGCCGGTTTCTGAGGGTTTTTAAACGCAGTTTATCTTTTCACTAGCGTTGTTGATTGGTTAATTTTTTTTGTCCCAGAAAAATGTACGGCTCCTGGGCGATAAACGAGTTGTGGCTCAACGGAGTTGCGGGCGTCATCTAGTATGCTATAATAAAAAGATAAATGGTGTTAAATTATGCGAGGACCATCCGCTGCCAGTTACCTGGGAACCTAGAACTGTGTTATGTGTAACCTCTTCTAAATATAACTTAGTCTTACTATAATAATTTTATTTGGATAACGTAAAATAGTCACACATTAAATTCTACTTACCACAATCACAATGGCTCATTATGGAGAATTAGAGATTCTTGATTGAATGCCTAAAGCGACCCAGGGTCGATCGCCTACCCGATGGTGTGACCAAATTACTGTACTCGCTGGACTTAAAACAGTCGCCCAGAGAAGCAGAAGACCGAACAAAAGGGAAGAGTTTAACAACCGAAGTAGAGTCCCACTTTCCCAGGCACGACCTTCAGTAATAAAGAAAACGACAAAGAAGAATGCCTACAGAAGTTTGGGCTACTGTAGGGTCACTCTCCACGTTGATAAAACCCAAAATATGTAGATGAAACTATGCTTGTGAGCAAAGCGGTACAGCATCTATAATAATAATAATAGCTCCCACACCGGTTTCGGTGACGGTGGCCGGTTTCATTGAAACCAGGCCAGCTACGCAGGAGTAACTTTAAAGTGCCCAAGTGTGTGCGCAGTACACAAGAGCACTCTCTATTCCTTTACTCTCATAACCCAGTGGGACGGCAGACCGACACGACCGGCGAGAGATCAGGCGCAGGACCGACTTTTTACATGCCCATCCGACGCATGGATCATCTTACTTGTCAGACAATCAGGTGATCAGCCTGCATTGTCCTAACCAAACTTGGAAATAACATGTTTCCAACGCGGGAATCGAACCCACGACCTCCGAGCCAAGAGCCGCGCTCTTTACCACTAGACCACGGAGGCGTTAACTGACAGCATCTATGGAAAGTCGACGGTGATGAGTTATAGATCAAAGACGATAGACGCACATGTTCGTTGTTTGTTGGTTGTTTATATTGGTCCATCATGGCCTAGGGGTCAATACCAAAAAACTAGAGAAGAGATTGCAGAGACAGGACTACGTGGCATAATCTAGAGGAGGCCTGTGTCTTAATACAACCAACAATGAAATAAAATGATTATAGTGTACATTTTAAATGTTAAAAATATTTGTTGTGAATAAAGGCTTAAGTCTTATCTTATCAGTGACAAGTCAACACGGAGAGCTCGAATTTTTTAAATGAATGTTGTAGTCGATAGGCAGAGGTTACACGATCAATTTTTTTCATCAATCTGATCCATCAATCCGATCCAGATTGACAAAAAATTGATCGTCTAACCCACGGATTGATGGATTGATCATTTTTTTAATATGGACTTTTTTATAACCATCAATATTTCGTCAATCAGATTGATGGATCATATTGATGAAAAATTGATCGTGTAACCTCTGCCATAGGTACAAAAGCCTTTCTCGGAATTCGGAGTGACGACACACTGTCCTGTCACATGGTTAATCTCGTTTTAAATGGCCACAAGGTCAGAGAATCCAGGTTAAGTTTGGAATGCCCCTATTGCCAAATTAATATAGATTTATTGCATCTCACCGAATCGAAAGAGTTTGAAAGGGTTATTAATTTGGGTATGGAATTGTTATTTAGAGCTGATATGGATGTGTGCTAAGCATAAACCTATAATGCATAGACCAACAAAGAGTGCGAGAGAGAAGAAAATCCTTTATGGAATTATAACAAGATGAAAAGAGAGAGGCAGACTAATGTGAACTGTAACCACTTTTATTTGACAGGTCGTCACAAGTCGACACGCGTTTTTGTGCCCTTTCGGTATTTGCAATTTATCGTTTAATTCGTTTGTTATTTTGAACAAATACTATTATATATAACAATAATAACTTGTTCTGTGAGCGATTGCAGTGTAAATCATAGGAATAATCCTGAAAAATATACATTTCACAGGTAATTAATCTTCATGTCCTAATTGCTACGATGTGTTTATTTCTGCTATATTCTGTCTTTAGTTCTGTATTTCAAATAAAATAATATCAATCCTCCCTTTTACTTTCATATTTCGCGTAACTAAAGGTGCTATTGTTCCTAAATTACACAATTTTTGAAGAAAAATTTTTCATAAAAATTTTTTACATATACGCTAGTGCTTGAATCAAATTTATCGATATACTTATCGGTATTTAACTATAACATAAAACAAATCTATAAATGTAATGGGTGTGTGAGAGTATTATGATATGTATTTAATTTAAGAATAAATAATATACTATGTGTGTTGTTTACTTTCAACATTATATTTGCATTTCTAATAATGTAAGGGCTGATTTTTCAGATAGCTTTTACCTGAGTAATAAATAAGTAACTTTATAATGTGTATATTATTTACCCTTATAAGAACCTCATATCATAACATATCCGACGATTGAAAAATCACCCCAAACGAAAATGTGTATCTATACTTTTCAATCGTCACCTTTTTTCTGTCAAATAAAATAAATACCTAATTTGAAATACAAAATCTGCCGAAGTTGCATATTATATATTTCTTAAAGAAACTCAGGTAAAATAACTCGAACGGACTATACTATCGATAGTAAAAGATACAACACTAGCACACGCACACATTGACAGATCGAAAATCGTCACGCATTTTCGGGTTGTCAGGTGGTCTTTACGTCAGTATATTATAAGTCTATGGTGCTAAGTGATAAAATGCGTGTATATTTGAATGATAACTTAAGCGGGGTTTACATGGGTGACTATAGTCGCACGATTTACGCCGCACGGCGAAAATCGACTGTATAAATGGCAATTCGGCTACGCCGCATGCGGCTTAAGCCGCATGCCCCAACTTTGCGGGGCTTACGCGGGTGACTATAGCCGCACGGTTTACGCCGCACGGCGAAAATCGACTGTCTAAATGGCAATTCGGCTACGGCGCATGCGGCCAGAGACATGCTACTTGCGGCTCAAGTCGCATGCCCCAAAAGTAGACTGCCAACCGACTTTTGCCGCGCGGCCAGGCCAGATGCGGCTGGTGACTAAAATCGATCGTGCAAACGCTCAGTCGCAAGCGATCGCTTGCTGCCAATACATATATTTGTCTGCACTGTAGCGAGCGCAGACCAGGGTCTGTGCACTTCTATGTCGCGGTCGGTGAAAGCTCACCAACACATTATATTATTATAATTTATACTAGTTGCGCTGGTTCAAACTGGTTCAAATGTTAACCATTGTTAAAAAGAATCCAATATCGTAGTTTTATTTTTTGGGGTTCCGTACCCAAAGGGTAAAAACGGGACCCTATTACTTGTTAAACTAATATACTATTCTGTGCGTTTATATTTCTGTGTTAAACTAATATACTAAGACTTCGTTGTCTGTCCGTCTGTGTGTCTCCAGGCTGTATCTCAAGAACCGCTATAGCTAGACTTTTAAAATTTTCACAGATTTTTCATTTTACACATTTTTAAATTAACTGGGGTCGAACATCAGCTCTTCTTAAAACTTAAAAAAAACAAGTGACAGGATTCTTCATAGTTATCCTTACCACCTGTTATAGAAACACGTTTGAGTTAGCGCTTGTGCGATGTAGGTGACGCACAGCGCCATCTATTATGAATTTTTAGAACTAACTTAATTTGAACAAAAGGCTATGGGTAAAAAGGTATGGGCTCCGTCCCCACCAACCAACAGTCATAAAACTGATACCAATGTGTTCTAATAGTACCCCCTTTTTAATTAAAATCCTTTATCCCACGGTGCTGTGCACTAATGAATGAGCATGTATTTTGAAATTAATCATCAATGATACGTTAACAATACAGGATTATTTTTCACCAATACAATAAATCTACATACGTAATTGTTGTCAAAAATAAAAATACTAGCGATTTTTGTTACTACCCCTTTGGAACAAAAAAACAAAAATATCAAGCCCCGGACTTATCCGCTAAACTACAAAAAATGTGGATGCATATTTACGTATTTGAGGCGACTCGTGCGCGCGCGGCCTATGGCGCGACCGATCGCTTACCTCACCCCGCCGCCCCTTACCTCATTTCGCACCCGTTGTCGCCTTGTAATTAGTGCGCCCATGCCATTAGCCACGGAGTACTATTATATTATATTCTGTGCCCATGCGGTAGATTGGATAAAGGATAAATTATTATTAATTGAAATGAAAAAAAAAAATGTTTTTATTTGTGAAATATACTCTATTATCGATACCAATGACGTGGTAAATTGTACTGGTGAAAAAATAATCCTGTATATTTGTTTAAACGTAAGATACCATGAGAAACCCATGCATTTGGGCAAAGTCGCCATAGTATAAAAATATCATCTTGGCAAGATCTATCAATTGAGCTACATTTCATTTGTGTTGATGGGATGATTCCGCCCATAGTCTTTTTGGAGAAATAGTCTAATATGCCTGCGCAGGTGTCACTCGAACGAATTGATTTTCGATTTTGTGCCGGGCAGGCCGGGGATTTTCTCGACAACTTGGTCATTCAAGAAACAACAAGTTGAAGCAAACTAGTCACAAGCGATTTTTGTAGAACTGTGTAAATGGGGTAGCGATTCGGCTTGGACAGGCGATCCGACTAGTGACTTGCCGCACGGCTAAAATCGACCCGTGTAAATCTACCATTAGTACTTACACATTTACGTACTTATAATAGTAAAGGTGGCGTTAGCCGATTCCCACGTCAAATTGTTATTAACTTTCTTTACTTCCTTTCCTTTTTATTCGGATGGTTTATGCTAAGATTCCTATGCCATAAGAACCTCAGCACATCTATGATGTTGGGAATCTGGGGTACTCAGTACTCTTATATATATTTTTTTAACTTGAGAACTTTGAATGAATGTAAGTCATATTATTATCGCCAATTACATTATAATAATATTCTATTTTAGCGTGGCATCGTTAGGATGTCCTTATTTATATCTTCAGGAAACATATATAACAGAGACGTCTGAGGGTATGATGCAACTCACGCGCTCTACACACGTCATCTAACTGCACTATTAACTGAGAAATTCCCCTTTCGTACATTATCCCTATATTATCTTTGACATTTGGTGTAATTACCACGTTCCTATAAACTCATAATATGTTACTGCTACATATTCATACTAATGACATACCATTGAGAAATTAATTGCGATAGACGCGTTATCTTGATTACAATATATTAAATGTTGTTTTGTTGTTGATTCCCGGCAACGGTTTTCTGGTTCCCAAAGCCTTCCCCTCAGAAGCGGCGTTGGCCGCGGGTGCCGAAGAAATCTCGCCCGGGAAGCTGGTAGTGCTAAAACCGGCACGGCTTCCCGTAAAAGATTTCTTTAAGCTTCATACGGTCTACTGAAAGCTTCCGTATGGAGCTTAAATAAAGCTTTATAATTTAGGATAACTATTAACGTAATGACGTTGAGAACTTGATGTGGACTGCGGAGTCTGTAACACATGTCAGATCATTTTGTAGGCGTAGAGAATATGACTTACATGGAGTTCTATCATTTGTAGGAAAAGCTATAATAATATATTGATTTATAGTGAATCCAATTTCACATTATTATGGAGTCAGGGCCGTCTAGCGGCTATTTACCCTGTATTGCATAATACTTGTGAACAAGGTCTGTATCCTTTAGCGGTGTATCCTCCTTCTGAAATTAACATACAATCCTTTTGTATGGTATTGCATTGTTATCGCCGCTAGTGGTGTGATGTTTGGCACGATATCGATAAATTATGTTCCAAACTACGCTAGTCGCAACCAATTTTGAGATCTATATAGTATATACCTACTAATATTATAAATATGTGTAAGCTTGTCTGCCTGTATGTAACTTCTTCACGCCCAAACCGCTGAACCGAATTTGCTGAAAGGTATGGAGATACTTTGAATGGAAAGGATACTATACAGGATACTTCGTTCGGGAAACATGTACGGTTCTTTCACGGTAAACGAACGTTACGACTTACGACTCTGGGCTTGTACCACGAAACCGTTTTGAGACTCAAACATTCGGACGAGAATGCCGCATCCTACTCTAACAAACGTGAAATAACGTTGTTAGAGCAAGACGCGGCATTCTCGTCCGAATATTTGAGTCTCAAAACCATTTCATGGTAGGCCTACTGGTTACGACCATTGCATCCATTTTTAAAACGTGACACGTAATGCTTTCATATCTATTTTGAATAAAGAACATAAAATAATGTTCAATTATTCGATTTGATAGGATATTAAGTTGTCAAGTATTTACCCTTTTGACCTGTTGTTAAAAATCCTTAGCTCTAACCGCAGAAACATGAAAGATCTTCAGCCAATGAATTAAGTAAATTAAGTATTAAATTTTGTTTATTAAATTACATGTTTCTTGTAAAATTATTTTGCTTCAACAAATGTATGGATTGACAGACAGATAGACTGTGTAGCCGCTAGGTACTTCGTACTATAATATCGAAAATAAGTGAAAAAATAATGCCTGTTTTATTACTGTTGTAATGTACCTGACTAGTCTTAATAATTATTTACTGTATCTAGCTACTGTCTCGCCTCGATGTAAACATTATTCTCGGTAAATAATAATATTATATTATTTTGTCTATTTTTAATTTCGAACCTCTTGGTTCATAAATCATAATACAATGTGAATTACAAATTAAAAGAAACAAATTCAAAATTATTCCTGTAAAATAAAAATAAAATGATATCTACCGAGCAACGAGTAGACGGTACTATAAGTTATAACCTCTTGTCTTAATTCATAACAAAGATTATTGAATTTTTAAACGAAAAACATCGCGGTAGACCTATTTTACTGACATCATTGGCAACGCGTGCTTTATTGTTCTTACAAATTAGTATGATTTAAGCACTACTGTAAGAACATACTTTTTAAATCCCCAAATAGGTACCTACATAAAATTTTATGATTTCATGTTTTTGACTTTATGAAAGATATTAATTGCCCAATCCATACAAGTTTAGCGACGTGTGCTATTATCTCAGAAAAACTGTGAAACACGATCAAGACTAGTCGGACCATTAGCGTGTAAAGTATCAAGACGTGACGAGCCGGAGATCCGGCAGCCACATCCGCTTGTTCCTGACGTCCAACTACGATCTATTGTTACACGATCATTATTATTAAAGTCATTACTGTCGTTATATTTCATAACTAGACGTAGTCGTGACTTTGTCCGCTCAAATATTGTTAATTCTCCGGGAACCGCACATATATTCGCCCTAAAAAGTAGCCTGTTTTTCCCCGTGGGGTACTGATCCTTCACAAAGAATTTCTTCACAATCTGTTAAGTTTTTTGTGTAAACATTAAACAGTCTCTCCTTGAATATGAGTTACGCAGGCCTGCAGGTCAGCAGACAATTCATAGAATATAAATTTTATTATCAAATATAATCATTAATTTACAACTATAAAACATGTTAATAAGTATTAATTTCATCGCTAACTAGATGATTTGGCGAATTCCGAATCACTTTCCTCCTAAACCTTCCCTGAACTTCAACAAACATTTCGAAAGTAAAATTAGCCAAATCGGTTTAGCCGTTCTCGAGTTTTAGCGAGACTAACAAAATTAAAAATTCATTTATATCATAGATATCGAGTGATCATAAGTAGGTACTATTGTTACTTTCACTTTTCTACTAATGATCTGTAAGCGCTACGAATTTCGTAGCCGGCCTACGCCGTAGACGTAAATTTAATTTTTCTTTTTGGTCAAATATAATGTACGTTTAAATTATAGTATGCCTACTCAATTATGTTGATATCTACGTTTCACGTTTTAATTTTTTTTTATGAAATAAGGGGGCAAACGAGCAAACGGTTCACCTGATTTAAAGCGACTTCCGTCGCCCATGGACACTCGCAGCATCAGAAGAGCTGCAGGTGCGTTGCCGGCCTTTTAAGAGGGAATAGGGTAATAAGGGAGGGTAGGGATGGGTAGGGAAGGGAATAGGGGAGGGTAGGGAAGGGAATTATGGGGTAGGGCCTCCGTTAAGCTCACTCGCTCGGCGAAACACAGCGCAAGCGCTGTTTCACGCCGGTTTTCTGTGAGGACGTGGTATTTCTCCGGTCGAGCCGGCCCATTCGTGCTGAAGCATGGCTCTTGATTCTATTATAGGTTATAGGAAATTCTATTACAGGTTACAACGATTACTCGCTGTATAACCTAAGCATTATGAGATCAGACATAATTAAGCCTGTCATTAATTACCTAGGCATTAATTGTTTCATTACCACGTTGTCGATAGCCATGACTCGTTACGTTCACTTCCGAAGACACGACCGGAGCGTCCTCACGATAAATGCATCGCGACTTCCGACCCTCCTCGCTATGTAGCCTTACTTTACTGTAACAAAACTCTCTTAAAAGTCTCATTTCTAAAAAAATCTCATTTAATCTTACGTTGGAGAGAGGTCTGGGCAAATCTCACGTATTTTTTTCTCATTGTTACAAAAAAAATTATACTATTTTGGTCCATTTCATTTTCATTGTACGTATGCTTTTAAGATTTATTCGTAAGCGTAATCGTAATACGATTAAGATCATTCACTAATTCGTTTGAAAGACAAAAATTTCATTCATACTTTGACGTTATACTGTCTATAACTGACTGTCAAACATTCCAACGCTAATCTATAAGGCCGTGTTTCCACCTGCAAGCGAACTCGCGGAAGTCTTGCGTGAGTTTCTTGCAATATTGTTTACATTTCATACTATTTCCTGCAATTTATCGCTGCAATAAATGTCGTGCGAGAAGCTCGCGGATAATACTATACTGTGTATTGTGTATTCATTTTTTTACTATTAATTAAAGTCATCTAAAACGTAGGAAAGTTAAATTAAAATATCTGTGAATGGCAGGTAATGCACTGCATTTCTGCCTTTAAGGAGTGCACGCTCCTGGGGTTTTGGGTTGGTATGGTTAGGTTGCACTTGCAAGCTGCTGTCAGACAGACTGTCAGACACTTCTCGCGACAGTTGTCTTGCAGGTGGAAACAAGGCCTAACGTTAGAACCCACATTTTGAAAAATCTCACGTGAGATTGGGAGGGGGTTGAAAAAAATCTCACAAAATCTCACCAGGGTGGAGGGAGGATCAGAAAATTTCAAAAAACACCTCACGTTATTTTTAGATGCCACCTTATGCCAGCAGAAAAAAATCATATATCTGAGTTATTGTTTAAAGAAATCATATTTCTGAGTTAGTTTTATAATGCCGCTATTCCAAATTAATAATTAGGTATTATAATTAGGTACTTTACAACGCATTTTAATTTTTACAAGTATTCCAACATTTTTACCAGATATTGTAAAACAAAAACAAATGAATTTTAATTTATCAGTCAAAGATTTGATTGTTTATTTAATAGTTTCTTAAAAGGCACTTAACTTTTTAATTTCGCATATAACGTGAAGGATTTTCACGAAACAATAAGTCTCAAAATCTCAATAAACCTTGAGAACAACCTGCTCCTATTGTCCGCCATGAGATATCTTAATCATTGATAGAGATTACAGTTAGGACGTTAATTTTAATCTATACTTATCTTACAAAGCAGAAGAGCTTAATAGGCCGGCAACGCACCTGCAGCTCTACTGATGCTGAGAGTGTCCATGGGCGACGAAAGTTGCTTTTCATCAGGTGACCCGTTTGCTCGTTTGCCCCCTTATTTCATAAAAAAAAAAGAAATTGATCGCGCAAAGTTATGAAACTACTAGGCTGTATAATATATTTCAGCGCCCCTCTTCACTTTGGGCCACAATGGATGCATGCTGCGAATGACTGGATGCACTATATGAAGCTTCGAGTTGTTGTTTAAAATGCTAATCATGATGGGCGGTAACCTACGGCTACCTAATGTATAATCTCACTTTTATGCTAAGCTATAATATAATAGCTCCCACACCGGTTTCGGTGACGGTGGTCGGTTTCATTGAAACCAGGCCAGCTACGCAGGAGTAATTTTATAGTGCCCAAGTGTGTGCGCAGTACACAAGAGCACTCTCTATTCCTTTACTCTCATAACCCAGTGGGACGGCAGACCGACACGACCGGCGAGAGATCAGGCGCAGGACCGACTTTTTACATGCCCATCCGACGCATGGATCATCTTACTTGTCAGACAATCAGGTGATCAGCCTGCATTGTCCTAACCAAACTTGGAAATAACATGTTTCGAACGCGGGAATCGAACCCACGACCTCCGAGTCAATAGCCGCGCTCTATACCACTAGACCACGGAGACGTTTGATTTGCTAAGCTATACAGGTGTAACAAAAAGTAAGTGATAATATTTTAGGTTGTGTATGTGTTCCTTAAATAGAGTTCACTGTGAAAGTAAATAGAAAGAGCAAATGTTACTCTTTTAGTGCTGCTACTTTCACAGTCAACTCAATACGGGATCATACACACCTTAAAGTTAAAATTATACTTAATTTTGCAACACCTTGTAATATGAGCTAAATACGTGTGAATCAATCAATAACTCTTCAAGTATATTAATAATGATGATAACATTTTCAATAGAAGGAGAGCATGATACAAATGTTCTATATACAGAGATGAGCAGTTGACCTTCTTCTGATATTGACCTGTCATATAAAACGTTATACTGGTGCTTTGATTTAATTAAACTAGTTATAAACGTACTTTAACTGTTTAATGTTTCGTTTTAAATGTGTACTGTCAGAGAAGTCGATTCATAGGCAGATGGCGGATTCATCGAGATTTCATCAAGATCTTCCAAATACGCTAGAGAGATGAAAGTGCTCAAATGCGTGCCCTTTCTCTCACTCTCCCATCCGGTGAGACAGCTGACCGACACGACCGGTAAAAGAACTGGCGAAGGACTGACTGCTTTGCATGCCCGGTCTACGCATGGATCGACTTTCTTAAGAACAGCGAAATGCAGTTCACGGGGTCGGCTATTATTAATATACCTAAATTGGGCGGCTTGTGATTGTGATAATATTTTTGCCTATGTCGTTCTGTATGTAAAGAATGAGATATGTAATAAAGTTAATTAGGTACAACAAATAGTTTTCAAACACCTTTATGTCCGAAAAATATTTTATTTGCTTAGTTAAGACAACAAATTAAACCATAATATTAACATCACACTTGATCTAGCTCTAGCGAGTTAGACCTAGAGTATTTATTTATAACACTTATCATTTACATGAAGGGCACAACTCCTAAAATATTTCTAACGACATATACTCCTAAATTCATAGTTGTTATAGAATGACGGATAGCAGTCGTGTTGGTAGTTGAAATGAAATTGTTCATCTCGTGGAATATTTACCAGTTTTTTCTTTTGTTATTGTGTCGGCGCTTTTAACTTTCGGCGATGGAGACGTGACTGACATTTTAATATTTTTATTACTATTTCCTTCTACGTTCGTCTTGTCTCGGAGAAGGTAGTTACTAGTTAGTAACAGTTAGTTTTTGCTGCGTTTTTGTTACGTTAAGGGTCTGTCTCACCACTTCCTGATAAGTGCCGAATAGGCTAGCCATCACTTAAATTGACAGACGAAGTATGGAGATTGGAGAATCTGGTCAAAAAAGCTGTGAATAGCCTATTCGGCACTTTATCAGGAAGTGGTGAAACAGGCCCTTAATGTATGTTTTATTTTCAAGCTTTTGTCTTTGTTATCTCGTATTTGGATTGAAATTCAAAATTCGAGAAGCTTTAAGCAATACGTATAACTTTTTTTGGTTAGTTAAAATCTTTTGAGTACTTACATGTGCAACTTTTTTGTTCCAAGCCTAAAAGACAATATAATAATTGATGGAATTATCATGTAAGTGCTAATCATTTAATTGTTTGTTAAGGTTAGTGTTTGACTATTGATTACTTGTTAACGCCTACAATAATAATGATTGGGAAAAGAATTTCGCATATTAATAGCTCCCACACCGGTTTCGGTGACGGTGGCCGGTTTCATTGAAACCAGGCCAGCTACGCAGGAGTAATTTTATAGTGCCCAAGTGTGTGCGCAGTACACGAGAGCACTCTCTATTCCTTTACTCTCATAACCCAGTGGGACGGCAGACCGACACGACCGGTGAGAGATCAGGCGCAGGACCGACTTTTTACATGCCCATCCGACGCATGGATCATCTTACTTGTCAGACAATCAGGTGATCAGCCTGCATTGTCCTAACCAAACTTGGAAATAACATGTTTCCAACGCGGGAATCGAACCCACGACCTCCGAGTTAAGAGCCGCGCTCTGTACCACTAGACCACGGAGGCGTTTCGCATATTACCTAAAGGTTGTAGGTAGGTACTATACCAATTAACACAATGCAGTCGAGTGCTGTGGCCTGAGACAAACCTGCAATGGTAATTGGTAGCAAAGGCTAGCTATTCAGTACTTATATTTTTTGTAAAATGATTGGTTCAATACACAGTCCACAGAGCTCTAATCTGTTCATTTCTAAAATATTCTTTTAAAAACTTAAACTACTGTAATGTCTCATTTATTAAAACAATAATATATTAGCATTAGCGCGTTGGTGCTCAATTCGGATTAAAAAATCTTGTGAAAGTTTTTTTTCACAGTCATGCGTCTATATGGTATAGTATATGGAACAGAGTCATGGTTTCTATGGTACTAAGAAAACATTTTTTTTTTGAGTTACCAGGGGAGATCCCCCGATGACCGGATCCGACTGGATTTTGAAGAAACGATTAACTTTACTCTAGATTCTAGATTATCATAAATTATGTAAAAATTTTAATTGTTCATTAATTGCTATTACATTTTCTGCATTTACTCTCTACACTTTTATATGCATGATTCAGCCTTCAACTTTTTTAAGTACCCCTAAAATTATTAAGAACGAATGGTATTCATTTATGGTCAAATGTAGCCTGAAAATAAAAATAAAAATTTATTATTATTATTCTCGGTTCGGCTTATTGTCATGACTTTTCCTATGATCCAGGCAAGGACGAGTTGTTTACTGTGTAAATACCTTGATTCTTAACAGGAGTATAAGTAGAGGCAGCAGGTGCAATACTTATCGGTATGAAGTACTTGATAGTAAAACTAAGCTAAGCTAATAGCTTGGCGCTCCAGGCGAGCGAGCTAGACGTCTGACGGCTCACGCAGACAGTGTGTCAGGTGGAGCCCGCAATCATGTCATTATCCAGAACATTAACATCTTACGTAGAATGGATATACCTAAGTATTAGGATATTAATGTATTATAGTCTACGACTGCAGGCACGGGTCAAAGACTGAAATGTTGAAGGTCACATGAGGACATAAAATTCTAAATTCAGCTTCCAAATTTAAAAAATTAAACAACATAAATTTATAGTGGTGAAGTCAGTATTTATAAGGAATTTCAACATAGCATAAGTACAAATTATCCGCTTCATAATATCATCTGTGATAGCTAATCAAGGATGAGATATACTATAGCCACATTAGCTTAAACTAATTACGGATTCATCAAAAAGCTTTCATCGAAGATTGATGATAACAAAATAAATTGACTCGTAAAACCGACGAATGCCGAAGACGAGACAAGCTCGAGGCATAAAACTTACAACTTATAATGAGCTATCGAAAACGAGTTTACAATTATAATTTTTGGTGGAATGCAACTTTTTCTGGGATAAAAGTTTACCCTTGAGGCGAGCTTTCCGGGGTCTAAAAATTCCTTTTTTAAAAAGATGCGGCGATCCCTCCCCGGCCATCCCCGCTACGTCCGCTATATAAGCGAGCGCCGAACCGAACCGCGCGCTATTACAACAGTGCCTCTGTGATTTTTTCCTGTGCTAACTATATTACATAAGGTAAGTCAATATTTACAGGAACCGGAGGGTCAAGGGAACGATTACTTCCTTATTAGATCAAATAATAATTATTAATGTTAATTTTTTTAAATATTTCCGAAATATTTCTATACTTAATAATATTTAAAGCTTATTAATTATGTGTGCAAAATATTTAGTGGCCGTCTGTCTAAATGTCGTGTATGTGTGCCAAGTCGCGGTTGCAACAACCAACAGCTGAAATTATCACAAGCCCTTTGACATGTGCCGACTACTGAGTGCAGCTAACACAATAATAACAGTAGATCAACTTAGTCGCATCCTTACATCCACAACTTCACAGAAATAAGTTTTACGCGCGACGTGATAATGTTCTGATTTTATTTTTATATATTATCATCACTTATGTGTCCGTGCGCCGATTTGTGTGGTTTAATATTAAGATAATCTACTCTATACATATTCTGTTGTACGCTTCTTTACAAAACCTTTTAAACATACTCCAACATTTGTTTGTACACAGCAAAACATTGCAGTAATTTGTTGTGTGTGTGAGAAAATTAGCGATTACATGAGAACTTTATTGTCCATTGTTAATGTTCATTAAACAATTGTTGAACGTGATAAAAATTAAAGTTACAAAACTTACATCATACGTAAGAAAAGAGTAATTCTGCGCTATATATTTGAGAAAATAATTGTTCCATTTATACATCTTTTACTTGTGAGTTGTGTATTATTGTGTCATATTGATTTATCTTTTTTAACCATCTATAAGATGTATTTTAAAATACTTCTCTAATAGTAATAAGTTTCTACAAAACGCCTTTTACAATATATCTTTTGCACAATATTCTTACATTTCTTATTAATTTTATACTCATCTAAATATTGTTTAAAATTTTACTCAATTTCAGAAACATAATTATGTAAATAGCTTACTTAAATATTCATTTGACCTTGCAATAATTAGGAAACCAACAAATAGTTTACTTCTTTGATGATCTTATATTTATTGTTGGTATTTTAAGTTCGTAAGTTCACGCAAAATTGTACTGTTGAACCTGGTTTTCCGCTTTTAAGCCTAATAACCAAATAATAAAGTCGAAAATCGGTAAAGCTGATCTGTCTTTGCCAGTACATCGTTAAACATGACAAGGATAAGTGGAGAAAGCTCTACCAGTAGCTTGTAGCCCTTATGTTTACATGAGGAAAGTTGCATTGATAAGTTACCTTACTTCAAAATTTTATAAATAAGAATCACTTTACAGAAAGTACTGGCACAAAAGTGTTACAATAATTAATGAGGACCAGCGAAACGAGCCCTAGTATATGCCACAACCTTTACATTTTGTGGTACACTTTACGGAAAAATAATCACGCCTATTGATTTGTGCTTTCACATAGTAATTTTTTCATTTTATTTATATGTAGAAGTGTTATCAGCCAAGTTGTGATGACGCGAGCCCTCACAAAGCTCGGCTTTTAGCTAGTTATAATTGAAATCTTTATGTTAAACCTTTTTCTATTACATGTTATTTTGCCGTAACTGTGATAAAAAATAATAGTTACACACAATATATCTTTGAGCTAAGACTCTACATAAGACATTATTGACTTTGGTCAGTTTAAAAAAGATAGAGCAATATTATACAGCTTTTGTAAACTTTTTTTCAAATTAAATAAAATTCTTTATTAAGCATACAATAGTATAAAAGCTAGGTAGCATACATCACGTCGTCTAATCCCATGCTAAGTAAAAACTTGTGTTATGGCAATCAGACAACGGATTTTAACTCGTTACAGATTTTACTTCGAGCTACATAGTTTGAATTACAAAGTTTTCCTTCTCACTAATATGACTCGATGTTTGGATTACAATATCATAGCTACTTACTTTATACTGAAGCAACTCTAATACCTATTATAATGTCCTTTCTATAATAAAAATCTACATTGCTGAATATCAAATCACATTTTGACACAATCTTCAATCAAGTTAATTTTAAAGTATCATTGCTATAATAAATATATTATTATGCAGTATCTGTAGCAGTCATTCAATCAAGATTACTTATTCAATCAAATATCTGATTCAACCAGATGACTGCTTTAGTGAAGTAACGCGACAGCCAACACTACACATTTACATCAAGAAACATTTGCATTTGCTCAATAAAAGTACTGTAATAGTCCAATGTACTTGAACTGTGTAATTTGATAAGTATTTTAGTGTCGAGCCTTATCTGAACATCAAAGTCAAGTTTCACAATGTATCAGCTATCAAGGTCAACATTTGAACTTTCGAATAATAATAATTATTGTAGTCCTCACTAGAACATACATAATATTTGCTAATTTTACCCTACTCTTTACTCAGGAGGTCAATTCTACTAAGTAATCTGATAAAAATAAGTGTCGATTTAGTTTCGATGAAGACGAGAATAATTTTGCGTTCTGATTATAATTCTCTATTGCACAAAATCTAAAAACTTTTTATGTTATCAAGACAATATTGTCATACACGATAGTCTTGATACCGTAAAAAGTTTCAAACTATCGAAAGTTGAAGGAATTTTAAGGCTCGTAGAAAATGTCAAGCGTTCGCTTCTCTATCATCATAATAATTATTATTACGAAATCAATTATTCATCTATTAATTATAATTTTATGATTCAAATACTCAATATTATCACCAGTTTGACAGTTATTTTATATCCGCTCAAACGTCAAAATTTAAAATGACATCTTCAGGCGTAACCCGTCTACTGGCGTCCGACAGATGCGCCTGTTTTTAAATACGCCATTAGATGGCGTCCGACAGACGAGGGGATATATATATAAATACAACTTTGGTACTTATTTATTTATGATCGAATTTAAAAGCTTCTCCAACCTTATGATTTATTTAACTATTTACTGCATCTAAGAACTAAGATTCTCATTAATTAATAAGTTCATTACATAGTTCAAAACTATTTTAACCCGCTTAGCTTATCTTTTGTTATCGCGGTTGCATCATGCATGCGACCGCTTGGGGCTTGATGAATTAATTAAAGGTCTTTTGGTCATATTTTATTTCAAAATTATTTTGTAGTTATAATTATTCATCTTTGAATAACCATTCTCTTAGAATTAGTTCGAGCTCAAGAAACATAAACATGATTCTCTAAAACATTTCTTTGTTATAATAAATATTATTCACATTATTAAATAATAAATATCTATTGCCGTACCTTTCTTGTTGTATTTCTATTTTACTATAAATTTTTACTACTTTTCCTGTGATATATTAAGATATAGAGTAAATTTACTACTAAATATTTAAACACCAAAAAATAAACAAAAACACTAAAAAATATATAAATAAATAGTAAATTTACTACAAAATATTTAAATAAGTAGGTACAAAAAATATTTTTCAAAGTTTAAATATTTTGTAGTAAATTTACTATTTATTTATATAATTTTTAGTGTTTTACTCTATTTTTTAGTGTTTAAATATTTAGTAATAAATTTACTACAAAATATTTAAACACAAAAAAATTTTTTTTGTGTTTAAATATTTTGTAGAAAAATTTTGTGCAGGAACCTAGGTAATTACTATTTTAAGCTGAAAAATAACTAAAACATGTTAAATATTTTCGTATGAGAAAATGATTTTGGTATTATACTTAATACTTAATAGTATGAGAATTTCGAGGGTACCCCGGCCTCTTAAGGAGTCAACACCTATCAAAATTTAAAGTAACCTCAGTATATTAAAATACACTGCCCTATATTTTATGTAAATTACATAAAAATTTCTTAACACGGAGCCTAAATGTCGAAACCAGTTCTTGTATACAAAGTGCATCACGACGCGACGTGCGACGTGACGAGGCTGGAGACAATGGGCTGGGAAACAGTTCTTACATCAATTACACATGTCGCATAAAATCGCTAATTTGTTGAAAAAAGTGTGTTATGGGTTCAGAGGCAGAAATTTTGTACCAAAAAAAATATTATAAGACCTGACGTAACAACTTTCTCGGAAATAAATAAATTCGTAAAAATTCTATTCAGAAAGAAAACCCCGGTGTAGTGCGAGCTGAACTCTCGCAATAAGAGTTCTACACCGTAGTGTTTATTGTATCAGAGCCCTCCTTAAAATATATTTTAGCTCATTTTTTGGTATAAACGTTGTCATCATGCCAACAAGAATACAAGTAATTTCAGAAAAATTTAACCATCGCATCGTGGTTCTAGATTTTCAACTTAGTAATTAAGTGACGGATAGATAGACAGAAAGTTCCACGAAAAATATACGACACATACACGAAAACAACTTTTTTTTTAATTTTTGTCTGTATGTCTGTCTGTCTGTCTGTTCCGGCTAATCTCTGAAACGGCTGGAGCTATTTTGACGGGGCGTTTTTGGTAGATAGCTGATGTAGCAAGGAGTAACTTAGCCTAATTTTTAAACGACTTCCAAAAAGGAGGAGGATATATTTTACTTTGACGCGGGTAAAGTCGCGGGCAACAGCTAGTTGATTATATATTTTGTTAATACAACAGCATTGTACTTACATAATAAATCGATGATGTACATCGTAAGCTCTAAGCACATTTTTCTATCGCCCTAAAAGACTTGTTTGTTTATCGCTCTGTCCACTGTTGCTCTTGCAAAAAGAAGTATCTAACCTCTTATACATAAACTTACATTACTCTAAAGATTAGTCGCATGTAGTACTTATTACTTTAGTTCCCCGTAGTTTCTTAAGTAATATAACTTGTAGTATATGTAATAAAAGGGTATAGTTCGCCATAATTTCATAAGCATTTTGTTTAAAGCCATTAAATCCATCGTCGTTTTGCGCGCGTTGCGATAGTATTGAGGCCATCCATCACAAGAAGTTAGGCACGTTTCGCTGATCATTTCACACATGAGCTGCACGAAGCCGGGCAAAAACGTCTCCCACGAGCGGGGCACAATGGCGGGGCACGGGCACAATGGGGGCCTGGCGGGACCTCGCGGGGCCTCGTGACACGCGAAGGGCGAGTTGGGCAATGGGCAATGTGTGCGGTTTGCACGTTTTTGTCATCTCGCGAGTCGCGAGTACTACTACTACTGTACACGCCTGAGTGGGAATTCCATTAGCGACAGTTAAAGTTTATTGTCGATTTATGTTGCTCTCGTTACTCGTGTTAACGAAAGAGTGGTTTAACGAGCCATTGATACTAAAAGGTGTTGGTGAAATCGGAAGTTAAACTTTCGCAGTATGCTTTTGAGCTGGAAAGCCAGATTTACATTTTATTCAGGTCTATGCTCGATAGGCTTTTGATTTAACTTTAACCACATAATATTATCAGATATTATAAGGATTCCTCGTCGATTCCTCGATTTGTCGTTTACTTACAAATTTTACAATTTTGCTTAAAACATTAATTTTTAATTTCAATATCTACTCTTAAAAATATATTAGAGCAAAACATGGAGGTTCATCGGAATATTCATATTAATGAGTCCCGGCGTCGTTAGATGTCTGTTGTAAGGCGTTTCGTAAGGCGGCCGCGGCGGGGCGGGCGGCGCGGGGGGTGGGCGCGCTTGCGCAACGGTTCAAGGGCGGCGCATTATTCCGTACCGCGGTTATGCCCGAACTGATCATTTTGTTATTATACGAAAGGTCAATGACGCTAATGTAATTACCCTAATGTCACATGTCTAATTATGTTGGCTCTGTGTGAAATTGAATTGTCTAGATTGACCCTGTGTCAAGTTTAGTTGTTTTTAACGGCAAGGTAATCATTTTTTGATAGTAATATAATATATTATTTGGCGCTGAAATTTTATAAGGAATAATCGGCCAACTGCGAGTCGGACTCGCGCACGAAGGGTTCCGTACCGGTATAGAGCGAAAGCAGACAAAAATTTTTGTTTTTTTTATGGGAGCCCCCCTTAAATATTAAATATTAACTATTAAAGTACAAATACAATTAAGGATTTTGTGAAAATTTCAAGTGCGTAGCTGTTACCATTATTGATTACGAGCAAAAAAGGCCAAAAAATCACGTTTCTTGTATGGGAGGCCCCCCTTAAAAATAAACTTTATTTTATTTTTAGTATTTGTTGTTATAGCGGCAACAAATATACACAATCTGTGAAAATTTCAGAAGTCTATCTATAGCGGTTCTTGAGATACAGTCTAGAGACATGCAGACAGACGGACAGACGGACAGACATCGAAGTCTTAGTAATAGGGTCCCGTTTTTACCCTTTGAGTACGGAACCCTAAAAATATACCTATATCCTTAATAATCCAACGTGGCGAGCGTATCGTTTTACTATGGTATTAATAATATCGTAGTAATATTGACATTGTGCATTGTCAATAGCGCGTTGATGTCTTTTTCAGGCGAGCTTGTGTGTTGCTTTACGCGCGATATACAAACCTTATTGATCTTCATATATCTTTAAAGATAATAAAACTGCAGAAATGTGAATTCTGTACATTAAAGATATTCAAAAAATAATAAGCAGGGGGTGTTACTACTGCTTGGGCGGAACCTCTCGCTCTCGAGCATGGTTCGCTGCATGCTCGAGAGCGATGAGGCATGGCAGGCGGCGGTCTCTTTCTGCGAAACCGTCCTTTCGCAGAAAGAGGCCGCGGAGCGGAACAGAGAGGATGACCCATCCTCCTTACCGCTCCGCCGGCGTAGGACGGGAGTGCGGAGGCGTCGTTACGCGAACCTCCAAACTCCCGTCTAATCCGGGGCTCCGGGCAGGGATGGGAACCTGTCCGGCTTAGCTAGTCCCGGCGCCGAGGGAAACGCTTTAGTTTGCCTAAGCGTTCCCTAACTTTGGTGGAAGTCCGGTCCCTATTGAGGTAGACCGGCCGGTCGTGGAGGGGGTCCTGTGTTAGATAGATCCAGGACATACCTCCGTATACGGCTGAAGGCGAACCGCAGGTGGTTTTAGTGGGTAGGAGTCCCACATATCCCCGGGGTGCTTCAGCTTATCTGAGGCACATCCCCGACCCGGGGAACCCATGACGGGTTTCCCCTGCGCATCAAAAAAAAAAAAAAAAAAAGGGGGTGTTACTACATCGCTATAGAAGCCAAAACTGTGGTTAGTTTTTTGTCTGTCTGTCTGTCTGTATGTTTGTTCCAGCATCACACGAAAACTACTGATCCGATTTGAATGTGGTTTTCGCAGATATATTTGTCTTCTTCCAACTTAGCATCTGGTGTATAAAAAAATTTCCCCCCACTCCTCTAAGGGGACAAAAGAGGGGTCAAAAATTGTATCAAACTTTTGTATATAACATGAAAACTACTTTTCCGATTTGCATACGGTTTTCTCAGATATATTAGTCTTCTTCTAACTCAACATCTGGTGTATAAAAATCCCCCCCCCCACTCCTCTAAGGGGACCAAAGAAGGGGTCAGATTTTCTTCAAACTTTTATTATAATAAGTTAGCAACAATAAAAAACATATTTATAATTTTCAGAACTGTTTCCAAGTGACTCTGTATGAGCTAATATTTGCAAAGTCTGTATATTAATATTAGTCGTGATTGAGCACGGTGTGTGTGTCGGTGTGTTCGTCACATCTCCGTCAAATGTCAGCGGGGACAATGTTAGTTTCGCAACATTCGAGCGAGCAGTATAGCTAATATGTTTCAAGTTTAAACAGTTAGTAAGTAGGTTATTTTGTTTAAACTAGAAGCACGTTTTAATAGCAAAATTTCATAATTTAGCTATTAAAACGTGCTTCTGAACTCTGAAAACGAGAAAATCTAATTTGAAATAATCAAAATATGTTACCTATAAGGCTGATGTAGTTAAAATACGTAGAAGTTTAGCAAAATTTTTAAAATTCTAAGTCTCGAAAAAACACATCTTATATTTTGTCGTAGCAAAAGTACATCTCTCGCGTGACTTAAGAAATACAAAAACATTGCGGGCAACACCTAGTTGAATTTGAGACTTTTGTTATAATATGTTAAACATAAGAACGTGTAGGTCGCTTTCATACATCTTCTAAACATTACGTGGTAATAGGTATTTAAGTCCTACGTAGGTAATTTTAGTTTCTGTAGAATTAAGATCTCGTGGACAACAATGGCCGGTGTATTTCCTAGTCTTTTGTAGACATTAGTATTGTTCTATTCGTATTTCGTATGTGCCGTAATGCAGTTTACGGAAGATTATTTTTTCTCAACAATTTGCATCGTCTAAAGCGGTTTCTCGATCATTCTAGAATGCCAGTACGTTTATACCTAATGCTTATAATTTATTTCTGACTAGATGACGCCCGCCATTCCATCGTAAAGTTATTGACAATAATTCCTATACACTAACAAAGTAACAAAATATGCTATTTCAAAACTAAACTTAATATCCTTAGTAATCTTCAAAATCAACTCCGCGAACGACAGTAGATCATAATCGTAAATCATGGCTTAGTGTGAAAGGTTGTGGATCCTGTTCCATGCCTATTGCAGAATCTGACTATACGAGATGATATCTCTGCCAATCGTTACCCTAAAATGTTGAACAGGGAAGTCATTTATAATCTACTACCAGAGAAGAATTCATTCGTTGTCTTATAATGGACTTATGTTATTTAGTCGGGCTATGTTTACTGTTTAGTCTATGTTAGTCATGCTCTCGGCTAAGTTTAATACAACTCGACAAAATAACGTAGATGCGTCATCTACCTACATGACAGTACTTATGTACCATCGAGGAAATTGATTCCTAGGCAGTTGACAGACCTACGTCATGTGGTCGACTTATGTCAATTTAATGGTAGCTGTGATCAGTCGGATGGGTTTGACATAACGCGACCAAATTACTTAGGTCCGCCATCTGCCAAAGAATCAATTTCTTTGATAGTACGTCAAGTAGTATTTGGCATGAATATGTAATACCCCCAGACCTTACGTACAAGCTATAGTAAACATAGTTATGTATATTATATAAACACTAAGCAACTCACAACAACAGTGTGAGTACTATTCAAGTTATGCAGACAAACAAAGAAATAAAAATTGTTATCATTTATGATTATTACAATAATAATCTGCTTATTAGCTCGTCATAATAATTACTATACAGTAATAGTGTATTAGCAATAATACCTATTCATTAGCAACAAGATGAGATGATAAAATATATTTTCTAAATAAAAGAATTATTCTGTATGAAAAACTTCATATTATTTAACTCTTAGGAAACCTTAAAACCGTTAAATTATTTTACCATTTTTTTTTGTTAATAATGCATTTGTATTGCAATTTACACCTGCGCCATAAAGAATTTCATTTAAAAAAATACAAATACTAAACACTCCAAATAAAGTTCTATAAATTAAAATTTAAAATGATCTGATACTCGAGTACGCCTTTTTTTTTTTTTTTGCGCCGAGAAAATGCTGTTAAGCATCTTGCGGGGGATGGGGTCCTCCGCAAGTATGTGGGTCTCTGCTGCGCGCAGCCCCTACCCACTAAAAACTCGGCGGTACTCCACTATGCGCCTTGGGCGGGCCGCGGGATCGCGTGAGCCTACACCACGACTCCGCCGGCGAGCGCTTGCTGCCGCGCAGGCTCTTCTCTGTGGGGGCTTTTCGCCCCGTTTATGACTTACGTTGCGATGCACAGGAGTACGTTGTGAATCGCGACCAACTCGGGACTCGAGTACGCCTAATGTTAGTTTTAAAATATTCGTCCAAGTTCGGAAGTCCAGGGAAGAGTAGTGACATTTTATACAGTCTACCTGATGACCGACACCCGGCGAACCAAAGTTTGAAGACTGTAGAAAATACTTATACAGGGTGTAACAAAAATAAGTGATAATACTTTAGGGTGTGTACGTGTTCCTTGTAGAGAGTTCACTGTGAAAGTAGCAGCGCTGAAAGACCAAAATTTTTTTTCACTATTGTATGGGGAAACTTGTGTCGCTCGGGCCCTTGCCTATACAAAAGTGAAAAAAATTTTCGTCAGCACTGTGAAAGTAGCAGTCTACTTTCACAGTGAACTCTCTACAAGGAACACGTACACACCCTAAGCTATTATCGCTTATTTTTGTTACACCCTGTAGAATCGCATTAAATAGGGTTGTTGACAAGGTCAAAGATTAGTGAATTTCGTTATTAAAATAAAGAAATATCGGTTAAAAATAAGTGTTTCCAAAATTTCAGCTTGATAACTTTTGTATTTTTTTTGTTATGCGCCTTCAAAGTTGGATATTCAAGTCCATTTTTTTTTCGATTAAATTTCATAATATTTGTATACCATTCGATAACTTATGTAATTTAAAGCAACTTTTGTTATTAAGCCACTTTCATAAACTCATTAATTCATTGATTTTCAAACTAGGGGGCGCGCCCCACTAGGGAGGCGCGAAGACATGATGAGGGGGGCGCGGGCGCTGGCGGCGGTTTTACTCCAGACGCCCGCGCATTCCCGCGACGTACGCGAATTGGAAATCTTTTCAAAAACATGCAAGCTCATCCGTCACATTGATACTAACCCAAAAAATCAAACATTGTCCTTCTC
Organism: Plebejus argus; assembly: GCA_905404155.3. Taxonomy (NCBI): domain Eukaryota; kingdom Metazoa; phylum Arthropoda; class Insecta; order Lepidoptera; family Lycaenidae; genus Plebejus; species Plebejus argus. The sequence goes on from FR989927.1 coordinate 20,066,207, forward strand.
AATAACTCGATAAATATACAACATTTTAAAAATCCGCTAGGTCGGTTTCTCAATGATAGAATTTTTACAATATTGTGTTAAAATATTAACTGACTTTAATGCACTGTTATGGCAATATAATATAATAAAAATTCGTTAAAATTAGATGCATCTTTTCGAATTGCGATTTTTTTCTATCGAAAAAATTTTAAGATATCGTGTTTTTGCTGAGATCGGATTCTTGGAAATATTATGTAGTATTTAATTTTAGAAAATGAAACAATTCGGAGCTTAATTGCAAGTATAACAAAGAATTATAAAATCGTCAATTTTGGGTTAGTCGCCCCGTTAAAATAAGTATCTAAAAGCATAATATTTTTATAATGAAACATCTGAAAATGTATTTTTGGTCTTTATTATTTTACAATAGCTTGGCGAGCCCACTTGCTACTACTTGCTGGGCCCTGGGCCGAAGGGAGGCGTAAGCATGTTCATTTTAAGCAGTAGGGAGGCGTGGTACTTATAAGTTTGGGAACCTCTGCATTAATTAATATAGCTATCGAACAAAAATTTCCCGCGATGCCTACAAGCATCTATAAGGTGACGTCATAATCGAGTAGTATTTTGTATGGAGCGTTTCGGGCAGGTCTATTTTATGAGGTGTTTCAATTGTAATAATATCTTGGTTAATTTTTAAGCTACCAGAGTCATTCTTTCACCGATTCTAGTTTTTAAGGGTCTTTCAATTATTACCAATAAGAAAAAAAAATAGTTATAATGCCTATTGTAGTAAAAACTAATGTTATTTACTACTATTATTATGTAAACTTTTTAATACTCTCAGGTATATAATAGAGCCTTAACTTGCACGAAGCCGAGTTCGTGAGCATTGTAGACTCGGACTGACCTCGCCGCTTGCGAAACATCCGCTCCTCCGCTGTGGTTACTCTTCGCACTAATTCGCAATAGACAAACACCGAACGGCTCAGTTGAGAAATGCTATGAATATTTAGCTTTTTTTGACCCTTTAGGTGTCAGCAGGCTTGAGGACAGTAATCAAAGAATAGTGACCAAGTTTTGGGACAAAATAACATTTCCTTATCTACCTGTCACTTTACCTTCCAAGGAAAGAAACTCTTTTTAAAATAGTCACATTATAAACTAGAGAAATCCACTTACTACGTAAAGAGCATGTGAAACAGCATGCGTGAAATTTTGCAAATAATTTATACCGAAATATAGTCAGATTTGTTACATCTGTAAAAAGGTTTAAATTTTTTGTTATTCATTGGAACACAACGCCTCCGTGGTCTAGTGGTATAGAGCGCGGCTCTTGACTCGGAGGTCGTGGGTTTGATTCCCGCGTTGGAAACGTGTTATTTCTAAGTTTGGTTAGGACATTAATGCAGGCTGATCACCTGATTGTCTGAGAAGTATGATGATCCATGCTTCGGATGGGCATGTAAAAAGACGGTCCTGCGCCTGATCTCTCGCCGGTCGTGTCGGTCTGCCGTCCCACTGGGTTATGAGAGTAAAGGAATAGAAAGTGCTCTTGTGTACTGCGCACACACTTGGGCACTATAAAATTACTCCTCCGTAGCTGGCCTGGTTTCAATGAAACCGGCCACCGTCACCGAAACCGGTGTGGGGAGCTATTATATTTTAAAAAAGCGCCATTGATTAACTATTTTGCTATCAATGGAAGTCTGTCGCGATATATGGACGTCAATAACACTAGGATACAATTTCGTATTCTATCTTCATATACGGCACATCTGGGTAATGTTTTCCACGTAATTAAAACGAGTAGTTATGCTAATTCAGTCTTCCTACTGTCCCATTATGTTGCATGCGTATGATGTAATGCTACATCACTAGTAAACAGCTGAGGCTCCGCTCATTGACTTTAAAATCACATTCCACATGATGACGATCAATATTCAGGGTCGGGATGATGTAGGTCGTCCGGTGACCCTGGGCTGGAGCAGGCGTGATGAGCTCTACTTTGTGTTAAGGTTATGACAAGATGCCTTTCTAGGTTGAATCATTATTAGCCGCTGCGGTCGTCATTATCTTTAAAGCTCTAAAGCTGCAATCATCATTGAGTGTACTCATCGAAGTGGCAGAAACAATGCCATGTAATTTTATCAGAATTATTTCGTGCAAATCTCTTGCATAAAACCCGTCTCTACTATTGAACGTAGCCTTAGAAGTTGTTTAAAATGTTCTTTGAGTTCAATTTTTTTTTATAAAATATTTAAGTGTTTTAAAAAATTAAACTTGCTTTAGCAAAATTGTAAATTAAGGCTCAGATTACTCTGATAGCGGATTTGTATGATTCGAATTATGACATACAATCGACAGGTTGTTAGAGTGGGTGTGACCTACAGGCTACAACTGATATGGATTATGTAACACGATTAGACGAGACCAAACCCGTTTGAAAACAATACGTGCCGAACACTATTTACATCGCGAAATAAAAACAATAAAAAATCTTTACCTATATCCGCATAGAGATTTAATAAATAAATCAAATCCAATGCAATCAAGTTTAGAATTAATATACAAAACTGAAAACAACTTTAATGCAAACACCTCGGTTTTGACTTTTGACCCACAGTGATATAAAGCTTCAAGAGGACCTTTATCCTTGTTCATTTAAATGATACTTTAATAAAAACTTTAGTGTTAAATAGTAATGTATGTGTATGTAAAATAGTGACGTCCACACTGACCTTTCTGGACGATCCCATGACTCAACTTTTAAGAATAGATGGTGGGGGATGGATAGAATAGATAAAGGTATGACATGTCGGATTAGGTCGGATTATTTACTTTATGTGCTAGTAGCGCCCTTTGCCCCGACTTTTGCATAATGTGAGCAATAGGGAATCCTATTGCTTGAAATCACTTCATATTTAAGCTTTAACTTAGATAGCTTGCAGTTGCCCTCTAGCAACTATCCGCGGACGTAATTACATCACTTTTAAAGCGAAACGTGTCAAGGTACTACCAGGCGACTTCTTAACATTCCGCTTAACGACAGCCACCTGCTTCCGGGTGATGTGCACGCCATTCTCATCCGTAATCCTATACGCCTAGATGACCATATTCGTGTGTACCACTTAAGTACATATTAGCAATGAGTTTTTACTCATCGACTTTTATAGAAGATCCAATCATTTAATTGTGTTGACGAGGTTCTCATTATGAATATGTTGTGACGTCTTCGATATTAATCAAGCACTCAAACACTCACGCTCATCCTTACACTTACACGCTTTTGTCAACAAACATCTTGGTCCTCATAACTCATAGGGCGGTTCTTTACCTTGCTTAGTTAGCATTTTAACAATCTTTGTTAGAGAAGTTGATTTTATTAGAATAGTAGCCTCAGAGAATAATAATAACAAGAAATGAAAACCATTGATGAGTACATAATATGGTTTGATTCAGGTTTGTTTGATGGAACATTCAGCAGAGAGTCTTATGGATTTCTGGCATTCTTAATAATTGTGAGATGGTAATATAATTTATCTGCAGGCTAATAATTGTCCAACAATATAATTATTCCGATACCGATTCATTATTAAAAACAAGATTATCAACACAACCTTTAAAATTCTCAAGTATTTATGTATAAAGTAAATAGTTACAGTTGTTTTAAATCTTTACTATCTTTACGACACGATCCAAGTCAAATATTATATGAATGATTTTGCAAAATATGTTTTTATACGCTTTTTATTAGCTTCACCTGTATATTATTTTGTTTGTAACATGTTTGTAACCGACTTCTTTGGGCGCGATTTTGACCCACTTTAAACGGCCAGATTTCGTTCAAACTTTGTAGATTTATCGAGGACCGATGACAATACACTAATTTGATATAATTATTCCATTTTTCAATTTGTATGTTTGTATGTTTGTTTGTAACCCTTTATATAAAAAGCGTGTTTTTAGTTTTTTTAACTATTACTTATTAATTTATTCAATCACTATTCACTACGCACTGACCTAATATTGATTTAATATCTTACGCATAACATTTGTACATGATTGTTATCGAACAATTTAGTCTCATAATTTATCAATTGCAAAATCACCTGATGAAAAGTTGCGCAAGCGCAATTTGTGTCATTAGTACTTTTGTCGTGCCTCGTCAAAGTTGTTTCATTTCATTTACATAGTAAGGACCCATATGTTCGATTATGAAAAACATCGGTCAAATATACGTTTACACTTTACAGACCGACAAGGCTTTACAATTTGTATGGGTATGAAGACGGATTTTTTTGAGTTCCCAGCATTGTTTTTAGAAAAAGTTTTGACGGGCTCATTTGATGATTTCAAGGAAAACGGTGTTTACACTAATATCTTGTATATTACAGCTTACTGTGAAAGTAGCAGTGCTGAAAGCAGAAAGAGTTGCGTTTGATTCTAACGTTTCTATGACAAAATATATTATCCCAATATTGTGAATTATCCCATAAAAGTATAAAAAATACTCTTTCAGAGCTTAGACTTTTACAGCGAACTCTATATTTAAAGGGGGCTTCCACAATTCCCCGTCCCTTTAAACATCTCACGTAATTTGTGGACGCCCCCTAAGGGACACATGTATACAAATCATAAAGTGTTCCCACTTTTTTATTACAGCTTGTAGATGTGTTTTATAAATTATCTTTTTAATCTCTATTAAATCTTATAACAACATGAAGTCTGACGGTTGACAATCAACAATACCTCGCCTTCAAAACGGATTCCCAAAATTTTACCATGCCGATTATCACCGGCATACACAGGAGTGTATGTGACTTGACCGTCCGGTCCGTGGTCACATTGTCACCGGTTGCCAGTTGTGTCACACTCTTAACGCTTGTTAATAAATTGGGTCGATGTTTCGAGCACCGCCCGCGGCGTCTTCGGCGTTACGTAACGGCCGGCGCCGCTTGACGCATGTCCGGACGACTCGCAGCCGACACCACAGATATCGATTACCGATACCTAGAGAAGCGTTTCCCAACCTGTGGCCCGCGGACCCCTGGGGGTCCGCGAGAATATTTGTATGGGGTCTGCGGTGTCATCTCTGGACCATACATAATCCGATTTTTTGCTGTTTATTTTATTAAGGGGTCCGTGAAAACTGTGCTTGACTTCCTAGGGGTCCGTGGCTGAAAAAGGTTGGGGAACACTGATAGAGCATCAACATAATTAAGTTGTAGAGATATTGAGCTATAGGCATTAGGCAGCTGGTTGGGTGGCTAGGTGGCTGCATTATTTGGTCAGATTATGTCGATCCCAGCCTTTGACTAGTAGTAGAGTAATCTACATTATACAATGTAGATGATATACTGTCCAGAGGTCTTATCTAAGTGATACCTGTCCGATATCATCCTAGAAGGATTCGGGTACGCGACCCCGGACACTCGAGCTACTGTTAGTCCTTCCCTTTCCTGATCCCTTAAGGGCTACACTGCTACAGTATCCTACCCCATGATCGATCTCCTCTCTAAACTTACCCACTCTCCTTTATCCTATTACTAGCGGCCCGATACGTGCTTCGCTACGCATAAAGTGAAATAATACAAAAGTCGGTTAGAACATCGATTCATTTCTTAAAAAAATATACCACTTAATTGTTAGCTATTTAAAACACATTTGGATGAACAATATTTTTTGTATTGCCATTTTGAGTGTGAATTAACAAACGGCTGGGGGTACCGACTCTGGAACAGGCAATATAAAGTTGGCCATGTGAAAAACATAATACTTATTTCACTCTTTTAAGATAGTTATAAATTTATAATAAAAGGCTTTCTGTAAAGACTTATGTGTTCTGCTTAGTGACTTTGGGATCCAGGATACACCTTCATAATACGAAAACTCATAATCAGCTGACTTCACTTCCACTTTAGAATTTCTTAAAAAACTCGAAGCATAATATATATTATACTACTGTATTGCTTAGAGTTTATCAAACAATGCTGAAAATGACATGTTCAAACGCCTATCTCTAATTAGGCTCCAGAGTTCTGTTCTCTCATTTTCGTTTTATTATTATACTAATTCCGTATAGAAACTCATCATAAAAATAGGCATAAACTACTTAAAACTACATTACCGTGGGAGAGCCATGCTTCAGCACGAATGGGCCAGCCACCAGGGCCAGGGCTCACATAAAACCGGCGTGAAACAGCGCTTGCACTGAGTTTCGCCGAGTGAGTGAGTTTACCGGAGGCCCAATCCCCTACCCTATTCCCTTCCCTACCTTCTCTTATTTCCTTCCCTACCCTCCCCTATTCCCTTCCCTACCCTCCCCTACCCCATTACCCTATTCCCTTATGTCGGAGGCCAATATCCACTTCGGGTCGCTGAGCCAGCGGAATTAGTTAGATGATATACATGCGAAGTTGCATACGAGTAGGTATATAGCATTTAACATAAGAATCTGACCATTCACCATGTATGCCATTGGGCCAGGTAGATAGAAACTAAAACTTTTTTTGTTAGCACTTAGCAATGACGAAGGCTCCAAAAACTACCAGTTACATGTACCAACAAATCAGGCACGCATAACTCATTAATCAAAGCCTTGATGTCTTGATGAGATGGTATATTTCTTACCCACCTATACTTCATCGTTTGAGTTAACTTTTTAATGATGGGAACGAGGCATTTAGATGGGCATATAAAACGACGCGCACAATACACAAGGACTTAATTAACAATTTCATCACCGAACGTATATAAAAGTCACTCGTGCCTGTCCTCATCGCCGGTAAATTCTAGTGTATTAAATATCTATTAAGTATTAAGTATTAACCCTTTGGCATTTAGCTACATATTATGCTCAGTATTTTTTTAGGGTTCCGTACCCAAAGGGTGAAAACGGGACCCTATTCATGAGACTTCGAGGTCTGTCCGTCTGTCCGTCTGTCTGTCTCCAGGCTGTAACTCAAGAACGGTAACAGTTAGAGAGTTGAAATTTTCACAGATTGTGTATATCTGTTGCCGCTATAAAAACAAATACTAAAAGCAAAATAAAATTAATATTTGAGGGGGGCTCCCATACAACAAATGTGATTTTTTTGGCCTTTTTTGCTCTATATCAATAATAGCAACAGGTAAGTTCTTGAATTTTCCACAAAATCCTTAGTTTGTACTTTAATATTTAATAATAATATTAAAATAAATTAAAAATTAAGGGGGGCTCCCATACAAAAAACACAATTTTTGGTCTAATTTTGCTCTATAATGGTACGGAACCCTTCGTGCGCGAGTCCGACTCGCACTTGGCCGATTGTTTAATATCTAGAGTCTAGACGTTGCAACATTCTTGGCAGCAATGTGCAACAATTGTTGATATTTTTGTTCGATTACGCCGGTGATGCGGGTAACGGGTATAACGTGTCACTTGTGATATTATACATACCTACAAACTATGCTAATTCACTTCTGAGTTGCTGGCTCTCGGAGAAATATTTACGTCGAAACGCTTTCTAGGGTAAGATGAGTAAAAAATTATGTTATGTTTGGATGTACGAAAATACAAGTCGTAAATTATTTATGATGGGAAACTTAATACGAGTTATTCCTTTTGCCCACAGCTTTAAATTATAGCCATAATCTGAGCTTGCCCTTTGCTGGTTCACTGGCAATTGGCATTAAAGAAATTAAGTAATTGTAAGTATTGCGATATAATATGCGATATTATTCGGAACTTTGTGAGTAGTAAAACAAAAGTTGTTGAATGTAGAGCATTTAGATCTAATTCTTTGGCTGTATTGTATTTATTCATACGGTCTACCAAGTGTGATCAAAATTATAATTTAATTAATAATTGTTCCCAAAATGTGATGGACTCCGAAATATATGCTGCGATATGTAATATTTCTTGGGGTATCCACTGTGGATAAACCTAGTTTAGATTTTTTTTCTGTTAAAATATGTAGCCAGTGAAGCCACGTCGAGTAGATCATATAACATTATAAGAAGTATAAAGAGAGTACCTCTTTACTATCTAATACTAGATGTGAGAGATAAGTGTAACCCCATAGTAGTTCATTGAATTATATTAACATTTAACATACCCATTATACCTATAGCACGGAACGTTCAGCAAGTCAAAGCGGCTGAAGTTTCATTACGACCACAGAATAGATAATAGTACAAGGTACGACTCGAAAAAACTTAGAACAAAGTTGACGAGTTACGTCAACTTTGTTCTAAGTTTTAACTGCTAACGTCTCAATAAACTCAGCGTAAAGCCGACCGTTTGTTCGTTTTCCTCCTTATTTTATAAAAAAATCCCAACCTAAGATTGTAATTGTATTGTTCCAGATGCAGGCTTGTCTGTTGTTGGCAAGCGTGGCGGTACTGGCGGCGGTGGCGACGGCGCAGAAGCCCGGCCGGTTCCTCTCCCTCCCCGTGCCCTCCAAGTGCGCTAACAGTGAGTTTGTGTCCCTTTGTAACATCGGGGAAATTGATTCCTAGGCAGTTGACAGACCAGCTATGTCATAAGCATAACACGTTTATTTTTGGAATTTCTATGCATTTACATATAAACTGACTTTAATTATGAAAATTAAGGCTAAATACATATTTTGAGCAGCGGGGTTGCGTAAGGCTTAATAGACATGTTACGAAGACTGGTATTGTGAATCTTAAGATGGTTTAATTTAATTGGTTGTTATGAAATGTTTAAAATTAAATTAAGGTTAATTAATGAATGTGAGCTCTAAATAACAACCATCGGAACTAATGTCTGAATAACATCAAGCCTTTGAGGCAAAAAAATAACAAATGAGGTTATCATTAAATCTCCACTTCAAACAAGTCTAAATAGACATCTAACTTCGGGCCAATTCAGACTGCAACGCGACGCGTAGATAGATATGCATTTCTGAATTGACAAATTTCAATTGCGTACGTCTTGCAAATCGTACTTTAGGCATCCATTATACGCTCATGCAAGCGTCAGTCAATTCCGTCAATCATGAATAATTATGTTTGACTGATGGTAACTGATGGACGCTCGCACGCTCTTACACGGTAATCAGGTAGGCCATCAGTCACAGTCATGACTGTGGTAAAAGTGAGTTAAAACTGACAGCAAAACCTACCGTCCAATGGATGCCTTAGAAATGCATCTACGCGTCGCGTTGCGGTCTGAATTGACCCTGGCTGATTCGATAAAACTAAAAATATGTGTCTGCACTCTGCAATGACAAGCATACTAAAACAAAAACTTAATTACCTAATCCTCCCCAGAAAGATTGATTTTGACAGCGCTACATGAACCCCGCGTTTTGATCGTTTTTAACATCAAATGGAACGCGGGGGAATTGTTCTCTATTACCTGAGCCTTCTCATGACTTAAAAACCAAGTAGGTAACTGTAACGTCTTAATTACAATTTTACAAAGACTGTGGCGGCGCCCATGTTTGATGAGCTATCGGTGTGACAAGAGCTTGGAGTGAAAATGAATGGGTTACATAACGACAACCGGTCGGTCTGACTGGACAAGGTTGCGTCAAGGTAAAAAGTTAAAAAAATACGTGTGGCACTCGCGGACTGCTGCAGTAAAGCTCGCACGCACACAAACACCGTGCCGAAGTCTGGCAACGCCGCACCGGTGGTCAATGCGGCGTTTGATTTCCTCAGACTGGAAGTTTAAAAATCAGTCCTATTCCGCGAACTGGCCTAGCCTATATCTTTACTTGCGATAGATTGTAACGATCCATGTTCATCGTAAATAAGTGGGGGAAAAAGACTGATTTTTAAAAAAGTTGCTTGTTAAATAGGTAAAGGTTCTTACCGTACCCAAAAATATAACGTATAAGTACCAAAGAATATTAACCTACGTCCTACTATATGGTCCAGTCATAACCAAACATGCATATTTGTGGGATTTATTACTTAGATAATTTTATTCTGCCTGACAGAAGATAGAAGTTTCTAACCGCAACAATCACTATCTTTATCGTAGAAATCAGGAAACAGTGTGAATCGGAAATGAACTAACGTTTTACTATTTTTATTAATGCAAGGTTTATTTTCACGCTGATGCTATACCTAATATCATAATAATATTGAATAAATAATATTGAATACGTGTTGTATAGAAAGTTTTATAATTAATTTAATTACTAACCATTATGCCTGGTAAAATAATTTAGACACCTACTACCTAGTAATTCATTATCATAAAAGCTCAACAATCGTTCAACTAATAATAGTCTATTATTATTACCATTATACCTTAATTAATATTTGGTATTATAATTAATATACTTTGGACTTTGGTATTGTTACCAATTAAACATCACATCAACAAAATACGATAAATTTACTTTTTTGATAATATTAAAGTGAAGCTGTTAATGCATGGCATAAAGTAACTTAATAGTAGGATGCAATGCCTACGATTTTTACACCCTTGGAAAAACTTAGAAAGATTAATTAACCCCTCACCAGTAGCATGCAAAATGGCAGATTTGTCATGTCTGTGGTGTCCTGAGGGGATACTAATGCAATTTAAAAAAATAAGTAAGTAGTAACGTTTATCCACAGAAGTTTGATTTTCAATTATAACTAACAAACTACAAAATAAAAACCTCTAAATTACATGAATTAAAGAAAAAACTGAGTAGAAACATGAAAACAAAACTTGCGAAAATGCGAAAATTGTCTTAAAGTGTAAGATTAGTATGGATAAGACCTTTTTCATCTAGTACTTTGATGCAAATTGCAATGCAAAAGTTTGATCATCGCAGACAAAAAAGAATTTTTTATCTCTAGGATAGCGTACTTTTTACTGCGGAAACATGTAATTTGCATCTACCTCAACTCGTCTCTACATCACCCAAAGGTTGGCTGGAAGAAAATGGCTAAGCAGGCATTAAGCCCGCCTCTGTACCTTGATATTGTGTGCAATAAGGTATAATAAATAAATAAATATATACACAATCGTGAAAACTATAGAAGTCTAGCTATAGCGGTTCTTGAGTTACAGCCTGGAGGTGGAGACACACAGACAGACGGACAGACATCGAAGTCTTAGTAATAGGGTCCCGTATTTACCCTTTGGGTACGGAACCCTAAAAAAGATCATAAAAAAATAAACGGTTATTAAATTTCAAATCGAAGTGGTCACCTTAACCTCATTCTTGCAGAGTCCATTTAACGAGACGATTCCCATTATTATGTGCTAGCTGCGCCTATTGTCGTGTGTTCTGTGTAGATAATAGTGCATCTGTCTGTCTGTCTGTCATCGCACAAGGCCTAACCTTAATTGTTTGTCGTGCGAAACGCCTTCGCCAACAGAGTCGGGGCCGATAGCAAATCCTGTTACGAGTGGTGGTGATTGGAAGTTGGAACATCATCATTTTCAAATCAACACCTTGTTCCAAATTGATTTTTTAAGTGTATGCTTATAGCTGGCAGTGTTGCGGTGGGTTCAAATAAATACATCTTTGATCTTTATCTACTTATTAAACATACAATCATAGCCAGCTGCCAGAGTTAATAAAAATCGGCCAAGTGCGAGTCTGACTCGCGAACAAAGCATTCCGTACCGTTAATATAGATCAAAAATAGCAAAAAATTGTGTTTTTTGTATGGGAGCCCCCCTTAATTATTTAGTTTATTGTTATTATTAATAATTATTATTAAAGTATAAGTACCTACCTATAACTGATTGAGTATTTTGTGAACATTTCAAGTGGCCATTATTGATATCGATCGATTTGTTTTGGTGATTAAGTACTAGCGCCGCAGTGGGAAAAAAATTAAATACTTACCTACTTAAGTACATTAAAATATTACCATTTATTTCATGTCCGCTCTCTTCAAATATTAGATACAAATCGCTGTAACTACTAGCTAGTTGGACGCGTTGAATGACGATTACTATAACTAGCTAATAGCTAGGCATTAGTCATTCAATCGAATCGCAGATTAAACCAGATGACTGCGACATATCTATACATATAATAAAACTGTAGAAATGTGAATTCTGTACATTAAAGATATTCAAAAAATAATAAGCGGGGGGTGTTACTAGATCGCTATAATAATAATAATAATAATAATCATTTATTTCGGACATTATTCATCCATAATTGGTATTAGTTATTTAGTAACAATTTTTCTTAGACTAGGGCCCGTATAAATAGTCAGTACTTAAGATGCGACCCGGTCTCAAGACGCGGTTCGGCTCTGAGATTGGTCCAAATTTTGACAGCTAACCAATCACAGAGCCTGAACCGTATCTTGAGACCGAGATGCGTCTTGAGTACTGACTATTTATACCGGCCTAAGTTAGTAGAGTTAGTATTAGTGTTAGTAATTATGTTAGTTACAATTTATCTTAAAATAATAAAACTAACCACATTTTTGGCTATAGAAGCCAAAAATGTGGTTAGTTTTTTGTCTGTCTGTCTGTCTGTATGTTTGTTCCACTATCACACGAAAACTACTGATCCGATTTGAATGCGGTTTTCGCAGATATATTTGTCTTCTTCCAACTTAACATCTGGTGTATAAAAATTTTGCCCCCCAAGCCTCTAAGGGGACGAAAGGGGGGTCAGATTTTGTATTAAACTTTTTTCTTTAACACGAAAACTACTGATCCGATTTGCTTCCGGTTTTCGCGGATATATTTGTCTTCTTCCAACTCTACATCTGGTGTATAAAAATCCCCCTCCCCCTCTTAGGGGACCAAAGAGGAAGTAAGATTTTGTAACTAGTAAACTTTTTTCTTTAATGGAGTTACTTCATATTATTAACTGTGTTTACCAATTTAACATCTGGTGTATAAAATTTTTCTCCCCACCCCTCTTAGGGGACAAAAGAGGGGGTAAAATTTTGTATCAACTGTTGAAGTAGAAATACTTTATACTTATGGCAAAACAACGTTTGCCGGGTCAACTAGTATTATATATATAGTAACATAATATTATTATATAGGTATATAAGGATAAAATGTTTACAATTTTGATAATATTTGCAGTCACGAGGAGGCACTTTTTAAATCTCTCCGCAGGTCCGGTCGTCTGGTTGTGATCGAGGTTTTATATAAGGAGATAAGGAGCTGCTAATGTGCTGGTTACAATTTTTCACGTTGGTCAGTTTTCATAAAAATGACATAACACCAAAGGTCACAGACGCGCGTTATGTAATGACCACGTTCCAATTTTCCTTACAAATCACATGTTTACATGCGCTCGACGCTCGTCTTTTAAAGGTTCCTCACAAAAATTACCGGATTGTTTTCTTGTTTTACATAAGCAAAACTAGTTTTAAAGTATTGACTGTAAGTCGCTTATCTGAGTAGCTAAAATCTAGTTTATTCTAGCTTCTGCAGATTTATCTGATTCAAAATAATCACCTTGTATTACAAGAAGGATAGTGTTTGCGTAGAGTACAGCTATATACGTTCGGAAACTACTGAAACAACTTTAATAAAATTTTAGTACTTGCACCACGGGAAATTACATAGAATTTTGATATGCATATGCAGGTAGGTATAGACTATAGGCAGAGGTTACACGATCAATTTTTCATCAATCTGAACCATCAATCTGATACAGATTGACGAAAAATTGATCGTCTAACCTACGGATTGATGGATTGATCATTTTTTTATTATGGACTTTTTGGCAGAGGTTACCTACACGATCAAATTTTCGTCAATCTGATCCATCAATCCGATCCAGATTGACGAAAAATTGATCGTCTAACCCACGGATTGATGGATTGATCATTTTTTTATATGGAATTTTCATAACCATCAATATTCCGTCAATCAGATTGATATCAGATTGATGGATCAAATTGATGAAAAATTTATCGTGTAAACTCTGCTTTTCATAACCATCAATATTCCGTCAATCAGATTGATGGATCAGATTGATGAAAAATTGATCGTGTAACCTCTGCCCATAGACCGTATTTCACCCGTGGGATATCCTTGTCGAAAAACTTGTACGTAGTTGCGGGAAACTAGGTACCTATACTTACAAGTTTTCCGCCGATTTTGTGCGTTCTAGCACGTACCTACCTACTAGGTATTTATTTGAAACAGTTCCTAATGTAGCAATGTAGTACCTATGTACCTACTATGTAGTGAGTAGTGACCATATTATAGTGCATAACTTAATTCGATGATTAATATGAGGTATGGTATGTGATGATTATAGTTAATGCATGTACCTAATTATCAATTAACCTTTTAGTATCCTACATACTAACTTATACCTATTTATTATATATTATTTTAAATAAATTTAATTTTATTTCCCCATAAAAATAAATTCCAGCCAGGAACCTTTTAAAGGAACTTCCTCCAAAATTTTGTGATTTTCAAAGCGCTTGCTTATTAGTTATTACTTATTACCTTACCGTCTACGGAACCCGGCGCTAATTAAAAGGGCCAACTTTAGCTCCAATGTCATGAACGTAGATGACTCGTGACCCGCGCCGAGGGTCACCTCCTATTAACGCAGCTCTAACAGACCTGTGTGAACTGTGAATTGTTATTCAATTATTTAATCGTGTCATTGCCTCTTTGTTACGTGAGGTCGCCGGCGTATCCTTGTCACATTATGTTACACGAAAAACCCGTTGTTAGCGAGTAGTTACGTTAAAGATGAACATAACATACCTACCTACTACAAAGTATTCGTACGTGCTAAGTATCCTTAATACTTATCTACTCTAACAATATAAACATCGATGTTCTCTAGATTAGGATTTAGGAATACCTACCTAAATTCTGCTTAGTTATTCAAAAAACGTACAGATCATAGATTCTTTTATAACTTGCAAATAGGGATTCCAATCCGGAAAACCGGATCCGGTAATCCGGCGGATCCGGCATCATTCAACTGTTCCGGTCTCAATTTACCGGATCCGGAGACCGAATCCGGTGTTAGCAATTTGTGACAATTTGCAAAATCTATAGGTTTCATACATTTCCACATTCCTAAATTTTTCAAGAAATGAAATCAATCTAGGTACTTTAACTTAGTTTAAAGCTATACAACTTTTGTTTTTGGGTCTGGGCATTCTGTGGTCTGGGTAAACTACTTGATGTAAACTACTTCGTTCACATAACACATTACCTGCCCATTTCTCATTTCTGTAGAATTTACATAACAATATTATCTCCAACTCAATAACATAATTGTTTGTTTCCAGGGCCCAAAGAGTTCTTCTACCGCGGCCACAACTACTTCTACAGCGGGCATGTGCCGGCGCTGGCCAACAGGAAGGTGGACTGGTTGGACGGCCGCAACATCTGCCGCGAGTACTGCATGGACCTCGTCTCCATGGAGACGCAGGAGGAGAACAATCTCATCTTCAAGCTGATCCAGCAGAGTAAGTTTCTTATGCCTGGTTTCCAATGCTAATTGAAATGATTGTCTATTCAACAGCGTTAAGGCGTTAAGACGTACGCGTGTTATTCGCGTGTTTTGCAGCTGTAGCGTTTAGGAAAACAGAACTGGCGCACGTCTGAACGCGCCCTTATTGATTGGTTTGGATTGGTTAATATTTTGATGTTAGCTAATCAACAGCGCTAGTTAAAGGATTAAAACAGTAAAAAACCATAAAATTTGTTGAAGTATAAGTATTTAAAATCACTTGACATAGGTAGGTAATGCCGAATGAAAAATTGGAAAAACGTAGTTTGGACTTTCCAGAGTAGTTTAATATAATCATGTATGTAATAGTCCTTTATCTAAACTCTAAAGCTCTGACTTTAATAAACCTTTCAGATGATGTGCCCTACATCTGGACTTCAGGTCGCCTTTGTGATTTCAAGGGTTGCGAATCTCGCAAGGATCTTGAACCCAAGAACATCCTCGGATGGTTCTGGTCCGCAAACAGGGAAAAGCTGTCGCCAACCAACCAGGTAATCTTTCAGATAATAATAATATTATAATTAATAACTTCAGAAATTGTTATCGGTACCGCTAGCGCCATCTACATGACATAGAGTAAAACATGTAGACCAGAACATTGATGGTCCCCAGACCCCAAGTACTTAAAAATTCAATGCTTAGTTACTAAAGATGTCTCTAACGTTAGGATACATAAAAGTTAAAATTCATTTTTAGATTTATTTCAGCTAAAAGGTTTTCTTCTTCACTTTACTTCTATAAGGAGTGCCTTAAGATTTGAAATAGCAATATACAGTTGATAGGATTTGCCTTTGCTTTTTCCTTCATTACCCATCAAATATCTGGGACTTGTGAGTTGTCAGTGAGCCATCAAATAATTCACTTCACAATGAAAACCAATTATTGCAGATCCCCAACGGCTGGGGCTACAACCCGTGGTCTCAGACCGGGCACAAGAAGCAGCGCCAGCCCGACAACGCGGAGTTTGACATCAACGGCACCAGCGAGTCCTGCCTCAGCGTCCTCAACAACGTATACAACGACGGCATCGCGTGGCACGACGTCGCCTGCTACCACGAGAAGCCCATCGTCTGCGAGGACTCCGAGGAGCTCCTCAACTACGTCGCCAGCACCAACCCCGGCATCCGTCTATGAGCCGTACACTAAATCCTGTAACTCCAATTGGTACGGTCACCTGTCATTTAATAGCACCATATTACCGCATATTCCAGGACTTGCCATACTCATGGTGATCTCTCCCCCCACTGCCCCAACTCTGACGTACGGATGTACAGAAGGTAATAGTTTAAGTATTATTATCTAAGTTAACCTAAGAAAAGATTTATATTTGTATATAAAATAAAACACATAAAAATTATAAATCTTTTATTCTAATTACAACCATTTTAATCAAACCTTAACAAAAACTAATATCTTGGTGGGTGAGTAATATGTCAAAAATCACAAAAAAACTGGCAACGAGGTAAACAAATAACAATAAATAAGTACATAATAAATCAATAAACTGTCATGTAACATAATATTACCATTATCACACAAGTTAAGAACTTAAAAAATAAAGTAACAAATGCAGAGAAATGAGCAACAAATAGTTTAAACATTTATAAACCTATAACTCTTGAACTTAAAAAAACTTGACTTGAACTTAAAAAAGCCACAGCCAAACCTCCTCCTTTTTAGAAGTCGGTTAAAAAAAGTTATATGAAAATATAATACTTTATAATCCCTAGATAAAATTTATATCAAATGTAACATAACATGAACGTCTTAACTAGTTAGAAATTTAGTTTCCTATTATAAAAACAAGCTCTACCAATAGACTTACGATCATGGTCTTTATACCGTTCACACATTCTCAAATCCCTAGCTTTATTTTTAAGAATATGCAACACGTTATAGTTTCTGTCATTAATTAAGATATACCTTTTAGAATATTTTTCTATATCTCCAGGTGTAATACATAAGGCGTTAACATCATCACACATAACCGTTGAAATACTTATATCCGTTTCTTCAGAAGTGTCGCTACGTTTTGTTTCCTGCAATTTACTTTTCAAAGCCTTTATTATCGTAAAGTACTCAATACTCGCAGTCTCTAAAGTTATGTAGGGTATATCAAAATCTTTAAAGCTTGGCTTAAGAAAACATGCTCTATGGTGTCGACGACTGGTGTAAAAGGATGATAGACCTGTAAATATACACCTTTCTTAATCAAAAAGGAATGTAGGCATTCACAACTTGTAATAAGTGGAATGGGATTGCACAGATTATATTTTTCTAATTTTATATTTCTTGGGTGGGACCTACAGTGGGACATACTGCATACATGAGCAGGGTACGTACAGTGTTTCAACTGTGGTTTCAACTATCACAGACCAGTGATTAGACAGGTAGATCGAGATGACATGCTGTGACTGACAGCAATTATATGTTATTGGTTGGTGATGTACACAGTTTTCAACAAGAAACCATAAAATAAACATAATAATAGGTTGGGGAAAAAGAAATCCATTATTTTTTCGGTAGATGGCTGTAGTGATCGATATCTCGTAAATTATCGATCAAACAATTTCAAATTTATGCTCGTTGTCAAGGTAACAGTTCGCACTAAAAGAATTTGTTTGCAGTTTTTTGTTTTGTCCATTCAGTTCTGAGTTACACGGCGTTAAAGATGGAAGTCAACAAAGATAAAATTCGGTACATTTTACAGTTTTTCTTTGATAAGGGCGAAAATGCAAGTCAGGCGGCTGAAAATGTGAATAGTGTTTATGGTCCCGATACTGTAACAGCTAATTACGCGCAATTTTGGTTTCGTCGATTCCGTTCGGGTATTTTTGACGTTAAGGATGCCCCTCGCACAGGCAGGCCCGTCGTCGAAAATGTCGACAAAGTCACTGAAATCATCGAAGTGGACCGGCATGTTAGTAGTCGTAGCATCGCCCAGGAGTTAAAGATCGACAACGCAAAACATGTTAAATAAAGTCTTGAAGTTCACGTAAAAATAATGGATTTCTTTTTCCCCAACCTATTATTATAATAATAATTAGGTTTAATAAAATATTATGTTGTCTAATAGACAAGTACCTGTGACATAGGCTTCACTGTCTCGATCTAAGAACCCTGGCCACTGATCAAGTTCATCAATCAAATTGATTTTACCCTTAGCATGATGTATTATAAGGTCCCCTAAAACCTAAAAATATTATTTATATCTTAACACATTTAATTACTTCATTTTAAACAAATTATTAAGTATTTATTAATAAATAATTCATTTGAATTCTAAATAGCAAAATTGCAATTCTACTTTGCTAAAGAAAAGCGCCATCTGTTAGCATTTTTAGTTACAGGCTTTTCCAAATTTAAAATGAAGTTGAAGGTCTGTATTTTAAATATTTTGGAATTATCTACGGTAAGTAAAAATTACATGTCGAAAAATATTTTAACAGAAGAGGTACAATATTTTTCTATACAAACATTGTATTTCTTTTAATTATTGTGAATACTGAGTAAACTTACAATCTCATTGTACTTGGTTGTTAAAATGGCAATGGGATGGAACACAGTTTTAATAGCATTATTTAAAAGTGACTGTGCCCGTTCTACAGATCCTTGAGTCCAGTGAGTTCTTCTTTTACTGGTTACATTACAGTCTTCTACACATAAGATCTAAAATAAAATAAGATTTTACTGTAATAATAATAATAATTATTGTTCTACATTACATCACTGAAGTAATAATTATTGTCTATTATCAGTTTATTACCTTATCCATGGGGACCACACCATGAACACTTGCCTCAAATACTTTTGACGGATACTTTTTATACTCAGAAGGCAGATCTATTAAGACAGTCTTATCATTTGGTCGTACGAATATTCCATAATCTACTAGCCAAATCAAATATTGGGTCTGCATGTTCACAATACCTCGACTCCAGTTATTTTTCCACATTACTAAAACATACTGAGGAAAATACTTATTGGAATTAGATCTGTTGATGATATTATTACATTATAAAATTTAAAGCAAGGCAATGAAATCAATGAAAACTTACTTGGCCGTGATTAACATCAGACATAAAATTTTTTTGAACACCTATGGTTTTTGCTTCTTCAGCATCTTCAGATGGTTCATACGTCTCACTAACATAGTGATTATTGTCAGAGACACAAAAGAACGAAAATGGATTTGTGAATGTTGTTACTCTAACATTCATTTTGAAATTTTTGAAACAACGCAAAAGTCATAAATAATAACACAAATATTTTAATAGTAAACAGCTTTTAGCTGCAAATACAGAAGTTTCTTTTAATTTTAACAATTGTTATTTGTGGGTACACTAAAATTACATAAATTTCGCGCAACGAGGTAGGTAGGTAGTTCAAATTTCAAATTTGCGTAAACAAAAAGATAAAAGAAACAAATCGATTTATTCAATCAATAGAAAATTCCACCAATCAAATCGCTTTGTTAGGTGTCACATTTGACATTACAGCGCTTTCACACGAGACACGATACGAGACGATTTAGGAACTGCACGACAGACGTCACACAGGCTGTCGTTTGCACGTTTTCACACGAGCGACGATTTCGCGACGACACCGCAGCCACCACAGATTAGAGATTTCTGCTGCGACGACACCACTTATAGCTGGCCTACACGTAATATGGCTGGTTTACACGTATTAGTTGATAAGTAGTTGACTAAAGTTTAACTTATTTTAAGTTGTTAATTGCATGTAAACACAAAATTTAGTAGCAAGTTAAAATTATAAATTATTAAATAAATAAAACACTTCTTTCTTCCTGACTTTTTAATTCAAAATTTTCAAACTCCGGCTCCAAAATACTGCAGACTAAGCGCCACGCATTTTTCCTCATTATTTTATCTTTATAATATTATGTTCACTACTTTTGTCCCATAAACACGGATTATTTTCCACTACCTCTATTAAGGTATAAATATAATAATATTTAAACTTTTCCATTATTAGCAGCACACCGCCATACAAATTTTAAATTTCAAAACAAAATTAAAAGTAAACAAATGACCCACAGATAACTGTCATAATATCTTTGTAAATTTTTTATCTATGCTAAAAAACGTGACGACATAGCGGATTGTCGTCTCAAAAACGTGTGTCGTGCTGTGCCGTGTGAAAACGGTGCATAGAAATGTATGGCGCGCTGAATCGTCACCGCTTTTTGTCGTGTCGTGTCGTGTCTCGTGTGAAAACGCTCTAAACACTTTTTTTTAAAGCGAGATGATATTCTAGCACACGGAGCAAATACAAATGCCGTGGCCGCATATGCGTGGTGCTTCGCGCTAAACTAAAACCGATACTATTGGGCGATCTGCGTGTATCGTCCAATAGTATCGTCTCATAAGCACGAAGCTTCGGACGATAGACGCAGGTGCGGCCGGGCCGAAAGGCATAATATTTTGCTCCTTACCTATACTGCAATGCGTCAAGAAAGTGAAGAAATTAAAAAGTGGCAACATCCTAGGCCCGTATAAATAGTTACTTAAGATGCGACCCGGTCTCAAGACGCGGTTCGGCTCTGTGATTGGTCCAAAGAACAATGGTCAAATCGTACCAGGTGGGCGGTGGCGTCCCGATATGCCATTGGTAGCAAAAATTCTCTAATATTTTAAGGCATCGAAAAACATTAGAAATGTGTCTATAAATAGCCACAAAAAAAGATGAGTTTCGTTGTTGTCTTTCATATGTTCTGACAGCCGGCGATCATTCGCATTCGTTCTATTTTTTGGGTAAAATTGAAATAATTAGAAACGAGATCGCCGAATATACACTTGTAGGCTACACCGTCGGAAAAAAGGCAGTTCTTAAGTCTAACCTCAAAATAATTGTAAACGTTAATAATTATTATAAAAAATCGTGGCTATTTAGACATAATTCTCAAACGGAATTATGTTTAGAGCATAAGAACAACCAAATCTAACTATAGTTTATTTTGGGACATCAAAAATAAAAGTCGAGTCCAGCTCCTATACAAATTTGGCCATGATTCTTTTGACAGCCAACCAATCACAGAGCTTGAACCGTGTCATCCCTTTCAAATCAATCTACGGCCCGGCCGCATCTGCGTCTGTCGTCCGAAGCTTCGTGCTATGAGACGATACTATTGGACGATACACGCAGAACTTCCAATAGTATCGGTTTTAGCGCGAAGCAGAGGTTTTAATTACTAAAAATAGTCAGTACTTAGGCCCGTATAAATAGTCAGTACTCAAGATAAATCTCGGTCTCAAGACACGGTTCAGGCTCTGTGATTGGAAAATTGCTGTCAAAATTTGGACCAATCACAGAGCCGAACCGCGTCTTGAGACCGGGTCGCATCTTAAGTACTTTTAGACAGCCAACCAATCACAGAGCCTAAACCGTGTCTTGAGACCAAGATACATCTTGAGTACTGACTATTTATACTGGTAACTGGCCTCAGTTTCGTTACATCCTGTATACTTTCAGTGTAAGATCAGAAAAATAATCATGACCTCTTTATGAGAAAGAATTATAATATGCGTTATCATTATACTTGTCGCTGACACAGAATATATATTAGTAGTAACTAGTTAGTACCAATCGCTGATACCCCGTAATCCAATCGGGTTCAGTGGCCAATCATGCGGAGATTATGTTCGCGACAAACATTGGCCGCCAGCCAGACCGGCGCGTCTGATGGTGTCCACGTAAAAAGAATCGCAGAGAAACATTTAAAGTAACTAATATCGTTTCTTGCGGGGCTGCAGCGGACGCCGCCGGCTTTGAGTTGGAAGCCAAGAGCGGAGCTACTGCAGCGTGTTGGCCCCGAGCCAGTTCCGTAGATGGTACGGACTACGGGGAGACATCAGTGGCAATTCGAATTTTTACGGAATGCGAAACGAGCGGACTACTGTGTGATGGTAAGCGTTTATTGTCACTGGTGTACGGTGTACGACAACACCAGAGGAGTTAAAATGTTTGGAGAGCTTCATGAACAGTGAGACGTGGCGCAACGGGGCGGGTAACATTATCTAAATTTTTAACTGACTTAAAAAAAAGAAATTATCAATTCGAGTATGTATGTAATATTTCCCGAACTGTCCAGCCTTCGTATCTATACATATAATAAAATCGTAGGAAAGTCAATTCTGTACATTGAATATTTTTGAAAAATAATACTTGGGACGTGATCTACAATCGATATGGAAGCCAAAAATATAGTTTTTAGAATTTTTGTCTGTTTGTCTGTGTGTCTGTTTGTCTGTTTGTCTGTTTGTCTGTATGTATGTCCGGGATAAACTCAGAAAGTACTGAATGGATTTACTTCAAATTTTGCACGAATATTATATAGAGGTCGGGTCAACACATAGGCTATATATTGTTACGTGCTAAGGTTCGATGATTCGGAGAAAAAGACCTGGTGACTCTCTTGAAGACTTTTATTTACACTACACTTAACACTTACACTACACTTACACACACTAGATCACTATGTCTAAACACTAAGCACTAGGTCCAAACACTATGCACTAAGTTCAAACACTAAGCACTATCACTGGTTCACTCACTAAGTCACTTGTTTCTCACTTCCGAAGTCGCTTTGATTATCGCTCACTCGAAAACATTCGAAGACTGACTGGCCGGCTCGTCTAGCCGCGTATTTATACGGGACGGGGCGAGCTCTAGACCTTACGAGAACATTCCACAACATGTAAACAATCGTGGGAAAATTCCAGAGTGGACGCGCAAATAAACAAAAACATGCAAGTAGCGGCATCTGGTATTGAATAGGGGATTTACGCTGTCTGTGATGGTTTCGCCTGGTTGCCGCTAGATGACACTACGTGTCCGCATTCGTAACACTACTCCCCTCTTAGAGATGCTCGTCCCGAGCATCATTGTTACTGCCATGGTAACGCGCCAGACGGTCTATGTGTACCACTTTGAATGTCCCTCTTGGTTGCTTTTGAATCCTATAAGTCACATCATTCAATCGGGTAACCACTTTGTATGGGCCGTCCCACTTGGTCTGCAACTTTGGAGATTTCCCTTTTCGACGAGTTGGGTTATGCAGCCACACCAGTGTCCCTTCTTCGAAGCCGCTCGTGTTCGATTTCCGGTCGTATCTGGTCTTCATGTTCTCACTTGAATGTAACCCATTCTCCCGAACCATGGCGTGTATATAGCGCATCTTTTCCCTCAAATCGCAGACATAGTCTTGTACGGTCTTTGGTTCCTCCGGTGACCCTCCTGTCAAGAGGTCTACTGGTACTCGTAGTTCTCTACCGTAATTGACATATGCCGGGGTAGCCTTTATGCTCTCATGCTCGGCGGTACGGTACGACAGAAGGAAGAGCGGTATGTACTTGTCCCAATCCTTTTGTTTTTCATCTACCAATTTCGCCAAATGCCTCTCAAGGGTCTGGTTAAATCTCTCAACCATTCCATCAGACTGTGGATGGTACGCGGTGGTCCTCGTTTTATGCATTCCCAAGATTCTGCACACTTCCTGGAAGACCTGCGATTCGAAATTCCTGCCCTGATCGGAATGGATTTCCAGAGGCACACCAAAGCGAGATATCACTTCTTCCACAAGCTTAGAAGCAACTGTCGTAGCTTCTTGGTTTGGTATGGCGAACACTTCAGGCCACTTGGTGAAGTAGTCCATGACGACCATGAAATACTTGTTTCCCGACTCCGTTACAGGAAATGGCCCAGCTACATCAACTGCAATTCGTTCCCACGGTGCGCCAACGTTATACAACCGCAGGTTCCCACGGCTCCTGGTCTGTGGTCCCTTCACTGCAGCGCAAGTAGTACATTTGCGGCACCAATCCTGCACGTCATCTCGACAATGCAACCAGTAGAATCGTTCCCGCACTTTTG